>JASXTE010000005.1:38135741-38723241 GCA_030280995.1 Hemileia vastatrix | reverse complement strand
AATGGTAGTATTCACATATCCATAGCTCTAAAATTCACTGAATAAAATTAAAATAACACATAATTATTCCACCAATGTCAATTAAGGCATACACAAACTGCACCAAGCAGACCAACAATGGCCTCTGCCATTGTTGGAAGATCACAACGTATTTTCAAAGGGTTGGTTAACTACAATAGTAGTTTCAGGAGGAGGGGTTCTATATAAACAAGAAGATTTTTTTTTGGAATTCGCCTTTTGTTGATGAAATTAGATGAAGGATTATGGTACTTACAGATAGGAAGCTCTTCAAAATTATATTCCATAGGAATTTGGACTTCTGAAGGTTGGGAAAGATGTGTGGTGAAAGAATCAGCCAGTGTTATATATGGGCTATCTTGGTCTTATTCCAGTGGGTGTTAAGAAGGTGAACTAGGATGGAACTCTTTCTGGGGCCTAGCTAGAGAAGGAGAATTGTTTTTGTTATTGTTATTCTGTTCTGTTGGATTGGTTGCTAGTATGGGGGAACCAATGTTGTTGAGGTATGGGGCAAGTGAAGGTGATCTGGGGGCTGAAATTTGTCTTCTGGAAGAATTACTGGAAGAGAAGAAACTTTCAGAGGAGTAGTTGGCAAGCATAGGAGAGGTGTTGTTTCCTCTCCTGGATGGAGAAGTTGATTTTTCTTGTTGAGAAGTTTTAAGACCCTGAAAGGTCTTCTTGATGTTTGAGAGTTTGTTGTGTTGTTGGACTTATAAATTTTGATTGCATTTCTCTGGTAGAATGAGGAGGTTCTTCTGAAGACGTTTGGTTGTTTTTTGGAGAATGTTGGCAGTTTTGTTTTGGAATATCTTTAGCCTGATTTTTACTTCCTGGTAAGGCAGGCAGGCAGCCTGGATGTGGTCTAACAGCCTAGGAGCTGACTTTGAAGCATTTAAATTAAGTTTGAAGAGATAAAATCAAATTCTTGGGAAGATAGTGGTGGCCATTTAGAGAGTGTTCTGGGAACAGATCTCCTGGATATTCTGGAAGGAGCTGAAGACAAAGAAGAAGGAGGAGGGCCTAGTTCTGAAGATCTGGTAGGGGACCTGGAGATGTATTTGTGAGAAGGTGAAGGAAGAGGTAAAGGATAATTGGGATCTCAATCACATCTTTTCTTCTTTGAATTTCAATAGTCACAACCCCTGTTGTACATTTTGGCCTCCAGAGTTGAGAGTGAATGTGCAGGGTATGCACACATGAATGTACTGTTTGCAAGCATAGTCTTTGGGAGAAGTGAAGAAAGGAAGGGTTGAGGGGTCAACAGCAGGTGAATAAATGTTTGACATGATTTGTGGTGCAATAATAATGATAAAGAGAAAGAGATAAGTAAATATTTATAATTAGTGATGTGTAGAAGATGAAGTGGATATTGAAGTTCAACAAGTGGAATTTGGGTGAATATGCTTTAGTCCATCAAGACTCTAAACTTAAATATGCATCAGTCCATCAAGACTTTAAACTGAAAAACTGACTCTACAGTCCGTCCCTTGATACTAAAAAATGAGGTTTTTTTAGTCTCTCAAGACTATAAACTGAGGAATGGGTGTTGGTTTTGGTGTTGGTTCTGAAGATTGGCAGAGGGTATCCACAGGGGGAGCCTCTGAATGTAACAAAGGCAAATTTGGGAGTAATTGATGTTCTGGAAGCTCTTTTCACAATTACCCCAGAATTTAAGTTTTTTCTCTGTGTCTTAATGTGGTTGATCTCTGGTTCTAGGCTTATGATATAGGTTTTTGAGTCCCCCAAGACTATAAACTGAGGGTTTTTGAGTTCCCCAAGACTATAAAATGAAGATGGTCCCCCAAGACTTAAAACTGAGGGTTTTTTGGTGGCTACATCCTATAGAGGGTGTGGTCATATTTTATTTTCTAAATCAAACTCAAGCACTAGTGGAATTACAGAAGGGTATCAAGAGAGGTGGAAAAGTGTTCTGAATTGGCCTTGAATTTTTGGATGAGGTTCCTTCTCTTATCAATGTCTTGTTGGTTCTTGGAAGGAGTTTATTGGAAGTAGGAAAGGTGAACTTGTTTATGTTTTTGGGAGTGATGTTGGACTTTTTCTTTGAAAATGGGTATTGGATTTGGGGGTGGTGTTTCAATGGTACCTACATTTTCATCATCATCAATGACTGGTGGAGGAAGGGCTGAAGAAAATGGTCAGACTAGTCTGGTATGGAGTAATGGAATCTTACCTTCTGGTGAATCAGGGTGATGAGAGCAAGAAGAGGCTTCTGGAGTTACAGGTTTTCTTCTGGGTAAATGAATTTTGCTGATTGTTCTTGGGTTGATGATGGAGGGTCTGTACCTTCTTGTGAAAGATGATGGGCCAGGCTGAGTGTATGAAAAATCTGAAGAGGAGGATAATGGGCCAGATCTGTGGCATTGTTTCTACTGGAGTGGAAAGCATCAAAAGAGGTCCTATAGATGTGGAGGGGTCCATTAATTGTGCAGATGAGGCTGTTGTCAATGCAGTACTGGAAAGGGCCCAGGTCAGAGGCAGGTGGGGGGAGGCTTTTGAACATGGTTTTTAGTGGATGAAGAATGTGTAAATTCATGATTGAAGGGAGAATGTGGTGTTTGAAAGCTGGGTAGGCCTTTGGAGTGTGTATTTGAGGTATTTGGTTGGTAAGCTGCAGTTGGGGTTATGGTGGTTTTATTGGTGTTTTGTTAGTTTTAGATTTTTGGTTGTGTTTTTGTAGGCTTAAGCTAGGGTCACTTATTATGTCTCAGATTTATGTCCTTTATTTCCTCATTATTTTGGTATATGTTATGTGTTATTAGCTTTTTTTCTACATGTAGTTGCTGTTGTTTTTGCTGTTTAGAGGGTGTTTTTGGGTATTTAAAGGCATAAAGCTGCCATCCCTACATCAGGTGGCCCACCTTCCTGTGCATGTGGAAGCCTATAGAGGCGTTTTTGTGCTTGTAGAGAGGTGAGACAGTTGGATTTGGCTGGGAAAAAGCCAGGGTGGTCTGGGTGTGAGATAGCAAAGCAAGTTTAAGGACATTCTACTTTATCATCAACCATCTGGTATATCTGGAATCTCTGTGCTTCATTTTTTTGTGTGTGTTTGTGGCATCTTTTGGCTGGGTTTTGAAAAGGTTGGTTCTTACTTGACCTCAACTCTTGTCACTGTTTTCTCTGGTATAGTCTTGCAAGCTATATTAAGTATTATGGCTGCCTCTGGTGTGGCTTTGAAGCCTACATCAAGTATTTTTACTTTATTTGGTGTGGACATTGGTCTACATTTCAGTACTTTGGTCTGGTAGTCTGTCTGGTGACTACTTTCTTGGGTGATCAAGAAGTCAAGTGTGTTGGAAGGGGGTTTTAGAAAACAAGACACAATTTACTTTAGCAGGTAAATCTCACTTTATTTTTCTAAAGGGAAAGGGGATTTTCTCTCTGGTTATTTCTCCAACTCCCTTGGTCAAGGACTATAGCCAGTACTATAGGATTGTCTACAGCATATATTCTCTTTCTGAATTATTACTTTTTTTGATGGATTAACCATGTAATTCCTGAATTTTGTGTGTGATATGATTCTCCTTTTGTTACGGGATAGTCCTGGAGTTGACAGGCATGTGGAGCTTCAAGTATGAGAAATCATTAGCTGTGTAAAGGACTGGAAAGGTAAGACAAAATTTATGGGTATATAAGGAGAAGGCTTTTGAGCTTTTATTGTACATTCTTTTACATCACATTTAAACATATAACCAATCAATTACAATACATATTCATTAGTACTAGTGAAGTCTTTTATATATTTTTTTATATCATTAGCTCTATTTTTCTACCAACTGTAAGCTGTATACCATTTATATTAAGTGAGATTAAATTACTGAGACCATTATATTGAATTATATTTTAATACTTAATTTTATTTGGATAAAAATATTCATACTAGACCATTTAAATCTTCTAGACAACTGAATAATCAAGCTATTAACTTATCTTCCCTTGAATACTTCCTGACATATTTAGTAACTTCTACTCAGGTATAATTCATAATAATAAACATATTTTACCATATTTTTATATGCTTATTTTGCATAACCACTAGCTCTAAAGAAAGAATACATCAATTCATGTGTAATTTAAAGTTTCACATATTGATAAATGATAACTTCATCTTCCAAGCTTCCTTTTAATTGAGCATAATGCCATAACTTACTTTTTAAAACACAAAAAAATAATTCTGTTGGATTTAGTTCTGGAGAGTAAGGTGGAAGGTAGAGTAAGTGACAGAAAAACTTACGAATTAAACTCTTGATATTTCTTTCATGATGAAAAAAAGCATTATTCATTACCAGGACACTGTTGAGTCCTGGATAAGGGGACATCATGGGAAGCTTACACCATGTGCAAACAGCAGGCATATCCACCGCTACATCAGTGCAATGTATCGGAAAGGCATTTAAAAAGCTGGTCTGATACATTGGCTTATTTTTTCTCACAGTAACCAGACAATTCACCCCCTAAAAAAATTAAGATTACAGGTCACCTGGCCCTGTGCATCAAATCATTGGATATGGAATCATTTCCCCAACCACTCTTCTCTTCCCCCCCACCCCAATCTCATCTCAAATTTCTTCCCTCCCATTTTTTTGGTCCTGGCCCTAAATTTAAGTTTCTTCTTTTTCATTTTTCTATTATCAACATCCTCCTCACTCTTTTTTTATCAATACTAACTGTTTTATTTTTTTTGTTTTTTTCCTTTTTTTCATCTAGGTATGCACTCATAGTTCATTCCATAATTTTTTCTTCTTTTCCCTTTTCATTTTTTTCATCCTCAATTTTCTCCTCAATCTTATTTACTTCAAAAATAAATTTTGCTCACTTCTTTATATTTTTCCCTTCACTCTTGGTTTATGAAGATAATAGCATACTAAATTTTGTTATTAGAAATTATTTTTGTGATTTCTTGAATTTTTGGAAATAAAAGAATTATATGTTCTATACTGAAAAAATAATTATGAAGAAAATATGCTGGTGAGAAATGAGTTTTAACTTGTTATTTTCTTGGTAGGCCTTTAAAGGGACCACCTTTTTGAGCTGAAATGGACATCACCCCTCAACTTTTAGAATTTTCCCCCTATTAAGTTGGAAATTTCCCTTGCTCATGGCTGCCTTCCACCAATGATTGTGTTAGATAAACCTTGTACACTCCTGCTGTAAAGGTTAGTGTTAGACTGTTATATCACTATTAAATTCCTTCAAGGCTGTGGTTAGGCTACCATCATATTTTTCATCCTTGAAAATAGTGCCTTTTTGAAGTAAACAAGATTGAGAAGAAAATTGAGGATGAAAAAAATGAAAAGGGAAAAGAAGAAAAACTTACGGAATATATTATGAGTGAATACCTAGATGAAAAAAAGGAAAAAAGCAAACAAAAAATACAACAGTTAGTATTGATGAAAAAAAGAGTGAGGAGGAAGTTGAGATTAGAAAAATTAAAAAGAAGAAACTTACATTTAACACCAGGACCAAAAAAATGGGAGGAAAGAAATTGGAGATGAGAGTGGGGTGGGGGGAAAGAGGAGAGTGGTTGGGGCACTGATTTCATATCGGATTATTGGATGCACAGGGTCATTTGAGCTAGAATATTACTTTTTTGGGGTGGTTGAGTGTCTGGTTACTGTGAGAAAAAATAAGCTGATGTAGCAGGGCAGATTTTGAAATGCCTTTCTGCTATGCTGCGCTTACATAGCAGTGGATACTTCAGCTGTATGCACATGGTGTTAATAAAACTATCATGTTCATGTAATCATGAAGTATTTTATTATGGGGACATTAAATAAAAATTCACTTTCCAATATGAATCCAATTAAAACCTCAAAATGAGAGTGACACACCAGGAATAATGTGATAGAATATTGACACTTGTTCATCTTGAACTTTTTTTTACATTCACCCTTTTTTAGAAACTCATCCTTACAACAAACAAATTTTAAAGATATTCCAGACTCATCTTTAATTACACTACACACCAATTAAGATATCCCTTATGGGGATATTTTAGGGAGGGATATAAGGTCAGAAAAAAAAATGTAAGAAAAGTAAGTGCAAGAAAAATAAGTGCAAGAAAAGTAAGTGTAAGAAAAATAATTTTCAACCATGTGAATTAATTTTTTTTTGAAAAAAAATTGTAAAAAAGACAGGAAAAAATAAAAAATGAAAAATGAAATGAAAAATAATTTTTTTTGAGAAGAAAAAAATTAAAAAACTTAATTTCCCATGGTTTCAATATACCTTTCTTACACTTATTTTTCTCACATATTTTTTGTCACATATTTTCCTTACACATAATTTTCTTGCTCATATTTTTCTTACAAATATTTATCTGAACTTATTTACCTTCCTAAAATATCCCCATCAGAGATATCTTACTTGGTGCATAGTGTATGAGAAATAGTAAGTGCTATAATTTAAAAAATTTAAGAAAAGACAATCAATTTATCTCACCCATAAAAAAACAAAAACTTAGAATAATACTTTCCAGACATTGATTTACATGAATCGCAGTTGCTTATTGTAATCCTGTTTTGGATGTACCTGTTGTAACAAGTTTTTTCTCATGTGAAGATGATAGATTTGCTCTACATTAATTGTTTTTTGTGGTAAATTTACATCATATTTATAAAGTTAAGTGGCCTATAATTCAGTCTGATACTTTGAAGGATCAGTTTTGAGAAGTTCTTCAATAAATTCTTGTTGATCATCAGTGATTCAGTAAGGTTGGCCATATTTTATGTTAGTGGAGAGATCATTTTTTACAGCTTTTTGTGATCTGTTAAATATTTATCCAACACAGAGAGTTGAAATGAATGTTTGTGCCATTCTTTAACTTTATTTAATCTAGAAATTCACCATCTAAAGCTCCCATGACCACCTTCACCTTAAATTGAGGGTCATACTTTAGAAACCTCATTGAATGAAAAAGAAGAATAATATAAAAACAAAAGAAATAAAAAGAAAAGAAAAGGCTCACTAAAACCAAAACTAGACACTTTGGAGCAGTATTTCATGGCTAACTAAATTGTGGGTGGGTTTAGGAGCTGATGAGAAAGGGCTTAAATGTCACCCAGCTTGTAGAAAATTCACCCACCTCCTCATATTCCACTAGTGCCAAATATGTCATAAATCTCACACTAAAATATTGGGATTTTTGAGCAATTTGCACCAAACTGTTCTGAATATGGCTTTACTGGAATTCTTTCAATCACTTTTTTTGCTTATTTTGAGCAGGTAGCTTGAACTTTAAAGTTTCTTCCTAATAGATGTATCTAATTTTTATTAAGTTCAAACTATTAGTTTTTCATGTGTGATCTTAATTTTTTAAATTTTTATATATTAGGGGGTTTCAAAAATTACCATATATTCCTGGTGTACTTCAGTCTCGAAAATTCCATTCTGTTGAGACCTAAGAGGGCCAACTAATACTAGCATTAAGAAATGGCCTAAGAAAGGACTGACTATGCTAGTACAGCAGCAAGACTAAATATACTGACTATGTTGGGGTTTTCGACGGTGAGTGTTTCAACTATGAAAGACTAAGAAGTAACTGGATTACAAAATAAGTTGTACAATGAGGAGTGCTCTACAGAGATTTTCCCATAAAACCCCCTTGTGCAATGTCCCCTCTTCTGCCTCCTGAAATGCATGGGGCCCATAGGGCTCCTGCTCCTCACCTCTCAACCAGATTCTAAAATTACTCCGCCTTTTACCATCCTACCCCCTGTGTTCCTTCTCAAGCTCTTTTATCTTCCCCTTAGCATTACCTAAGCTCTCTAATGGCTCCCAAGGCCTATACCCTACTCCATAACTTTTTCAGTGTACCAAGTACTGAACCTTTCCCCTGTACACCTGCTTAGAAATAAATTTTTTTACTTTAAATTCTTCTTTGTTTTTAACATAGACTTATTCTTGTGTCTCTTCTGGGTGTCCCACTATTTTATCTTCTTAGCACTTTGTGAGTAATGTGATTTTGAACACTGGGTGCACTTATCTCATTGAAATTTTTAGTTCACATTCATATACCAAGTCAGATATATTTCACTTGATCTTAAAGGGGCCCACCTTCCGGTGATCTTTTTTGGCGCTTGAGCATTATTTTGAAAGAAATTGTGAGCTTAGACAGATATTTTCACCTACCCCTAGTGACGGATTTTGAGTCTTCCATTGATCATCTTGGCACTTCATTGATTTTTGGAATAGTTTGAGCACTTCTTCAAATTCCTGATGAATACTCAATAATTTCTGATTGTGCTATTCAGCTTCTGGAATTTGCAATATTGATGGGGTACCAATTGAGAATGTTTGATGGTATCCATAGTTGGTGTAGAAAGGTGGAATTCCTGTTGCAAAATTTTTTAGTTATTGTATGAGAATTCAGCCAAAGGTAGCAGCTGCACCAGATCATCTTTCTGATAGTTAATGTAGTGACACAAGTATTTTTCAGTTTCTTTATTTACTATTTCAGATTTCCCATCAGTTTGCAGATGCCATGCTTTTGTCAAATGGGCTTAATTTTTAGTTTCTCATACATTGACTTCAACAACTTAGAGCTAAGAGCTCTTCCACTATCTGATACTATACATTCAGAAAGTCCATGTAACTTCCAGATATGTGCAGCCATTAAGTTTGCAATACACTCTGATTTAACTTTGGTAGTGGTGGGGACAAAGTGCACCATTTTGGTGCAGCATTACACTACTGTGATTTTCAGACTAGTTATCTCCAGGACTGAGTAATTCTTATGTTTAAAATAAGATAAACTTAATTAAATTAAGATTATAACTTAAAATAAGGTTAAAATACTTGTATATATGGTTATAATACATATATATATAATTATTACACTATTATATGACTTGTAGTAGTTTAAATAGCATATCCATAGCCTAATAATACTTATTAAGGTGTTAAAAGAGTCATAACATTCTTTCCTTAAGTGATATTAAGTAATTATAGACATACATAAGCTTATATGTATACATAAACCTCATATTCAGTGAAATATGTAGTTATATTATGTATATTTAGGTCTATAAGTGGGTTTTAACCTCTTAATAGCCTATAACCTTTATTTTTCTGCTTATTTTAGGTCAAATGGACGTATTCAGTGGACTCAAAACGCCTACACAAGCATATACACCTTTTCCAGGCGCATATATCCAGTTTGGACAACTTAATCTGCTTCCTTGGATGGATTTTTACGGATTTATGGTTTGGGATATCATTAATGGGTTAATATGGATGCTTGGGGATGTTATTAGAAGCTTGGACAGTTAATTTTCTTCCTTTATATGCTTTGGGTTTCATTATATACTCTTTGAATGAGTTATTTCACCTGTTTCTTTATGGTATCTGCTTTTATTTGTTTATTCTATTTATGGTATGGGTCTGTGGTATCATTAATTGTGATGGAGGGTCCTTAATGGAGGTCTGGGTGTTGAGATTTCTTGAAGTGGATGCCATAGGAAGGTGATGGGACCTCACAGTGCTTTAATTACCAGGGATGTCAGTGACATCATCTGGATTGAAGGTCTGTGCACTCCAGTGGATTTTGGTATAAGGGAGGATTTTGACGGGTTATTAGACATCACTTACTTACTACACATTAAAAAAATATTATAAAACAACTATTATCATATATAAATATATTATAAAGCATTTATAAATTGATACTTTCTTTATATAAGCTATAACTATATTTTATTATTCTATTTTCCACCACTAGCACCATAAAATCCAAGTATTGTGAGTTTATATTGAGAATAACTATTTTATTAGTCTTCCCCTGAGGTTTAATCACTAAATGATTTAAAAATTAGTAGTAGGACCATTAATATATACTATTAAATAATACTTAGATACTAGCACACACTGACAGTGATGATAAAAATTTTTCCTTGAGACTTGGGTAAGTCCACTATAGGATAATAAGAGATTTCTTTCCATGGCTGCTTGGGTATTTTGAATGGGGTTGGTTGCCTGGCTTTTAGGCTGACATTCTTCCTCTGGAAAGTGTAAAACACTGCTACATAGTGCTTGAAATATGCCTTCATGGACTTCCAGTAGAAGTTATGATTTACCAGCTCCATTCTCTTCAGCTGTTCTGGGTGTCCTAACATTTGGGAGTTGTGCCTTTATTTGATCACCTTCCTCTTGATCTCTTCATCATTCAGAACCACTATCCTACCATTCCAATACAGCACTTCTGCTTCCAGGAAATACTACTCCAATTCTTTCCTCACCAACACCTCCTTAGATAAAAGTGCCTTTATTAACTCCTGCACTCCCTCCTTACAATTCCATAAACTTCTCATCTGCCAATTCTTCCTCATTTAGCATTACTGCTGTGGTCTTCCAATATTGGAAGAGGCCTTTTTTGGTCTATTTGGCACTGTTTTTGTATGTCTTAATTGACATTGGTTGAATAATTATGTGTTATTTTAGTTTTATTCAGTGAATATTGGGACTATGGGTATGTGGGTACTAACATTGGATAGCTCCAGTTTTTCTTTATATTTTATATCTTTATGACATTTTTCATATTCTAAGTTTTAAGGGGTCATTTCCTCATTTTTCATTTCTAAAAGATAGCTGTTTAATTTTGTTTTTCATGTTTTACAGGCTAACCTTAAGTCTTAGGTTTAAGTTCTCAGTACCATTAAGTAGAGCTAATTTGGCTCTACATTTTATGTCAAAATGTTTTCATAGCTTAATTTTGTGTTTTAAGGGTTTTAGTAGTCGTGGTAGATTTTTCTAAGTATTTTGGGCTTTATTGGAAGATTTTGGTGGTTTTCTGGCTTCAGGGAGGTCTGGCCGCTTCTAGGCGGGCCGCTCGCCTTGGTTATAGAAGGCTGGGGAGCATTTATAGAGGATTTTTATTCAATTTGGCTGTCAAAAGAAGAAAATTCATTGCTGTGCATGTATTTTTTAGATGGTGGTCTGTGTGTACATACTGAATAAGACAGTTTGGGGCAACTTTAATTATCATACAACCATCTGGTAATTATATCATTGTTTCTCATTCAGTTTTCACTGACTTTTGGCCACAATTGGCTGTGTTTGTTGCAAGGTTAGTTCTTCATTTAACTCAACTTTGGAAACTAGTTTCTCTGGTGTAGATTTGCAACCTGCATCAAGTATTATTGCTTTTTTCTGTGCAAAAAGTGCACAGTTTTTTGTTTTTCTGGTGTGGATCTTTCTGTGTTTCTAGTTTCTGGTTCTATGGTTCTCAGTGGTCTGCTATTGGCTACTGTCTTGAATTTTAAAGAAGATAAGAAGTGTGTTGGAAGGGGTACTGTAACATTCTCTAATTTGCTGTAGCAAATAAATTTCACCTAATATTTCTCAAAGGGAAAGGGGTTTTTCTCTCCAGTTTTACTCCAAGTCTCTTAGTCAAGGCCTATAGCTAGTGCTATAGGATTGTCTACACCACCTCTTTAAGGCTTCACCAGCAGTATGCAGCTCATTTGGTGCTGAGCACAAGTCAGTAAATCATGATAACACATCAGGTTTTCCACCTTTCTTCCTGGGTCAAAATTGAACAAGAAAATTAATGCTCCTTAGAAGTTCCACCAAGCATGCTTTCCGGCAGTCAGAATTTTTGTGGTCAGGAAGGTTTCCAAGTTTCTATGGTCCATGTAAATAATAACTTTTAAAGGGTGAGGTCCTCCCTCCAAATAGTGGGGTTAGTGGCATACAGCTTCTATTAGTTCCAATAGCTCCTTATCATATATTCCATAGTTCAATTTGGAACCTAACAGTGTACGTGAAGACTATTCCACTGGGTGTAAGATATTTTCAGCATCATATTGGGATAATACTGAGCCTAGTAAAAATTCTGAGCATTTGCATTTTAGAAAAAATGGCTTTAGTAAGTCTGGTATCACAAGAATAGGGGCTGTCACAAATTTTCTTTTCAGGTAGTCAAACACATCTTGTTGGCTACTTGTCCACATGAATTTGGCTTCCTTTTTTGAAAGATCATCCAGTGGTTGGAAAATTTGGGAGAAATTTTCAATAAAGTGGAAATGAAAATTTGAAAAGCCTAAAAATTACTAGTGCTCCTTTACTGACACTGGTGTTGGCCATTCTGTTACTGCCTTTAATTTCTCCTTTTCCATTTGCACCCTATTCTTTGAAATGATCATACCTAGGTGGGGTATCTCACTGACTGAGAGGACACATTTTTCTGGTTTTAACCATACTTTTTCCTCCCTCAAGCACTGAAAAAAGTCCTTCACATGTATCTGGTGTTCCTCCATTCGTCTGTAGTAAATCAAGATGTTGTCTAGATACACCACCACCTCCATACCTATTCTATCTTTGAAGATGCTATTGGTGAAGTGTTGGAAAGTTGAAGGTGTGTTTCATGGACCAAATGGAATTATATACCATTCAAAATGACCAAATTTAGTGCAGAATTCCAGTTTTTGTTCATCTCCTTTTCTCACATGTATGTTGTGGTAACCTTCCTTAAGATCTAGGGATGTGAAAATTTCTGCACCCTGAAGACTTTCAATCAACTCACTACTCAGAAGAAGGGATTATCTGATTTTAAATTTCAGTCCATTTAAAATTCTGAAATCCATACATGATCTCAGTGATCCATCCTTTTTACCTGCAAAGATCAAAGGAGCCACCCAGGGATATTTTGATTCTCTGATGAAACCAATTTTCAAATTTTCATCAATAATATCTTTTAGCGCTGTTTACTTCAATTTTGATAATTGGATTATGTGGCTAAATTGAGGTGTTTCTCTTTGCATCAGATCAATGGTAAAGTAATATGGTTGGTGAGGTGGAAGGATTTTGACTCCTCTGTCTTTAAACAGTGGTAAGAATTCCTAATAAGCTTCAGGGACCATTTCATTGAGACTTTTTATAGGATTTTATGACTGGACCCTGGCTTAAATCTTGGCCAATATGTTCCATGCTTTTGCCTTGCGTTCCAGGTACTCCTCTTCCTCCAGCACCCCCTCCAAGTCCTGAAACTTAGCATCAAGAGAAAGTGTCAGTTCTTGTGGAAATTCTACTAATGATAAGAAAAAGCCAGGAGTCTTTCTGGGAGGATCCAGGGGGCTAATACTTTATATGTGACATTCTTTTTTCCATATCTGTAAACTTTCTCCTTCTCTGGCCCTTTCTGGCACTCCCCATTGGTGACCCATCCCCAGCCTTCTGCTTAGCATTAAGAGAAAGAATCGTTTCTGGTGGCAAGTCAACTGATGATAAAAAAAGATCAGAAGACTTTCTGGGATAGGCCAGTGGGCCAATACTTTAGTGCCAGTTTTTCCTTTGCTTCCCATTTGAACTATCATTGCTTTCCAGTCAATGTGTGGGTTGTACTAATCCAGCCATGTCATTCCCAGTACCATTTAATACTGGTCTTTTAGGTTTTCCATGTTCGCCTCTTAATGAGATTCCCTTCCATCACACTAGAATCTGCAAAAAAACCTTTTCTTTTACTTATCCTCCCCCACTTTGTGATCCATAAAACCTAGTTAGACATCTGGGGTGGTCCAATGTTTCTTTTTTCTTTTTATTCCTCTGCAAAAACTTATTGGAAATAAAACAGTCTGTGGCCCCTCAGTTCATCAGGGCTTTTACATTTGTTGTGATGTCAAGGGTCATTAAAAGGAAAATTCACTATAATACAATCACCATGAAATATGGCAGGCAGACTTGCTAGCAAGCTCACAACCTTGAACCCAAATTCATATTTAATTGAGAACACATTGAGGTGGTGTTGAAACAATCATGAGGAAATATTGATTTTAATTTGAACACAACTTGAAATTAGTTCAAAAATTTGTTGAAGCACAGTTTATAATTAGTAAAACAAATCTAGATGCTTGACTTACTAGAATTTTTGTAGGAATATTGAAGTAAGTGAACCCCACTATCAAAAAGAAGTGGGAACAATCATAAGATTGTGAAAGATCATATTTTTTTATTTTTCTTTATAAATGTATGAAAATTGTTGTATAAATTGAACTAAAACCCCCTTTGAATTCTTTTACAGGATTTTTCACCAATCAATTTATAAAGGAATCTCCCAATACTATAAAAAGTTATTCAAGAAAAAAAATTATTAAAATAATACTTTTCTTCAAAATTTTATTAGTAAAAAATTTTCTTAAGTATATATTTTTTCTCATTGTATGAGTATATATTCTTAAGTATTTTTCAAGCTTTACATTATAGTGGAAGCTACATAAAGTTCAAAATTGATGGTAAAAATAATTCAGTTAATTGTACAATCCAAAAAATTAATATTTATACCATAATTTTAGATTTAAAAATATTTTATTGTCACTATTTTTTCAAAAAAACAACTAACAATTACCTTCATTATATATAAAATATAAGTGTCAAATTTCAACAAGAACAAAACATATGGCCAAAAAATTTTGCACAATAGTTATAAGTTTTTTTTTGTTTCATGCCATTTCATTTTCAATTCTCTATAATTTATTAAATATATATTTTATTTTTTCTCTTAAAAAATTATCCTTCCTAATACTTCCCTCTCCTCTTTTGTGCTTCCCATATGCTTTCCCACACACATTCTCTTGCTATATTAAATTTAGTGCTACTCTCCCCAGTCCTCTCCCCTCACCACAAGTTGTATCCCCCTTCACCACCCCTCTCCCTCCCACCCCACCTCACCTAAATCCATTTGTTACAAATAAAACCCCTTTTAATCCCCTATCCAACCTTATATATCTCATATCACTATGAATAACTTTAACTGATCTCCTTATCACCCCTTTTCTCCTATATAGAAAAAATTGGTGAATTGAAAAGCTAAAGAGTTGGGGTGAGCAGCAAAAGGATCAAAATGACTTTGAGGTTAAATGGTTGGGATGGGGAACAAGTAGGTTTGATTTGGAAGTGAGAGGTTTAGGATATCTTTAAAAGGGCTTGGTGGGTTAAAGGATGGAAAGGAAAGGACGAGGTGTTAGGTGAAAGAGGTGGGGTGGGGTAGGGAGGAGTGAGAAAGGGGTGAGTATAGATGATGAGAGAAGCAAGAGTAGTGGGTTGGAGTGAAAATTAAAAGGGGAGAGGTGAGTAGTATGGAAACTTACTCATGAATGTTAGATACTTCAGTAACTGCCTTGGGATTTTTATCAAAAGAAGAGATATGGGAAAGAAGTGAGAAGGAATACAAAGGCAGAGAAGGACATGTACATAGCTCAAAAGGAAGTGAAATGAGGTAGAAAAAGTTGAAGGTAGACTCTGTCTTTCAGCCAAAGAACAGAGTTCACCCTGTCTGATTTCAGTACTCATTTTCTACAGTCAAAAAAAACATGTAAAAGTGGTTTATTTCTATTTGTACCCCTCAATACATACAAGCTATTGGTTTATTCAATGTTTGTAATAAGCACTGAAAATTGAGACTGAAGATCTACAGGAATGCAAAAACTAGCCATTAAATACTAATTCAATTTTTTACAAAGCTTTTCACAAAATTTATATTAATAATATACATAAGATAGAAAACCAATAAAATGGGCAAACATTTGAAAAAAGTTGGGAAAAGTAAAGAATCCTATCTTAAAATTTTGAACTAATGCACTTTTTTTCTTTTATTAGATGAATGCATAGAGCCTTTAATTTAGTTTAGAACAATTTTAAAGAGATGTATAATATTTTTAAATTCAATTATAAAATTTAAATAAATATTTAACTTGAAACACATTTATATATATAGTAAAACTTTTGCTATATTTCATGTTTTATGATTACTGTACATGCAATTATAAGTAACCATAATAACCAAAAATTTAATAAAATAAGTATGTTATCTTCCTCAATATCTTTGCTATAATCTATTAAATAAAAAAACATTTTAAGTCCTTTTTTTTACTAAATTTTTTCATTTCAATGACAATATACATTTTCAAAAAATGATATATCTTAATTTTGGTGGAGCTTAAATTGAACTCTTAATGAGATCCTGTTTCCAACTGTGGCTCAAGCTAAGTTAAACTGTGAGAAAATTTATAATTTTTTTAAAGGTTTAGTAAATATTTTAAAATGTGAAGATAATTATATTCTTATACCAAAGTAATTTATATTAAATAGTTTTGATTTCTGGAAATAAATACAAATGATGAATTATTTTTGAGAAATTTTTTATTGAAAATATTTGGATGTTGATTTTCTAATATTATGAAATTATTCTTTTTTCTCCATGAAAGATTAAGAAGATAACTAAAAATTATTTTAATGAAACTATAACATATAAAAAAGTTATCATATCTTCTTTTTAGATTCATACTAACTCAAAAAAACAAATTTTTCATTTTAAGTAAAAATTATATAGATCCTTCAAAGCCTCACATTTTTTTCTTGATTTTCATGTGTAATTTAAAGGGAAATCTCATAGGATAAAAACTGTATATTTTTAAAAAATTAAATAAATATATATTGTTGTAAAAACTCAAAGGTTAACCTTAAGTTTGTGTTTTAAATGTGTACTGATGAGTTTAAATATTTTCTATTCAAATTTATTTTTTTAAAAATATATTCATTCTAGTATTTCTTATTTATAAGGCCAACAACAAGAAGATTTATAAAATCTTCTGTTTACATATAATATCAAAGGGATTTCACTTTAAAGAGTTAGAAATTAAATAGCAGAATAATATAATATTTACCTACCAGTGTGAATATCATTTTTCTAGTAAATTATTGATAAATTTTTAACTCATATATTTTATTTAAGAAGTATGTGTAAATGTTCAGTTGTGAATAAATCCTGTCAAAACCTTTTTTCCATAGACTAAAAAAGTAAACCTGCAACTTTTTACTTAATTAATTTATCAACAATGTAGAATTGAAATAATCTGTCTATTCATTTAAAATATGCATCATTATTTATTTTGATTAAAATATAATCCCCTTAAAACTTGCTTTTTTATCTGGGTATAACCCAAAATACCTGTTGTGTCTTTTTTACAAAATAATTATCATATGGTCGTTATTCAATGAACAACTAATATAATTATGAAAAATTACCACTTCTACCTATTAAGTTCAGCTCTTGCACAATATTATGCTCTGAAATCAGACCTGAACCACATTTTTTGACATGAGAACAATTTTAAAAAATCTATGGTGCTTATTCCCAGGTGAACATAGAAATTGTCCCACCATACAGCATGGAAGCACACTTAAGCATTAATATAAAATTTAAAGAATTTTATTCTTTTGTGTTGTGTTTTATATTTAAGAATTACTTCTAGTTTGAATTTCAGTTTTTCATATGGAAAATTTATTGAGTAGTGATTAATTATTTCAACTTATGAGAACACTCACCAACTGACAATATTTTCATGGAATTTTGATATGAACTAAATCATGAAATGTTCTGGAATATCATATACTTATTAGGAGGTATCAAAGTTAGAAATCTTCCATTTCAAAATACCTCATTTTTTCACCAAATTAACAATGACTATTTTTTAAAATATGACATATTGTGCCCCCAAAACACCTTTTTATTGAGATTTAATGTCAAGTTTGTACCTTTCTATTTGTGTTGTGAAATGCCTTTTAAATAACGACAAATTTCTAACTTTGATACCCCCTATTATGTTAACTAAATTCTGATTACAAAACTACTTAGTATTTGAGGAATAAACAGAACAAATAAAAGTTCAAAAATGAATTTCCTTTTGATTTTAATCATTGACTTGCATTTAAAAGTTTTAAAAGATGGATGAAAATCTACTATTTTAAGAGATATAATTTTTTACAGAAATATAATCAAATAATTTCTCAAATATTAGTGTTGAGTATAAGGAATTTATTAGAGTACTTGATTGAGTCAGAGATTGAGAAAACACATTGATAATTTTATTTGTTTAGTTATATGTTTTTTAACTGTATTCTAGAATTAAAAATATAAGATATTTGACGGTTCAATATTTTTTTTGGATAAATCAACTGAATTGAGAATAATTATATTGAATGAACAAAAAAATATAAAAATACATGAAATAAAGAATTAGGTCATATGGGTTAAAATTAAAAATCAAAGCTTCAAATTTTTGGGTTAAAAGGAGTTTTAAACAAAAAGAGCCACATATATAATTTTATATTTTTTCCCAAAATATTAATTAACCCATTAGAAAGCTTAGACATAATAATTTTGAAATAAGTACTGTGATTTTCAGTCTTTTTACTGATAAAGTGAGATTCAAAATCAGCATTAAATTGTGTTTTATTAAAACATGCTGTGGATTTATCAGATTCTTAAGCTCCCCAACTTTGTATTTCTATTAATTTTTCATTAAAATCTCAATATTGTTTCAGAACAGTATCATTCTTCCTTGGTTAAGAGCTCAATATGAGTTCAGTATCAGTTCATTATAAGTTCAGTCTGAGTTCCATCAAAGTTCAAGTTGAGGCATTTCTAGCAAGTCCCCCCCCCCAAATATTGTGTGGTGAATTATCATTTCCTTCAAGTTTTCTACACTCTGATAATACTTTTACTAAATTAACCTTATCCTTTCCCTCTAATCTTCTCAAGAAGGGCAGAACCTTGACTCCCAAGTGCTTTCTTTTAACTGCGCCTTTCCTGTGCTATCCTCCACTTCACTAACTCTTATTTTCTGTCTGAACTCCCTATCCAAGTGACAACTGCTTCCACACCTTAGACACAAACCTTTTCTCATGCATTTTTAGTATTCTTCATCTGAAAGCCTTTTTCTTGTACTAGCACCCTATTCATTTACTGTGTTAATATCCATGGCATTTGGCTCCCTGGTGCTGGCCCCACTTGATGAGGAATAGTTGTACCACTGACAAGTGCCACTCCCACTGTCCATTTTCTTATGTGTAAATTTTCAATTGATTTGGAAACACATCTTTATGAGTGCTTGGAGAGAGTGTGGACTAGGGTGACTGATTAGGGAATTTCTGATTCTTGGTGAGAGCCTGTTTCTGAAGTGAAACATGAGTCCTCCTTCTCTCCATGTTGTGAGATAGATGGCATGGCCCTAAAATTCTGACACATACTCAGAAACAAACACCACACAATATGGGGGGTGGACTTGCTAGAGAGTCTGCAACCTTGGACCCAAACTCACCACAGATTGAACACACATTGAGCTATTGATAAAGCAACCATACAGTCAGGGATGAACACCACTCAGCAGAACAGTTTTAGGTGGGTGTTCAAGTAGAGTTCAGTATGGGTTCAGTATGAGTTCAGTCTGAGTTCCATCTGAGTTCAGGTTGAGGACTTGCTAGCGAGTCCACCCCTGATATTGCATAGTGAAAGTGTTTCTGTTGTAATGGGTTGAGTGCATGCTCCAAGGTTTTGGTCACATCAGGGTCACCAAAGGCTAATTTTATTTCCACCATGAACTGACAGAAATTTGTTGCCAACTTGCCATTCCCAAGGAGTTCCTTGGTATATGGCCTTTCCCAATGTGTTGCCTCATCTGTGATGTAAGAGATTATGAATCAGATGTTTGATTGCTCATCTGGAAACTTATAACTGTTGAGCAGGACATAAAGGTTTACCTGCAATGCATACTGTTCTGCATGGGGGGGGGGGGGCTTCTTTTACATCAAAGATTTCTGGGACTGAAATATTTGAGACTTTTTACAGGTGGTGTTGGTGTGGAAGATGGGACATGTGCTTCAGCTTTAGCAGACTCCAACTCTGCTTTGGTGGGTATGGGGTATGAGGGCTTTTCTTCTGATAGAAGTTCCATGAGTCTGGATTTCTGGTCTTGAAAGTGTCCCATCTGTTCTTGCATTGCAACAAGAATTGTTGTGTTGGGTTAACCTGAGGGGTTCATAATCCTATTTTGTAGTTCACTAGTGATAGATTGGACAAAATGGTAAGAACTAAGAGGATGGACTAATACTAGCCTAAGACAGGACTGATTATGCTGATATAGCAGTAAAACTAATTAGACTGACAATGTTGGGGTTTCCAACAATCAGGGTTCTAACTAGGGGAGACTAAGAAGTAACTGGATCACTAAATAAGCTGTCTGAAAAGGAGTTCTCCACAGTGCTTGCCCCATGAAATATCCCTTCTTTTCCCTCTTACAATTCATTGCATCCATAGCACTCCTCCTCTTCACCTCTCAACCAAATCTTAACACATTCCAAGATGCTATCATAAATGGGAGACTTGAGGTCAGACATGTCCAACATGAGGTCAAATACTTCCTACTCTTGTGCTGTGGTAAACCAAATTTTAGTACAGCACTCAGATAGTATGGAACACTTTTTTAAGATGCTCATTGAGTCATTTCCTAAACTTAATTGATTTTTATGTTGGATTTATAATGGAATTTTTTTTTTTTAATTATTTTATTTAAAGTGTCAAAGTTGGTTATCAAATCATTATTTTATAATCAAAAAGATGTTGATACCCTCAAAAAAAAAAAAAAAAAAAAAAAAAAAAAAAAAAAAAAAAAAAAAAAAAAAGTGTATGGAAAAGATTACCTCAGATGTTCAAGAACTTTGTGGAATTTTTTCTAAAAAAATTTTTCATAATGTTATATATATATATATATATATATATATATATATTTTTAATTATTTTAAGGCAGGTTATCCATCCACAACCTATTTTTGATACGGATACAACCTACAATACAATTTTTTTTTTTTTTTTTTTTTGATGCACTCTTACTCCACTAAATGAAATCATGTACTTACTACTAATCACATCTTATATTGTATGTAATAATACATGAATTTTTTCAAACCCTGTGCAAGGTATCATTCTTCCCTTGCTCTCACTCTTACTCTCACTCTTGCTCTACTCTAGTTTTTGACTTTGTTTTTCTTTGACTGATCATTTCTGTTTGAGTATCTATACTTTAGAAGCTAAAATGAATGTATAGTTTTTGTTTATGCTTAGCTTATAATGTAATTTAGATGATTAATTTTCTGTCTTGTAACAAAACAATCAATCTATTGTAATTAAATTGCAATGAGATTTTTCAGCAACAGTATCAGCTGCACCTTCTACAGGAAACCATAATATCTGAAAACCACCTAAAACATTACTCCAAGCATTACTTAGAAGGACATAAAGTCATAAAATAAAAGGGTGGAAAGGGGGAACCTTTCCGCAATATCCCCCTGAAAAAAAGTGAGCAGATTGGTGGTTTTTTGTATTTGACTTTCCCTGTTAATAAAAGGCCTTTTGATTTGAGTTTTTCCTGAGTGAATGCAAGTAAGCCAGGCATCCTCAGTCTGACCGTTAGAGTCTTTTTTTTTTTTTTTTTTTTTTTTTTTTTTTTTTTTTTTTTTTTTTTTTTTTTTTTTTTTTTTTTTTGGAACGTTTGCAAGAGATACTTGCTCCTTGTCTGGCAGCAAAGATTATAGCAGCTTCTTTTGCTTCATCTGAGGTGGGATAAATTGTGGGCTTGGGTATCATTGCTAACATTGAGGAAGTCAAAGAGTGGCAAATTTTTTTTTTCTCATGGAAGGGGTAAACAAGTGTATGTATTATTGCATACAATATAATATGTGATGAGTAGTAAGTACATGATTTCATTTGGTGGCATAAGAGTGCATCAAACAAAAAAAAAAAAATTGTATTGTATTGTATTGTATTGTATTGTATTGTAGGTGGTATCTGTATCAAAAATAGGTTGTGGACCTCATAACCTGCCTATTTTAATGATTGATTTTATGAATTTTGTGTTTTTTTTTTTTTTTTTTTTTTTTTTTTTTTTTTTTTGAATTTACTTAACTTTCATGATTTTTAGTTTGTGTGTATGTGTGTGTTTAATATCAGCAGGTGATACATACCTAAGACTGCATGATATATGAGATCCTCAAAGTAAAACATATAAACCCTCTTTTTTTTTTTCTTCTTTCCATTAAAACATGCATCACTTCATTTTTTTTTAAAAAAAAAACCCATCAACACAAATCATGAAACATAATCTTACTTAACCTCATTCAGTCAAGTCAATTATTATATGAGACTGACTATCCATGAAAAAAAAAATAAAATAAAATAAAAAATTAAAATAAATAAATAAAAAAATAAATAAATAAATAAATAAATAAGAATATAAAAAAAAAAAAAAAAAAAAAAATTCTAATAAAATGATGACTCTGACTAATACTAAGACCATACTCACTTACCCTTATACCACTTAAAGATATCACTACTTATCATTATAAAAAAAATAAAAAATAAAAAAAATATATATATATATATAAAAAGAATGCGTAGCAGGGTTTTTATGGGTCCCATCTTTATTAAATAACAGATATGGTGTTATGGATGGGTTTGCTGATAGGTAGTGTGGGATGTTTTACCATTTCTTGTGTTTGTCTTGAAGTGAGATGGATCACACAACATCAGGTACTTTTCATGCAAGAGGAATCACCACAGTACAAACGGTACATAAACAAATCAATATGGGGGTGTCTTCACACCTGCAATGGCAGGTCTATTTGAAGGGGGGGGGGGACAAAGTTTTCACATGTTGGTTTTCTTCATGGCAAATATTTGCAGACCAATTGAGGATGGTGATTCAGGTGACATAACAAAAGGGCTGTGAGGAGGCCCACTTACACTAACTTATGATCACTAATTATGGGGGTAAAAGTAGCAATTGTGGTTCTCACTGCATTAAATTGAATTTGTGGCATTGGTTTATATATGTGAGCAAATGTACATGCTCTTACAACATTTGTGATCCACCTGATCCTCCACTTCAATTAAAACCAATTCAACCAAAAACCTTTTTTTTTTTTTTTTTCATGTACCTAATCTCTCTATATATAAATGAGCACAACCTAAACCTAAAAAAAAAAAATAAAAAAAAAATAAAAAAAAAACATATAAATAAAATGATATATATATGTGGGTGTGTGTTTCATTTTTCATTTTTTTTTTAAACAAAAACAACACAATGAGAAACTTCTTATACTATATTTTACATCATCAACTGCCACTCATAAAAAAATAAACCAACCATTTATTTCCCCACCACTAAACCCAAAATAAAAATAAAAATAAATCACTGATCCCACCAAAAAGTTTGAAGAATCCTAAATGTTCCATTTGTCAACAACTGAGCTTCTTGTCCCACCAATAAAAACCCATCAGATAATTTTGCATCATTAAATGGTTCAAGGGTGCCTGATCCATCAATGATTTCATCAGTGACTGAAGCACCATTGATAGCAAGCTAAAAAAAGATAAAGAATGAATCAGTATCTAATAAACATGGCTAAGATGAATACGCATCTAAGGGAAAAAAAAAAAAAAAAAAAACACCCACATCACCCTTAATAGCATCATGATTCTCAAAAACAGCTTCTGACACACCCACAATTTTACATTCAACATTGACACTAGGGGGACCACAATGAACAGGAGTAGAATCATCTTGAAATAAGGACTGAAAATCGTGTGCATGACTAGCTAAGATTGGGCCAACTGCAAAAGGATGAACGTAAACCCTTTGAATACTTGCTCCTAAGCCTGCACGAATAGTATTTGCTTCAAGTTGAGTGATGGCGCCTAAATAGATACAAACAATCATCAGGATATAAAAGATCTTTACAAGATAAAAGAGATATCATGAAGAAGAAGGGGGAAATTAACCATTTGTTAAAATAGCTCGAAGTTTATTACCAACCCATTTGGAAGATCCGCTGAGAGGTCCAATCAAACATCCCTCATTGACACCACTTAATCTGGTTGCAAAACTCAATCGAGTTAACCAACTAGAATGAACGGCATGGTCAATTTTTTCAACCAACTGAGTCACTGAGGTGCTTGATCTATATGGCATTTGACCAAATGATTTTAAGGAGTAAATAAAAAAAAAAAAAAAATGTCCATTTCACATATTTCTTGCAAAACAGAACAAAACAAAAGGCTTACAGTACAAGGATTGTTGGATTCCAATCTACTACTTGATCAACCTTGTCAAAAAAGCAAACAGAGGCACCTAGAAACTTTATTCAACACATTACATAGACAATGTCCCACATGAAGGAAAACAAAGAAAAATCCAGTACAAACTAACCAACAACTGAAGCAGCAGTAGCTAATGCACCACCAAAACCCCAAGGAGCAATGCAAGAGCTTTCGATTGCCATTCTATCATTTGAATCCAACTTGGCGACTAATGGAAACAAATCTAAAGCGGCAGTGATACCAGCAAAGATATGAGAAGAATCAAAGGTGGATACCAAGGTGGAAGATTTGAAAGGCTTTTAAATGAATACATGAAGCGTTAGTTAGTGATAAAAGACAAAGGACAGAGAAAGGGAGGGAAGAGATACGAGATTGTTATTGATGGATAGATAGCGGGATGGAGTGGAAAGAGATGATAAATTGATGATAGGTTGAATGTTTTCAGATGATTCTCCCAATTGAAGCAAAGAGGTAGAGAGATCAGTGGAGGAGAGAAAGGGAGGATTGGAGGGAGAGTTGAGATGGGAGAAGAAGGGTTGAAAGGTAGGTTTGAGATGATCGTCAGCGATGATGAGGATGATAGAGGGTAGATAAGGATTGAGGGCTAATTGGATATCAGCCGGAATGGAAGGGGAATGTATGGAGAGATGAGGCAGGATGATAGCTTGACAGGGAAGAGATAGCAGAGTGAGGGAGATGAGCCAATGAACTGGAAAGAAAGAAAGGAAGAGAGAGAGAGAGAGAGAGAGAGAGGTAGATGAGTGAGAGAGTGAGTGAGTGAGAGAAAGGAGAGGTAGAAAAGTATACGATATGGATCTGATGAAGCGAGTAAGACATGATTGTTGTTGTTGTTGTTGGTGTTGTTGTTGTTGTTGTGAGTGAGAAGAGGGGAGATGAGATTGAGAAGATGGAAGAAGAGAAGATTAAGGGAGAGAGGATGATGAAGATGAAGATGAATGAGAGGAGGAGAGTTGAAGAGATGGAAGAAGAAGTTGTTAGGAGAGAGAGACTAGAATAAGATCAGAAGAAGATCAAGACGATAACGAATAGATGAAGATGAAGATGAAGAATGATGTTTTTTAACACTAACTAAACTAGAGCGAGTGGTGCGTGCGACCGAAGACTGAGTCTTGTGCCTGACGGGGGAAAGTGCGGCCTGAGCACCGAGGACAAGCGGATGGCGGAGTGGGTGACGAGTCCTGGCCAGTGACCAGTCCAGCCAGCTCACTGCCCCAATCAACACGCTCAGTCCCACTGTCACCCAATGTTGAGTGTCCATTCAATCTGTCTGTCTCTTGGCTCAACAATGGGTGAAATCAATGGGTCAATGGGTCAATGGGTCAATGGGTGATCAATGGGTATTGCATACTTGCATACTTGCATACTTGCATACCGCACACTGCACACTTGCATACTGAACACTGCACACTTGCATACTGAACACTGCATACTTGCATACTGCACACTCACATCCCACACTGCATACCGCACACTCACATCCCACACTGCATACCGCACACTGCACACTTGCATATTCATCCCACTTTCCAATTACATACATACATATCCTTATACACAACCATCCCTCCTAAAGATTCTTCGTCTTGTTCCATCTAAAATCATTCACTCAGTCAGCATTCTTCCTTCTGCTCTCTCTCTCTCTCTCATCTATCCTAACCACCATCTCACTCACGAAAGATGCTTCATGTCCCCAAGTCGCCGGGGCTTGATCAGGTGTCGTACCGTTAACCCTAACCCAATCACAAAACATATACTCCCTACCACTATGTACGCCACTCCTAAAAACGGATTCCGTCCTCCAATAAAACTCACCGTCGAAAACACAATCGATTTCGTCCCTTGAAACGTCTTCACCGGATAATCTGTCAAGAAAAAAACAAAAAAAAAACAAAAAAAAACCCCTCCTTTCAATTAATCATCTTTCACCATCCTTCTCCCTCTCTTCTAAAACTCTCACTCATATAAATATCTATCACATATCGTCCTGCTTGCATCGTATCTTCATCTTGTCTTCATCATCCATTTCATTCAATCAATCAAAACAATCAAAACCATTCCAATCTCACTTTCACAACCACAACCCAACTCTCACTCACCTGAAATACAACTTTCTAAACGTCGGTAAGCCAGCGGTCCTCATCCACACCTGAAAGTGTTCATCTTGACTTAAATCTGGAATCGGATTCTGTGCTGTGTACCCATTCGGGTACCGGCTCTCCCAAAATGGTGGCGGTACACAATCCGAGTTGCCATACCCTGTCTTCTTATACTTTTTAGCTTCCCCTGACCATGCAATCCCTTTTTCTGACATTGTATACGTCACATTACTAGCCGTCGTATTCGATGGATTCAAAAGAACCGGAAATTTAAACGTATCATTAAACAAACTATTTGCTATCAACCCACATGGATAAATAGGTATTGACGGATTCTTGGCTGATTTTGCTACCGGTTTACATTGATCGTCTCGATCAATCGTCGATACCGGTACCGCTTTGCCTTTGAATTGATCTGTAGAGAGTGACTTGACATATCGACGATGATTTTGATAGTAATTCGTCAATTTGTAGTACATAAACACTGGGGGTTGTAAGTTGATAGGTAAATCAAACTGTAACCGACACAGCGATCTGAGCGAAACGTTGGCATTGTTACTGTAAATTATCATCATCATCATCACAATAAATCAGCCCCAATCACTCTATCAATTCTCACGCATGCTTGCGTGATAAAAGGTAACCATCATTTACTCATCACGAAAGAATTGCCACGAGGGTGCGTTGGGCTCGGATCCATTGGATGAGCTCAGACGGTAGCTATATTTTGACTTATCAAGGGAGACAAACGACGTTGTATCTGGTTGAGGAACAGGCGACAGAGTATCACATTCGGTATAGTCAATCGTAAATTCTGAAACCTAAGAGATAAGCAAATAGAATCATCACCATCATTAGAACAACAAACAACAACAAGAGCTTGTCTTTGAAAGTGACGAGGAAGGAGTGAGTTGCGTTAGGAAGATGAGAATAAAAAATCTACTTTGTTTGAGCCCCAGAGTAATAGACCACCAATGGGAGCAAAGAACGCACCGACAAGAAAGAAGATTGGAAGGACGGTTTTAGGAGTCAAAATAGGTTGCCAAGCTTTGAGTCTTTGTTGTTTAAAAGCAGTATCTGTTTAACATATAAGCAATCAATCAAATATCACGGATCAATCCAAGTTAAAATTTAAAAAAAAAAAAATGATGATGAAGACTGACTTGCAGGACGACGAGAATTCTTTGATTTCTCAGTTGAAGGCGAACTAGGTGATTGTGAGGAGCTTCTCTTTCGATTTAAAAGCCCCATGAGAATTTTATAAGCTTTGAATAAAGAGAAATACGAATAATAAAATGCAACTTGTGATTTCAAAAGGAGGATGAGGATGATGATGATGATGATGATGATGATGATGATGATGTAAAAGATGGATGACCAATGAAATGGAGGGGAAGTAGAAAAAATGCAAGTCGCATTCACCAAAATCAAAATGAACCAGTTATGCAAAATGCATATGCCTTTTATGCTTCTATCCAACACAAGAATCTCACTCCACTTCTGGCTGATTGTTGTCTTTTTCTAGTTTGAAAATCTTCTTATCTTTTTTTTTCACTTGGTGATTGATGAAATCATGTCCACCGCTTCTTTTTCTTCCGCTTTGGCTTCCAAGTTATCTGATATATCCGATAGATCTTTACAAAATGCTACTAGCTCTTTAATTGGTTTGGTTTTCTTTTCATTCTTCTAACCTATTCTTTAACTTACTAACTCACTCACTCACTCACTCACTCACTTTGGATCTCAATCTTGACACTTTTATTGATTTATTTATTTTGCTTCAGATATGATTGACCATCACCTTTACAAACATGCTTTCAATCAAACTACTAAATTACTCAAAAAATACCCAAAAGTTTATTTTTTAAGTGCTGTTAAATCATATTTATTAATGAAACTTTCTAAATCTGATGAAGCGGTTCGAGAGGGATTCGATGCTTGGGATGTTAGTCCTTATTTAGCTTAGTTGAGTATTTTATTTTATTTTTTATATTTTGGCTTTCTATTATGCTTGAGTTTGAATGAATGATTGATTGTTCCTGCTTTTTCTCGTCCTCTTTTACCATCTTGTATCACACCAACTAGCAACGACCCTTCATATGCTCATTTAATTTCTTTAACCCTTCTCGCTCTGCAAGATCATAATCGTTTAATCAAACTTTACCTTATCGCTACTAAATCCCTTTCTTATCAAAACCTTTCTGTAGGGCTTTTGTCATTATTTATTTATTCTTCTTTACAAGTTCAGTTTAATGAACTTTGTTATTTATTTATTTATTTTAGATTGCGATTGATGGGTTTTTAAATTTGGGTGAAATTGAAGAATTCCAACTTCAACAACAAGTTAAGTTCTTTTTTTAAATATATATATATATATATATATATATATTCCTTTTCTTGTCAATTTTTTTTTTTTTCGAAAAAAAAAAAAAAACAAAAACAAAAACAAACCTAAAAACTAAAATTTAATTTAACTTAACTTTCTCTCTTTTATTTATTTATAGCTTGCTCTAAAGCTTCACAAATCGTTCCCAGATAATCCCACGTTCATCGATTGGGCGATCCTAACTATCTTAATTCACTTAACATACCATCCAACTTCATCCACTTCACTCAATCCTTCATTATCCATTTCTTTATCACATAGATTACTGCAATCATTTTTCGATTCTTCACTTTCTGCAACTTTTGAAGATGGTCATGTTCATCGATTTTGGCTAATTTGTAGAGTTTTAAATTGGATTGCTGATTATGATAACGGTGGTCTGGGTAGCAGTGTTAGTGGTGAGGTGTCGAGTCGATTTAAAATCTTAGGTGTTAAACCACTTCAATTAAAACATTTGGACTGTATTAAAACTAAACCCAATTCTAAATCTAAATCTAAACTTCTTAATAATGATGGCCTTGGTGATAGTGATAAAGTCAATCAAAATCATTCTTCTTCAGGAACTGATTATGTTAAAATAGTTAGAAATGATTTTAAATCTCTTCTTCATTCGAAAGTGGGTAGAAAATTTAGGAAACAGAATCTTAGATTAGAATTATTCTGGAGGGATTGTTTGCTTGATTGGTTTGTTAATGGCGGGGGTAGTGGAGAGGAGGAGGAGGAGGAGGAGGAGGAAGTCATGAGGTTTATTGAGGAAATGAAAACGAATTTAAAGGAAAAGTAAGTTTTTTTTCTTTTTCTTTTTCTGTACTTCAATTTGACAAATGTAATGATTATTTTCTACTTCTATTTTTATCTTACCGCCACCGTTCTTCATTTTTTTTAAATTTTTGTTTGTGTTTATTTCTAGGGACTTAAACTGGCATACAATGAGATGTTTAGTCAACACATCAATCAAACGAGTTGCAAAGGATTCAGAAAAAGTTAAACTTGTCGTAGATGATTTGAATGGGTTTTTTATTGAGTTAATGGATATGGTTCCTAGAGAAAGAGGGTATCTTTTGGCTAGATTGGAAATGATCGAAGTCGTTAGGGAGCATGGGTGTTTAACTGGTTTGTTTGTTTGATTGATTCTTTTTCCTTTTTTTATTTTTATTTATTTATTTAATTTAATTTTTGGTCATTTGATAGTTTTAGGTAATCCACAAGAATTTAGGAATTCAATCATCATGGAATATGTCTCACGTTTTGGAGAAAAAAGCTGTTGTTTTTCTGATCTACTCAAGTATCTAAAATCGTTGACTTTAGATGAAGAAGCGAGTTCTAGATTATTATCTCAAATTAAGGCAGTACAAGAATCTATTATCAAACCGATTGATTTATCGTTGATTTGCCACCCAGTACGTTAAGCTCACAGGATATTTATCTCTTGTATGTTAGTTATATTAGGTGACTTTTTAATTTGTTGATTCTTTCTTTTTTCTTTTTTTGTAGGATACTCTTCTTCAACTCGTCAAACTTATTACTTTTGAAAAAATTAAAAGATCATTATCTTTCATCTCATCCATCCCACAAGATCAACTTATTCAATCTCAGATTAATGAATCTTATAAATTTTTAAATTTATATTATCAATATCTACCGTGTGGTAAAGTCCCCTATCAGATAGTTCATAGGTTTTTTTATCATTTATCGAGAGCTTTTATTATTATTTTGTTGGAGAAATTTATGATTACTGACTTTCTTTTTCTTTTTCTTTTTTTTTTTTTTGTTGTATTTTTTTTGTTATTATTTAAATAACACTATAATCATTGCTTTTGTTTGATTTTTTACATTGTAGGTAAAGATCTGGTGGAAACTGATTTGCAACCTGCAGATGAATTAGGACTTTTATCTGCCCAAGCTTTGGTGCAAGCATGGCATATATGTCGTCAGTGTCACTTTTTTTTTTTTTTTTTTTTTTTTTTTAAATCTCATTTTTGGCAGTCTTTTAATTTGAATTTTGTTTTTTTTATATATATTTTCTCGTTTCGATTTTCCACTCTTTATTTCATGACAGGGAAATTTGAATTCATTTTTCAAGCGACGTTTGTGTTGGAAATGGTTTTGGATAAAAGTGCTTATTGTTATCAAGCTCGAATGATGCTTATAAGATTGTACAAGTTGTTAGGTGATTTGGAGTTTCTTTTTTCTTGTTTTGGGGGGTTTAGTATTGGAGATGGCCATTAGCATGCTTTGTTCTGACTTTTTGTTAAACAAAATAAAAAAAATGACGGGATGCCAAAATGGTTTTCGTACAAGTTTAGGTTGCTGTTCAAGTATGACTTATCATCATTTAAAACTCGGCATGAAGCAATTTCAATATGATACCATATCCCATTTCGCACTTGATCGATGTTCAATGTTTTCATTTGTTCAAGATGAATCTGAAATTGAAGGTTCTGAGAATACGTCGTTTGGTGATTTGAGGGATATTAAATTGATTAGATTGTTTGATCAGTCTAATATTTTTTATAATCGGGCTGAAGCTGATGTGAGTGCCATGATTGATGTTGATTCTTTTTATTATTCTAATTTTTATTAGCTAAAGAAATCTGATCTCAATATATACATATGTAAATTATCTTTTAGAGTCGGAGTTCAATTGGAAAAGCTTATTTATCACAAAATTATCCTAAAGTGGAAGAATTTACGAAATTCAAAATTCGAGTTCAAAAATCGATTCAAAGACGAGTGATTAAACTTGAGAAAGTTAGATCCTTAGTGGTCTGTTTTTTATTAGATCGGAAGAGAGTGAAGGATCATCGAGGGATAATTGAGGTGAAGGATCGAGTAAATTGGGATTTGGTTTTGAATGAGGTAAAGGTTGTTGAGGAGTTTTTTGATATGGGGTTTGGTTTGTTTACAAACTTTTATTTTATTTTATCATACTTTCATGCTTTTTTTTTAATTTACTAATGTTGAGCCATTGCTGATGGTTAGAAAATTTATGGGATAATCGTGATTTTTCTGTGATGCCTAGTTTTCAACCACTTGATTCTCCTTTAGATCTTAATGAGCAAACTCAATTTGGGCCACCGATAGGTGTTAGTATATATTCTTCCTGACGCATTCCTCCTCCTGATTTTATAGTTCTTGTGTTATTAACTAATGATGGATGTTTATATACCCCCCCCCTCTCGCCTTTTTTTCATAATAGTCTCAATGGTTTTATGATGTTGGACTTGCTTATCTTCGGTTACTTTCGCCTGATAAATCAAAAAAGTTTTTGGATTTGAACAGTTTGAGGGATCAGAAATATGTCGAGGTTGGATTTTATATATTTTTTTAACTTTTTATTTTTATTTTTTGATGAGGCATTTTCTATGCTACTATGGTAGCGCTGAGACATCTTTTCATAATGACTTGGGTTTTTATTTATTTATTAAATGATTGATTGATTTGTATTAATTGGTTGGTTGGTTTTTCATTTCAGTGTACCCCAGCAGAAACTTTTTTATGTCATTTTTCGGTTATGATTGGTGATCTAATTCAAGTTGGAGAGGATCAAGTTGAGACGACTCGAGAAAATGGTGAGGCGGCGGGGGTGGAGTGGTTTAAATGTAAGGCACAGTTACGCAGATTTTATATTTATATTTATTACTATTTTAGGGGGGATGGCTTGATTGTTTTTAAAGATTGTTTTAATGTTTATTAATTTTTTTAAATTCATACATGAAGCGTGGAGAACAAGAGTTTTAGGATTTTTAGTATCAAGTTCGGAGAATGAGGGCCATGTTGATCGGCATGATAATGGGGATGATGACGCTGCTGGTGATGATATGGTACGAAATACAAAAACTCAGGATGGTTCTAGGGAAGTGATTTTTTTTAAGGAAGAGGTTTTAAGTAGTGAGGTGTTTGAATGGGTGTTGGTTGGAATTGAGGTGAGTGAATTTCTTATTATTATGATTATTATGGTTCTCTTGTGTGTTGGTGTTTGTTTAAATGGTGGTGGTATCTGATGTTTGCTACTCTTGTGGTTATGTGTACGTGTGGTTGTGGGCGTGGGCGTCGGTGGATTTGTAGGCTATTGGGTTGCTTGATGTGACGATTTCTAATGGTGGTGATGAAAAGAAGGGTAAATCTTTGAGTTCAAAGGTAAGTTAATCAACCCAAAAATAGAATAAAAAATCACAATTAAAGATAAAAATAAAAAAACGGGAAAAAGATTATTATTTTTGTTGTTATTCTCGTTAAAGGTCCCATTTATGTGTTTGTTCATTTTTAATTTTAATTTTCTTTTCTTTTTTTTTTTTTTCTGTAGAATGATGCGTTGGGTAGAGTGATTTTAGCTGGGAAAGAAGAAGTGAAAAGTGTTGGTAAAGTTTTTATGGGGTTGGTTAATGTTAAAGAAAGTGATCGATTAGTAGAAGGATACGAAAACAGAGAAGAATGTGAACGGATAAGAGATGGAAGCGGAAACGAAGAAGGAGAAAAATGTGAACCGACAGAAGAAGGAGGAGCACTTTTTGGTAATAAAGAACGAGAGAAGTTTACAAATAGGTATTCGGAATATTTAGTGTCGTTATTGGACAGGTTGAAAATGGGTCTTGGTGATCAAATTGGCGGGGGTGAGGAGGGGGGGAAGGGAGAGGGGAAAGAGGAAAGGGGGTTGGAGTGGTGGAATGAAGTAAGTTGAATTTTTGGTTTCGTTTGATATCTATATCTATGTATACATATATATATATATATGTGCAGGGGGGGGGATGAACTGATTCTAACGTTTTATTTTATTTTAAAAAATGATGATGAAAAACTGAAAACGATGGGGTGATGGTGTGTGAATGTGTCAACCATGAAACGAACAATGATGGTATCTTGATGGGCTTTTGGGATTGTATTTGGGTGATACCGATTATCATCATCATTTTCATAATAACCATCATAATATTGTAAATAATAATCATATTGATGATGATGATGGTGGTGGTAGGAACGAGTCCGGAAACATTGTGATTCGTTTGTTGAAGACCACTTGGATCTCTTAAGGTCGATTGGGAATGCTTTGGTGGTTATTGGGGAGTGAGGGTTTTTTATTTTATTGTATTTTTGGGTGAGTGGGTGGAGGGGGAAAGGGGAGGAAGGGTCTGGGGTCTTGAATCTTGGAAATGTGTAATGCTAAGGGAGAGACAGAAGACAGAATTAAAATTTTAATATATATTTACTTCCTTTTTTTTATTTTTTTATTTTTATTTTGAAATGATGATTCAATTAGTTAGTTTGTTATGTAGGTAGGTAGGTAGACAGTTGGGGAAGTGAGGAAGAACAGAAGGAATGAAAGGTTATTTTTAACTTTAATATATATATATACATATATTATTATAACAAAATAAATAAAATTGATGATTGAAGAAATGAGAGCATGTACAGCTGTTTTTTAATTGGACTTAAAATGCAGTTTTAAAATTAGTTGGAACCATGGCTGGGTTTAAATCTGATTTTTATCATGATGAAAGCTTAACAATCCTGCTAACAAGTCAAATAACAACCAAAATCACTAAAATAAATAAATAAAAATATGGTTGTGGTAGGATGTAATATTGTAAAATGTCCATATCATTAGATCAAAAGTAAGAATGATTTTTGCAGTTTTAAGTGGTTGTTTAGAAGATGTGGAGTAAGCTGAGTCAAACTTGTGGTGAAACTTTGATGGGAGAATTTGTCATCATGACACATCATAAGCTCATAATTAGTTGAGTCCTTAAGACCGATTTGAATTCTTCACATCATGTTATTTGAATTATTTCTAATAAGGAAATAGATCATACTTTGGTTTCTAAAGACCATGTATTTAATTCATAATGCACATTACAAATCTGATTAATAGGCACCAGCTATTTTACTTAATGACGTTATACAGACAGTATCTGCTAAAACAACACCAATGCTACTTAGATTGAGAGTTTGTTAAGACCTAAGAAGGCAGACTACCACTAGCCTACCTAAGACAGGACTGACTATGCTGGATGTAGCAGTGAGACTAACTAAGACTGACTATGTTGAGACTTCCAACAGTGAGAGAAGACAGGACTGATGATCCCGATTGGCAGTGAGACTAGGGAATAACTGAATGGACTAGATTAGTTGTCCAATGAGGAGCGATCCACAGTGCTGGCTCCATATAAACCTCCTTATGCAATCTCCACTCTTCCACCTCTTTACAATGCACAGCGCCCATAGCGCTACTCCTCTTCCCCACCTCTCAACCAAATCTTAACATTACCCCCTCTTTTACCCCTCCTGTCCCCTGTGCTCCTTCTCAAACTCCTTCAACCTTTCCTTTCCATTCACCAAATTTTCCACTGGTTCCCATAACCTTTCCAATGCACCAAATACTGAACCTTTCCCCTCTAAACCCTCTTAGAAACTAGGTTCTCCACTTCAAACTCCTCTTCATTTCTCACCTGGATTGACACTGTTAGCTCTTCTGCGTGTCCTGGAATTGTATCTTCTTTATGCTTTGTGAGTAATGAAATGTTGAAAACTGGATGTACTTGTCTCATTAAGGATTGGTAGTTCCAGTTTATAAGCTCAGTCAGATACCTTGCGTTTGACTTTGAATGGCCCCACTTTCTTGTGATCTGAATTTAGCGCTAGGGTGTAATGTGGAAAGGAAATGTGAGCTTAATCAAACCTTGTCACCTACCTGTAGCACACAGTGCTGAGTCCTTCCTTGATTGTGATGACACTGTGCTACACATCTCACAGCAATGCAGCAAAAATCTCAGCAGCACAGCAAGAGGCTCAACTCTCTAAAGCACAACAATCAGGTTGCTAAGAAGGATGGTTACAGAAGCACAATTAAGGGGTCTTTAAGTGCAGGAAAAGATAGACTCTCTGGGCACACTTTTTTTTTAGAGGCAGAATGGATATACAATCTGTGGCAAGTAAAGAATAGAGGGAAATGAGCACTGAATGATGGGATAAGAGGATATGGTATGTACTTGTGTGAAAGTGATGGTTAATGCTAAGACACATAATAGGGAGTTAGGAAGCAGAAATAAGTGATGGTATGAAAATCAGGCTTAGATAAGAGCAATAATAACTTTTGGGAGGAGCTGTGTCTGTCCAAGGAGATGAAAAACACATCAAAGAAAGAAGGTAGTACTAGGAAGACAAATAGGTTGCAAGTAAGACTCAAAGTAGGGTTAAGCAAGTAAGATCCAAAATAGGAAAAGTCATTCTCCTAGTGCAGATGGTTTCACTATTAGTAGGGACTCATGTGGTGAGCTTGGGTCATACAATAGGTATGAAGGCAGTACAAAAGCTATTATTAAGTCAGGAATCTCAAGAAATGTAGGGTATGTACAGGAAAGTGGAGCTTCAGGTGCTCATAGTTGTTCTTGTCTTTATGTTTCAGGCACTATTAGAATCAAGACTTGTCCTAACAAATGTGCATAGCTTATTGAGATACATAGTTACCATTTGATATATTTTGTATCAGCACTAAACTTGTGCAGGAAAGCCAGTAGGAAAAGGAAACATAGGAAATGGGGAACTGAACTTACAAATGTATATAAGAGCACTCACTTTTAAAATGGAGAGAGGGAGAAAATAGAGTAGATATTTTCGATAGAGATAAATGAGAAATAGATATATTTTATTTTTTTTTGTACATAATGGGTGTGAATACCAGAAGTAGCGCTGTAGAGTTATTTTATTGCTACAGCAAGGATAGTATTAGATAGAGCACTTCAAGAGGGAGTGACTGAGAATACCAGCACTTACTGAGAATAGATCTAGCCAACAGATTGATTACTTATATTAAAATATTTTTCACATTTTTTTCCTTTTAAAGATCTTTACAAACTTATCCTACTTTCTCCTCCAAAAAAAAAAAATTTAGATAACCAAACTTATAATACATCCTTTCACTGTCTTTAAAATTAGACTGGCAGGCGCTTCTTTTTTTTTTTTTATTCTTTAAAGGAGAAGAACCAACCCATCTTGGATTGTGTCTATAGCTTAGTATGATAGAACAGTTTCTCTTTCTACGATTGGTGTCCCAACAGTGGCAGCCAGATTGTAAGCTTGGTTATTATTTTGTTTTTTTACAGGGTTTTGGCAAAGAGGACATAATCAAACCAGCACTTCAAAGGAAGAGTTGTAGGGTCTACAACAAGTGGATCTAGCTGTTTTCAGAGGATAGCATTGGTCTTTATTAGAGAATATAGTTGGCATAAGCTTTTAGTGCTTATTTGTTTTTTCTTATTATTATTTTAGTAGTTAAAAGGTAGAATGGAGCCTACAGCTACTACTTCTAAAGTTACTCAGGAGAGAGTAAAATCACCCAATTATATGCCATCAATACTGCCTAGGGCTTAGACAATTATTATGTGCAAGGATGAAAGCTTGAAGTTTACTGGAATTAACACTCAAACGTTTTGGAGGAGGCTTGAGCAAGCGGTAGAAGTACATGGAGCATCAGATTATGATATGGTGCATCAAGTTTTATTTTTTGTTGAAAATAAATGTAAAGACAATCTAGAGGAACTGGATAATCACCAGAAACATGACTGGAAGGCTCTGAAAGCACAAATGTTAAAGAGATGGCCTAAACTTACTGAGGAAACTAGGTATACAATCAAGGATCTGGATGTCTTGGTAAATAGAGCAAAAACTAAAAGGGGTGTGAGAACCCCTATAGATTTTAAAAAATTTCAAACAAAGAAAAATTGATCAAGTAGTAAATTTTTTTGGTCAGTAATGAGGACTTTAGTGATACTATAGTGCATCATTACCTTGGTTTTGTGAGGCACTAGTGCCTGAGGTTGAAGATTGGGAAAAAAGGTGCCTTGATAATGAAGGGAAATTGGTTAGGAAGTGGAATGGGGATTACCAGTATCCAGGGTTGTAAGAAGTTTAAATGGCTGTGGAAGCAGAAATGAAGCTGCTTCAGGTAGAGCGCTGAGCAGCTAGTGTTTCTTTAGGGGATGTAGAGGTAATAGAGGTTTTGCCTAGTACTGGATCACCTTCCTAAGTGTCAACTCCAAAAGTAAAGGCAACATCACAAGATTCAAACTCAGTGATGGCCAGAATTGAAGAGTTGGAGAAGAAGTTGATTGAAGAAGATAAACCCAAGCCCAAGATTTACTCCTCAACTGTTGTGGTTTTCTTCTATGATATGTTATTATTGTAATAAAGAAGGTCATATGCGGATGAGGTGTAATGCACTTCAGAAAGACAAAGAAGACTTTGAGGATAGGACAACCTTAATGTTAGAGGACAGAACAAAGCTTATTATCGATAAGTATTGAGGGATGTGAGCCAAGGTTATTAATTTTTTTAACAAGAAATCTATGGAGGTCAAGTCTAGTATGGGAAAGGAGACTGTGGATAAAAGCTTAAAGTCAGTATATTTTGCAGTCATTTGTGCAGTATTGGATTTCAAGGTCAAAGAGGGGGCAATTTCAGTGCCACTCACTACAGTGTGGTTGGAGATGTTTGCAGCCAAACATAAGAAAATGGCTCCACCAACTGTTAGTAGGCCAAGAAGGGCTGGCACAATGTATGCAAATCCAGAGGACATCAAGGAGGCAGGGTATACTAAGAGAGAAAATACACCAGTACCACCCAAGGATGTGGATATGGAAGATAAATCTACAAATAAAATGGATTATGATATGGATCAGCATTTCAAAGAACAACTGTTAGAGGAGCCAGAGGTAGTTCAGCAAAAGAGCAGTACCAGAAGAAGGGATGCCTGGAGAAAAGCATAATACTCTAAAGAATCCACCAGGTAGAGCCAAAGCTGGGGAAAAGGCAACTTAACCAGAATAAAGGATGCAGTGGCCAGTTATGCAGAATATCTTAGGGTAGCTGAAGATTTAATTTTATAATGTCTTAAAACAACAGTTTCAGTGCCATTGGGGGTGTGAATGACAGTAGGGCCAGATGTAGCAAATGGCATAGTAGATAAATGTAGGAAGAAAAGAGTTTCTAATTGTGCTGAGTATTATTTGGAGGAACACTCATTTAAACCAGTTGTGGGACTATCAAGGGTACCACACTATGCAGGGCCATTAGGGTATTTAATGATTAAAATTAATGGGAAGCTGATCAGAGCACTGGTAGATACTGGTTCTCAGATCAATGTAGTTTCTGTGGAGGACACTGTGAATTTAGGTTTTACAGTAAAAGATGGTGAAAGAACTGTGGAAGTTATTGGAGGTGGTAGGTTACCAGTTATAGGGGTAGCTGAATATTTGAAGACAGAAGTTGCCGGAGCATCAAGAAATCTACACTTTTAGGTTCCTATGGGTGTAGTGAAACCAGTTTTGGGAACACTGTTTTTGATGGATTATTCTGTGACAATAGATTATTGTTTGAATAAGACTGTAGGGATTAGGATTATGGGTGATGATGGTATTTCAGTAACATCAGTCTTAGTAGTGCCTAAGGATAGTGGCTGGGAAACTAAGTATGTTGGATCTGTGAGTTTGGAGAAAAATGAGTTTTATGAGGATGAAGGGAATGAGAGGCTTCCAGGGAGGCACCATCAATTTCATTAGGGGATGGTATTCTAGGTATTACTATCTCCCAGAGTGAGAGGAACCTGGATAGTGATCAGTCAGTCCAAGAAGGGATATGTAAAGTGAGACTTCATAGGTGTCTTGGTAATACTACTATAGAGTGTATTGTGCCTGGAATTTTTAATTTCCATGATTTTGGGTTTTGTTATGCTTTTATTAAAAAGAAAAGACAAAAATATGATGTAGGTACAACTCAGAGTTATATTAGAAAAGGTCTAATATTAAGTAATGAAGGCAGCAGATAGTGCCGTCTAGCATCAAATAATAAACCAGTAGTGGTTAAAGTTAAACCAGTAAATGTACTGATGCCAGATTTGAACCCTCCTTTGTAGAGGCCTGAACTATCAAGAAATCCATATGACATGCCTTTAACAATTTTTCCACTGGAATTTACACCTACAGATAGGATAACCCTAGAAAGAATTCAGATGGTTAATTTTGGGTCAGAAGGTTGGTTGTCTCAGTAGGAAAAGAAATTACTTTTATATATTATGGTACTTAGCAAAAAGCTATTGCGCTTTGAAAAGAAGAAAGAGGTTTATTAAAGCACTCTGATGAGAAACCTAATATTTTTCCAGTTATACCTCATGTGTCATGGCAAAGGAAAGCATTTCCTATACCAGTGTAAATAAGAGAAGAATATACAGAATCAATTAAGGAGAGGTTAAGTTCTGGCTTGTATGAACAATTAATTTATAGCTACTCAAGTCCAGTATTTTGTGTTTTCAAGCATAATTGAAAGTTAAGGGTTGTTCATTATTTCAGAGAAATGAACAAGGTTATGGTTAAGGATACAGGATTACCACCAACACCAGAGAAAGTTTTGGAACCTCATGCAGTTCAAGCATGTTACAGATTAGGAGATATAATGAGAGGATACAATGAGTGAAATTTAGATATGTTTTCAAGGCTGAAGACTAATTTTGAAGCTCCATTGGGGTGCATCAGGTTAACAAGGTTACCACAAGGTGCTACAAACTCAGTGGCAGTATATCAAGAGAAAATGATGTGGATATAATGGGATGAAATTGTGATCATGTAGGAATTTTTATTGATGATGGCGGTATAAAGGGACCAATAATTGATTATGGTGGGAAGGTTTCAGAGGAGAAACCAAGTATAAGGAGGTTTATTTGGGAAAACTTTATTACTCTTGGAAGGGTACTTTTTAGGATAGAAGAGGTTGGTTTAACAGTCTCAGGGTCACAATTTTCTTTTTTTTGCCCCAGTGCTAGATTATGTTTGTCATTGTATATGTATGAAGGGAAGAATAACTGCAGAAAAGCAGAAAAAAAAGGTACTTACGTGGCCAAGACCAAGAAACACTACAGAAGTTAGGGGGTTTTTAGGTATTTGTACCTATGTGAGAATGTTTATTTGTGATTTTGCCTTGTTATCTTCTCCATTAAGGCACATGAAAAGGAAGGGTGTTGTATGTAATTGGACAGAGGAATGTGAAGAATCCTTCAAGTTGTTAAAAATTATTGTAGGGAAAGACATTCTTTTAAAGAAACTGCAATACAGAAAAGGCACTGGAAAGATTATTCTAGCGGTAGATTCAAGTCTTTCTGCAGTAGGCACAGTTTTTATGCAAGAGGACAAGGAAGTAAATGAAAGGCCTGTCCTCTATGAATCAAAGACTTTTACAAAGGCAGAGTCTCAATACTCTCAATCTAAGTTTGAATTGTATGTGGTTTCAAAGATTTTGAAAAAGTTGAAATGGATGCTTTGGGGGAAACATTTTTAGTTGCAGGCTGATGTGCTATCTTTGGTGAAAACAATCAGTAGTCCAAGTTTACCAGACACACCAATGACTATATGGGTGGCGCAGATTAATTTAATTTCATTTGATTTAGTCCATAAACCGGGAAAATCTTTCAAAATTCCAGGCTCCTTGTCAAGAAGGCCATTGTGAGAAGAGGATTCTGAGGCAGAAGAATTTGAAGAATATAAGAGGTGGATAAATAAAATAGATTATTATTATCAAAGGTTTAGCAATAAGAAAAAATTTGTCCTGGAAGATGTTAAACTAGAGACTAGCCTCCAGTGTAGAAAAACCCTTACAGTCACCTTGCTTTAATCAGAATCCAAGGGAGTTGGATAAACCAAAAAAACCCTTTCCCTTTAAGTAAAAGAAGAGTTCACAATTATCTAAGCTATAACCTCTACTTGATAAGAAATGACCAATAAACTATTTTTTATTTATGGTGTTGAAATTTAGAATCAGTGTTCTTTATAATGAGGGTGAAAAACACAACAGTGAAGCGGTATTTAGAAAAGTTATTTGAATGATTGAATAATACATTTTTATGAAGCTTTTATTTTAATAAGATTTAGTTGTTGAAATTTGATCCCTGGTGATAAGACCTTTAAAATGCTACCCTATAATTTAATATTTGTGATGATGAATGAATTTAATAAAATTTTATTTTAAAGTGTTATACTTATAAGGGTATTACAATTTATAAATTGTTAAAAGAAATAATTAATGATTGTTACATATGCGTTGTTATGTTTGGTTGTTGTATGATGATTGTTTTATATAAAAGTTGTTAGATGATGTCTAATTTTGAGTCTACAGGCTTTATATGCATAGTATATCATGTGCCCTACTTTCTCTAACTGGAGCATTCCAGAGCTCATCTGGAGCTTGTCCGGAGATCTCTGGAGTTTGTACAGAGCTTGTCCAGAGTATTCTGGAGCTTTTATGGACTTCCAGACACAATTGGAACCTTTAAAATATTAATATAAATTCTAGAAAAAATACTGATGATAAAGCTACTTCTTCTTTATATTAAATTTCAATTTTTGTAGCTTGCGCAGCCCTATTCACCTAGTAATAATCTATAAAAGCTAAGAAAATTATGAAAAATCAAAAATAATCAGAAATAATTTATAAAATTATTAAAAATAGTCAAAAAATAGTATAAATTCCAGAAAAAACTCTTAAAGGTTCTTGAGACTCCTGACTTTGTTTTCCATGCACTTCTAAACATATACTTGCATTTCCTGTCCAGTAATTATTTGTTAAATCTTGACCCATAGAATTGTTATGTAATTAGTCATTATTTTAGATATATTGTTGCAGCAGTACCTCCTGTTCTCCTGTTATTTCCAGAGTCCAGTTGGCTGATACCATGCAACAGGTTATGGGCTTTCCTGCATTGGCATAAGTAGCTATCAGTGACCCAAGACTCCACTATGTTAGCAGAAGAGCAGCGTGAGTAACCAAAAGACCCCCAGTGCAGTCTGAAAAGACTTAATTCTATGCACTGGTAAAATTTAACCCTCCCAACATACCTAATTCACATAATTCATCTCAGAAAACTCCCCTCTCTCTTAACCTGTCCCCCTGCCCCTTATAGACACTCTCTCTCCCTCGGAAATCCTCCCTCTCTCTTAAAATTTATCTCCCTTGCTTTGAAACCACTCTCTTCTCTTGTAACCCATCCCTCTCCCTCAAAAACTCTCCCCCTATCTTTGAATACATTCCACTATCTTAGAATACCTCCCTCTGTCTCAGAATTTTCCCCCTTCCACTCTCCTGTCTTATACTCATCATTGAGACATCATGCCATTTTCTTCATCATCCAATGCCTCATTGGCTCCCTCCTATGAATCTACCTGCTCCACTCAATGTGTAAATAGTCTGCTGTTAGTGAAGCAACGTCTAGAGGAAATGAAATTAGTTTTGGATCTTACTGAAAACTTGCCAAAGCTCAACAAAGACTTGGACAACTGGGAGGGTTGGCACAAAAGCACCTTGGCATCAGACAAAAGCATTTTTGGTACCATTGACTATGCTTTCAATCAAAGAATTCTAGCTGATCAAGTAGCTGAACTGATCAAATTCAAAATCATTTATCAAATTCTCACTTCAGAGCTTCAACTCAATATTGACACTGATTGGACACCATATCAATTTTACCACTACTTATTTGACAAATTCAACCACATCCATTTATCCCACATTGCAGATGCAAACATAGAGAACCTCTACAAGTGTGTTGATTGGATCAACTCAAAACTGGAGGAATCTGAGGATGTGTCTGTAGAAGAATTGATTGAAAGGTGTGAAGCTGAAACATCTAACAAGTTTACTAGTGTTGATGTAACCTCAGGTGGTGAATGTGAGGCTGGATCTTCTTCTCCCTCTTCAAATTCTTTCTTGCTCCCCTCATTTTTGCAAACAGTGAAAAAGAATGCAGTTATAAATCAACCACCTGCTATGAAAGGCTCCCTCATGGATTGGCACCAGAGACTAGGTCACACAAGTGAAAAAATTGTCAAACAAGTCATCCATCAATCTTTAGGTTCTGGTCTCCCTTTGTCAATTCCACCTGAATCTTTAATGAGTCTTATTGTTGGTGACTTGGTTGGAACTATGGATCCCACAGTCAATGGTTCTAGATGGACTGCTATGTTTAGAGAAAGTTCAACCTAATATGGTGAAGTTTTTTTTCTCAAAGCCAAATCTAATGCTACTTTAGCTTTTCTTTACTTTTATAAAAAGTTGGAAAATGTCACTGGAAAGTAAATTCAAGCTCTAAGGACAGATGGAGGTGAAATGCATAGTAAACAGATGGCTCAAATACTGGCTGAAATTGGAGCAACTCATGAAATTTCTTGTCCTTACCATCATGAGCAAAATGGCACAGCTGAACGTTTTAACCGCACTGTTGGTGATATCGCAATTAAAATTTTTCTTGCTAGAAAACTTCCAGAATGTTTCTGGGGACTTGCTTACAAATGGGCATCTCATGTTCACAATTGCCTCCCCAATTTCAAAACTGGTGACAAAACTCACTTACATCTGATGGACAACTGTGACCGCAAATATTCTAATTTTCAAATCTTTGGTGAAACTGCTTATGTCCATATCCACAAGGAAACTTGACAAAAACTTGATCAAAGAGCTCTCATTTGTAAGTGTGTGGGTTACTCCTTGAACAATACTGGTTGGATTTTTTGGCATCAAGAGAAAAACACCTTTTTTGAATCTGCAATGGCCAAATTTCCTGGTGAAAATCTCCCATCCCACGATATCTCTCTCCAAGCCCCACCACCTGATCCATCATCCAAAGGTTCTATTGATCACATCCTCAATAATTTAAAACTTGGTGATTTCAAGGATGAAGAGACTCTTCTTTCTCAAGAAAAATAAGTTTCTGATGTTATCAAAATAGGTATGTCTCACTCATCTGTTGTTCCAAGAACACACTTGAAAGCTATGCTTTCACCTGATTGCCAAAAACAGGAAAAAGCTTGCAAAAGAGAATAGGACAACATGAAGGACATGCATGTGTGGTATGAAGACAAAGTCCCTGCAGGTGCCAAGATCACAAATGCCAAATGGGTATTCACTATCAAAAATCCTTCTTCCCCATCTCCAACATTCAAGGCTCACTATGTAGCAAAAGGTTTCGTTCAGCAATATGGCATTGATTTCACTGAACATTTTTCTCCTACTGCAACTTTTGCTTCCCAGCGCATTCTTCTTACTCTTGCAGCTTATCACCAGTTGCCAATAAAGTCTTTTGATGTCACTGCAGCTTACTTTCACAGTCCTATTTATGAAGAAATCTGGGTACGTCCTCCTGAAGGTTATCAGCTGAAAGATAAAGATAGTGCTTTATGATTTAAGAAAGCTCACAATGGCACAAAGCAAGCTGCTAGATGTTGGTGGCTCTACAAAGCCAGCAAGTTGGATGCTCTGGGATATAGGGCAAGTTAATATGATAAGTCTTTTTATATTCTAAGAAAGAAAGATTCTATGGGTCTGATTTGGATTCATGTGGATGATGGAATTGTTACTGGTAGTAGTGTAATGGTCTTGAAGGAATTGGAGGATGGTTTGGATGGTAGTTTGAAGGTGAGGTGGAGTGATAAGGTAGATGGAATAGTGGGAGTGGCAATAAAGCAGGTTCCTGAAGGTTTTGATCTCAACAATTTCCAACTCATTGAGAAGATTTTGAAGACTCAAAACCCTTGTGGCCTCACTACTTGTTCCCCCCTTCCAAATAAAATTGTCATTGAAACAGCCAATGATGAAGATGAAGCTATTGATACAACTAAATATCTGTCTATCTTGGGTTCTCTCAGTTATGTAGCAGTGGCAACAAGGCCAGATCTTTCTTTTCCTGTCAATTTTCTAGCTAGATTCTCTTCAAAACCTACCTCTACTCACTGGACAGCACTCAATAATCTCCTTTGATATGTTCAACATACAGCTAAACTTCAACTCCATATTCATCCTGACCGTGATCTTCCCCTTGTACTCACCTCCTTCTCTGATGCAACCTGGAATAATAAAGAATTCTCCAGAGCTCAGTCATTTAATCTTCTACTAATTAATTCATGCCCCATTGTTTGGACTTCTAGGTGTTAACTGACAGTTAGTGACTCCTCAATGACAGCTGAATATGTATCACTTGGAATGGGTATGAAAGATGCTATCTGGATCTCAAATCTTCTAAAAGACATCTTCCCTGAAATTCCTCCAATAAAAATCTTTTGTGACAAAAAGGGTGAAATAGCTAATTCAAAAGATAATCCTGGAAATAAAAAAACAAGGCATGTTGATAGATCTTTTTATATTGTAAATGAACAACTCTTCCTCAAAAAAGCTACTTTAGAATAGGTCCCTTCTGCTCAAATGCGTGCTTATATTCTCACTAAGGCACTGGGCCCATCTCTCACTTTACTAAGAAGGAAGGATGTTTGTGTGTGGTAGAATTAATAAATAAAAATAAAATAAAATAAAATAAAATAAAAATTATTATTATTATTATTTTCATTTTAATTTTCATTTTTTCTTTCTCTCCCTCTCTATTATTTAGTATTTAGTATTGGGTGAAATGGTTTTAAATGGTAATGGTGGCTGGGGGGGATGCTTGATAAAGATATGAATATTTTCTTTTTAAATTTATTTTTTATTTTTTATTTTTATTTTCTTTTCTTATTGAGTTGGTTATTTTATTGGATGGAAAGGTTAATGGGGGGGATCACGGTGGTAGTGTTGGAATTATTCTAATGACTAAGTGGGGGGGATGTTATGTACTTAGTCATTATTGTAGATATACTGTTTCAGCGGTACCTACTGTCCTCCAGTTCTATCTGGAGTCCAGTTGGCTGATACCGTGCAACAGGTGAGTAATTAATACCGGTTCTTTCCTAGTCCAGTTGTCTGATACCGTGCAACAAAAATTAACCCTTTTTAACCACTTTAAATACTTAATTTATTTAATATAACCATTTAAAAATTAGATTGGCCTTTCCAATCTCAACAATCATTCCCTAAAAATCCATTTTGAATAAACTTAAGTGCCATACGAAACTTTTGGCTACCACATCCTCCCTCCATTGAAGAATGTCCCTATTCTTTAAATTTGACTAATTGATCAAACATATATCCATCCTCTCTTCATCCTCTTAAACCATTTGCCTTAACTATTCCTGAACAATTTCAACTTTTATTTTGACATCATTATCATCTCCAATATTTCATCAAAAGACCTTGCTGTCCCATGTTAAGTTTTCAACAGACACCAGGTTCCATATCTAATTTCTAACCCTGGCGTTCCTGGAAGAACTTCATGTGATCTTTTCAGGATTAAGAAAATCAAGTGTAATCTTCTAATTATACTTTCCAGAACTAACCTCTATACTGGACAAGCCACTCTTCCTGATCCTAATGTTCCTAAAAAGAGATTATTGAAAATTCCTACCTTCATTTGTAATATAAATTCCAAAAAAGTTTCTTCTTTTAAAAATATTAATCCTGAGCTTCCTCCTCCATCTCAAGATCCCAATCCAATTATTCCAGTTTCTCCATTCAGTTGTTCTGAAACATTATTTCCTGGCCCAAAAGGTTAGTCTTTCAATTTTAATTTAACAATTCTCCTACTAATTCTTAATCCAACTACTATATCTTCCAACTCCTAAGCTATTGAAATCACCAATACAGATGATTTTAGACTGGTGCAGAATGATTTCATAAATCATTATCCTAAATTTCATGGATATCTCTTTCTTGATTTTTGTGATAATGTGAAGCATAAATTTTTAACTTATTTTCAGGGATCTCTTGCTAATAATACTGAAGATTTAATGAAGAGAATTATTTTAATACAAAGCTTTGGTAATTATGTTGAAAGATTTCAAAAGGATTATTTATTTTGATTTTCTTCTCTTCTTTAAAATTTTAATACTATGATTCTTTTTATTCTTTTAGTGCTGATGATCATTATTGTCTGATTGACTTTAATTCTTTAAATTTGTCATATATTTTGAAATAAAAAATTTTAAACCATATTTGCCTTGTGATGATTCCACTACTGAGAGCAAGGTTTGAATCCCTTCAGACTCTCCTCTACCAGTCTCCATTGTTCTTCACAGAATGAGAGAGTGGGCCTCCCTAATGAGCCAAATAATTTTGATTCCATTCTAATTGGGCTTGCCCTGAGCCAAATAATTTGATTCCATTCTTTCAATAAGGTCCTCCAAGCTTTCACCTAAATAGTCTACCAAAGATACCCACTAAATACAAATCCTATCCTTCTTCTATGATTCAGCATGACAACAACACCAAAAAATTTCCAACCCTTTAAATTAACTCCTAAACTTTATAAATCATAATTTTCCAGACATTCTTAGTGCCTATATTTTTGACTTTTAAAAATGTTCATCCATAACATTTAAAATCTCAATCTTTTTTTAATTCTAAATAACTCCATTCAATGACATCTCCTTTTCCTAAAGTTAGTTTCACTGTTTTCATTAATGATGGAGTTGTCCAAGCAAGTGAGTACCAGTTTGAGTACTGATGAACCAGTGATAAATTTAAAAAAAACAGAATTGCATATCCTCATAGATTAACAATCCATTCTAATATCCTTGAGATCAAACTTTAAATTGATTGCTAGTTTATAGTTTTGGTGGAGTAAAGTGAAAGTTATTTTCCAGTTTAAGGTCATAGGGGACCAGTGATTGACATTTTGCTATTATTTCTAGTTTAAGGTCTTAGAGGACCGAATCCTATAGTTTATTTCCAGTTTTTGGTCATAATAGACCAAAAATTGTGTCAATTAAAACTGCCTACTACTATCCTTGAGCCTATTTTTACCACATTTTTTTTGCTTTCCTATTTTCCTATCCAGGTTCTCCTTTTTCATCCTAATTTTCAAATTTTGAAGATGACTCCTTCCAACTTCACTGCTTCTAGTGACTAACTAAGCCTTTGATTACTGCTCCTTTTCCCATCAAGAGTGATTCTTCATCTATAACCAGAAAAGATATACCTATAACAGGGCCTGTTTCAACTGCTTTGAGAAGAAGAGAAAATGCTCTACCCTCAAATATGGCTCATTCCTCCTTCCTGCTACCAGATTTGCCTCTCATTGCAAGCCTTAAACTCCTTCTCCAAAATTATCCTCCTCCAAAAAAACCTACTCCTTTCACACCATCAGCATTCCTAAATATTCCTTCTTACTCTGAGTCTCTGGGTCCACCTCCTTCTTCTCTTTAATCAAGACTTTCTTCTTTCATCTCTAGAACTCCTACTGCTCCAAAAGCCATATTGAATCCTCCTAAATAAGTTCTGGATGTATTTCCTTCTCCTTCTTCTTTCTCTCCACCTCATATAGCAGAGAATATTCCTCCTCAACCTAAATTTAGCAGTCCTCATTTTCCTTCTTCATCATCAAAAAGACTCAGATCTCCTATTCCTACAATAGTTTGCCATAAGAAAAGAAATATTCCTTTGGTTAATGTATCTCCAATCACTGCTCCTTCCAGAGACATGTTAACTTTCCTAAAACCACCATCATATCACAACATTCAAAATACATACTCTTCACTTCATGAATAAAAATTTCTACCATGCCTACCTTTAAATCTTGAGATTGAAACAGTTGACTCTAGTAAGTGTTTAAATTTTATATTTTTCTATATAATCTTTCTTTTGATTCTTTTATTGATGAACTGATCTAGATTCTTCTGGATCTTGTTATTCTCTATTTGCTTATTTTATCCCTGATCCAGAGCCCAGTTTAACTACAGAGAAATATAATGAGATGGCTCAACAATTATATTCTAATTTTAATGTTAACCAGGCCCATTACAAAGATTATCTGCCAAATAATTGGGCAGAAGAATTTTTCAGAGAGCAAGTTTTGAAATTGGCTGGACCATAAACAATGTTGTAAATTTGAATAAATTGAAATATTTTATAGAGCCTCTCCTGAAACCTTCACTTTTCTATCAACATCAAAAGAGACACTTCCTTAAATCTTCAGGCTTCTTCTAGAAATTTTAAAGAAACTAAAAAAACAATATATAAAAAATCCTAAAAATTACATACTACTTATTATTATTTTATTATTATTATTTTATCATTATTTATTATTATTTTATTTTTATTTTTTATTTTTTATTTTTTATTTTTTATTTTTTATTTTTTATTTTTTATTTTTTATTTTTTATTTTTTATTTTTTATTTTTTATTTTTTATTTTTTATTTTTTATTTTTTATTTTTTATTTTTTATTTTTTATTTTTTATTTTTTATTTTTTATTTTTTATTTTTTATTTTTTATTTTTTATTTTTTATTTTTTATTTTTTATTTTTTATTTTTTATTTTTTATTTTTTATTTTTTATTTTTTATTTTTTATTTTTTATTTTTTATTTTTTATTTTTTATTTTTTATTTTTTATTTTTTATTTTTTATTTTTTATTTTTTATTTTTTATTTTTTATTTTTTATTTTTTATTTTTTATTTTTTATTTTTTATTTTTTATTTTTTATTTTTTATTTTTTATTTTTTATTTTTTATTTTTTATTTTTTATTTATTATTTATTATTTTTTATTTTCTATTTTCTATTTTTTATTTTTTATTTTTTATTTTTTATTTTTTATTTTTTATTTTTTATTTTTTATTTTTTATTTTTTATTTTTTATTTTTTATTTTTTATTTTTTATTTTTTATTTTTTATTTTTTATTTTTTATTTTTTATTTTTTATTTTTTATTTTTTATTTTTTATTTTTTATTTTTTATTTTTTATTTTTTATTTTTTATTTTTTATTTTTTATTTTTTATTTTTTATTTTTTATTTTTTATTTTTTATTTTTTATTTTTTATTTTTTATTTTTTATTTTTTATTTTTTATTTTTTATTTTTTATTTTTTATTTTTTATTTTTTATTTTTTATTTTTTATTTTTTATTTTTTATTTTTTATTTTTTATTTTTTATTTTTTATTTTTTATTTTTTATTTTTTATTTTTTATTTTTTATTTTTTATTTTTATTTTATTTTTTTATTTATTTTCTTTTAAAAATAAAATTATAAATTTGAAAATTGAAATTAAATAAAATCATTTTTAAAGATGTTCTAAACTTTAAAAAAATTAAAATCAAACATATAAAAGATGCCCCCCAGCCATTTTATGAGCCATACCCCTGACATCATACCCACATTCAAGAGCACCATGGTGTGAGATACACAAGAAATAAATTGAAAAAAAATAACATAAATTAATTTTGAAAAATTTGAAAAACATAATAAAAAAATAGAAATGATCACTGGGTGGGCTCCCTCCAATTTGTAAAATTGATTGGAGACCACCAGTGATTGTTGTCTCTGAAACAATTATTTTTAATGAATTAAAAATGAAAATAAAAAAAATAAAATTCTAACATAAAATTTCATAAATCAAAATAAAACATAAAAAAAATCCTTGAATACAGCTTCAAATGAGCATAATTGTTTAACTTTGTTTTGTTACAGTATATAGTCTTAGTGGACTTCCTATATAACAAAAATAAAGCCAAAATTTGAATATGAACAGGGAAAATATGGTAATGAACATTTGGGGTAATTGTGTATAGAGCAGCCAGCCCATCAATTACCCCAAACTTTCAAATATTAAATTTAGAAGGTTCCCCTGTGAATACTTTTACCAAAAATAATTACATTCCAACTAAATTCTTCACAATAAAATTTGGGACATTCAAATTTAATGATTGATAATTTTAATGATAGATTTTTGTTTATACTCTCTTGTGGAGTAAATATTCTTTAAACAATAATAGAGTAGTTTATCATCATTTTGGAAGAAATCTTTATAAACAATGGTTAGTAGTTTATCCTTATTTCTGAGTGATCTTTGTTTTGTTAAATAATAGTTTGCCCTCATTTTGGAGTTCTCTTTGTTTTGTTAAATAATAGTTTGCCTCATTTTGGAGTTCTCTTTGTTTTGTTAAATAATAGTTTACCCTCATTTTGGAGTCAGACTTTGGCACACCTGGTTCCCCTAGTATAGAGCCACTTGACTTGATCAGCAGCTACCCTCTTCTTAAAAAGCACTCTATCCAGCTCTTCTAACACATATAAACCTCCAGATACCTGTTCTCTAACTCTGTAGGGTCTGTTCCACCTATCTGAAAACATTCTTCCCCACTGAATTTTTAAACTCCTATTATACACCAAGACCATATCTCTATCTTTCAAAGGATTCTGTAACCTATGAGCCAACCTCTTATCATAATATTTGACTGACTGATTCATAATATTTATCGTCTTCAAATTTGCCTTTTCTAGAGTTTCTTCTTTCTTTTCTAACTGAACCATTTTTGCACATAATAATACTTCAGTATTTTTAACCATGTCCCAATCTACTCCAAGATATGTTTCCGCCTCTAAATCAACTGGTAAAGCCACTTATTTTCCAAAAAATAGTTTATATGGTCAATATCCAGTTGTCCTTTTGGCAGTGATTCTGCCAGTGAATAAAAATAATGGTAAATAATGCCTCCAATTTTCAGCACTTGCTCCACACATTTTAACCAAATAATCCTTGAAGAATTTATGCCCTCTTTCTACCATTCCTTCAGCTTTGGGATAATATGGGGTTGCTACCATAACCTTTGATCCAAATTTTGATATAGACTCTGTAAGCTCTTTCCCAAATTCAGGACCTCCATCAACCATTACCAACTTCATCACTCCATAACTATATACCCAATTTATCATCAAACAATCTGTCAAATTCATGGCATACAAATTAATGAGAGGCTCTACCTCTACCCAACCAGAAAAATCATCTCTGGCTACAATTAAATATTTATATCTACCATCCTTAATATGAACAGCAACCAAACTAACCCTACCAATAAGAGTATTTTCACTGGTTGAATGTCCAGGTTCTTTTGGCCTTAAATAACTTCTCTTTTGGAATTCTTCACATGACTGAAACCATTTTTTAAAAGTCAGCTTCATACCAAGCCACCAAAATCTATCAGAAATTTGTCTATAAGTTTCACCAACTCCTCTATGCCCAAGATCTTCATGCAGTGATCGCATAACCAATTCTTGCCCTCTCTTTTGAGTAATAACTACATGAAGATTTGGATAACTTCTCCTCATTAATCTTCTTCCAGAGAGTTAAAATGCCAATAAATTCCTTTTGATAGCAACCTATTCAATATTATCATTATTATCCTGCCCTTCTAACATTAATAAATATTTAACCATTTTATAATAAAATACAGTTTGTCCCTAGACATTATCTTAAAAATTCATTAATATTATTTCAACTGACACTTCTCTCTCTTGTAGATCACCTGCACATGAATGAGCCAACAACTTTAAATCTTGACTTTGCCTTTTATCATAAAAGATTTTTGAAATTTCCATCTTTGAAGCATACAACCTTTTAGCAACCACACTTTCTTCTTTCTCTTTTTTACTCTTTTTAGCATCATCATCATCACCATCTTTGTCCAACCTCCTTTTAACCAATTAAGTTCCCTTAAATCATGAACTACCTTAAACTTTCCATTAGGTTTTTTAAGCAGAATATTGGACTTAAATAACTTCATGATGATGGTTCATATAGATCAGTTCAAATTCTTTCTCTAATGACTTTGAAATAATCTTCCTTTAAAGAAACAGGTATAGGAATTAGTTTCTGTTGCCATAGTTCATGGTAGACAGATAGAATCATGTAGAGCTCCCCATTAGAATGCTTAAACATACCTCTCTCTTCTTCTACAAATGTGATGGCCTTCTCCCTTTTAACCATTAAATCCAACAACATCCTTTTTTCTTCACCTGAAAGCCATCCTTCAGTTACAAAATTAACAACCTCTAATATCATGAAAGTGATCCTAGAAGCTTCTGAAAATTCACGCAGGTTCTTGACTAAAGGAAAGTCATATGGAAATCTTGATAGAATTGGTCTTCTCAAAGGCATATTTAATTTAGCTGGAAAAGGTTTGTTAATAGGCCTAATTTTGTTTGCTGCCTTTTTATATTTTGCCGTGCCAACTTCCACTTTTAATTGAGATTATTGATCTATTATATTTTCACCACTATATAATTTTTCATAATAATTTTCATCATATTCAGAACTGGAGTCTAAAATAGAGTAAGGTGAAACATAATTTTTATTTTCAAAATTTTTATTTTTATCACTACCACCCCCTTTAACTTTGTCTAATTTATCAAATAAGTTTCCAAAACCTTTTCCCTTTCATCTTCCAACATAAACTCACCAGTAAATAAATTTGGAAGTTTAACCTCTTGCTAAAGGAAAGAATTAAAATCATCAGAAATATTCTTTTTTTGTGAATTAATTATACTAATTTTTTTTGTTGATTTCCATAAGATAATTGCAGTTTATCCTCTTACTGGAGGCCTTTAATATGCAGTTCATCCTCATTCTGGAGGCTATAAAATAATCCACCACTAATAAAGCCATAATTAACCACATTCACTTTCCAACTTTTATACAACATAATATATCCCATCTTTCCCTTTGAACCATTTTTAAATTTTATAGAATAATTTGATAAAGTTAATTAAGATATAGAAAAATCCAACACATAATGACATTCTAATGAAATATCAACAGAAAATAATTGAGAATCCACTTGAATTATCTCCAAGTGAGCTGACCTATTGCAATACAGGATCTCTTCTTGAGGAGAGATTGCAACATTAGAGCAATCAGCCCTTTCTACCCCAAAAAATGAGGGTCTTCATAAAATTTTTTGAATCAAATAAAGAATACAAAATAATACAAATAACAGACAAAAAAATTCAGTTTCTTTAAAGGTAGTTTATCCTCATTTAGAAGATTCATATTCTTGATATCTCTTGGTTGAAATCCATAAATTTTTCCCAAGGACATTTCCACCTATTCAAAAATTCCAAAAAACAAACAAACAAAATTTTTACTAACAAAGGACAAAAAGAATAACATACCTTTTTTCAAATTTTAGGTGAATCCCAGTCATTCACCCCAAAAATCAACACCTCTTCACCCTCCATTAGTGCAGGAAAAACATTATCCTTAATATCCTCTTGACCAGCCTCTACTGGCCTTTCATACTGAACTTTATTTTTATCAACCTTGGCCCTGGGCACCTCTTGAGGACCCACATTGCCTTCTTCACCCCTCATTATAAAATCTTCATCTACCATAACCCTAGCTCCATTGCCTACTGCCTTCAATATTCCAAATACATTAACCATATTCAGTTTTTCATTGCAGAAAAACTCTGCTTCTAAAGTAAAATCTTGAGGAATATAATCCTCTGAATCCAAATACAAATAATCCATCCTTAAATTTTCCATAAAACTCATATATTCTTCATCATTGTTAATAAATTTATCATCTTCAGTAACCACTAATTCTCCAATAATTTTATCTTCCACCACTTTATCTTCAGGTTGACCAAAATCTTCAGATATAGCTAATTCCAAAATATCCAAAAAAGATACCATTTCTACCTCTTGAGTCACCAAAGCATCCTCTCCAGAGTCCAAATCAACATTATTATGAGTATCCAAATATTCCAAAATAACCTTCCTTAGCACATCCATTCCTGGAATCCTAGTTTCTCTATCTGGGAAATTTTTCATCAAATTAGCACTAATAAGCACCATCGAACCAACATTCTTAGCCTTTCCCCCATAGGATCCCAAAAAGCATACTTTGAATTTTTTTCATTATATAAAATTTCATAATCCAACACATAATCCAAAACCACATAGAAGTCAGCTATAAACTAATGATACTGACCCAGATATTTTACACCACCTTAAGATTTCCATCTCCTTGAAATATCCTTAAGATCCACCATTGAATAAATCTTTGGACACATTTTTTCCATTTCCATATTCAGATTCTCCCAATTCTGAGTTTTGTAGCCATTCATAGGAATAAACTCTTCCTCCACCTCTCTGTCTCCCATAAAAAACCTAATCTGCTTCACCATATCCAAAGGTAAAGCTCCATCCAATCCAGCAGCATTTTTGTACCTAAATAAAAATCCCTTTGAATCCTCACCAGTAAACTTGGGACCATCCCAAGATACTATCCTTTCTGTTTCCCTATCAGGTACACCAGCATCCAAAACACTAGATCCAATAGTAGAAGATGTCCCAAAATCAAAAGATTATACTGTTAAAAGAATACAAGCATTTTTTAGATAAGCCTCTTTCAGGCTAAGATAGTCCAGATATCAAGTAAGATAGATTAAAATCAAGAAAATTCAAACCCCACATTGGACGCCACCAATGTAGAACGATTCTTACAGTCACCTTTCTGTAAGCAGAATCCAAGGGAGTTGGATAAAACAAAGAGATCCCTGTCCCTTTAAGAAAATAAAGAGTTCACAATTATCTAAGCTGTAACCTCTACTTGATAAGAAATGACCAATAAACTATTTTTTATTAAGGGTGTTGAGATGTAGAATCAGTGTTCTTTATAATGAGGTTGAAAAACACAACAGTGAAGCAGTATTTAGAAAATTTATTTAAATGATTGGATAATACATTTTTATGAAGCTTTTATTTTAATAAGATTTAGTTGTTGAAATTTGATCCCTGGTGATGAGACCTTTAAAATGCTACCCTATAAGTTAATATTTGTGATGATGAATGAATTTAATAAAATGTTATTTTAAAGTGTTATATTTATAAGGGTATTACAATTTATAAATTGTTATGAGAAATAATAAATGATTGTTAAATATGAATTGTTATGGTTGGTTGTTGTATGAAGATTTTTTTAGATAGAAGTTGTTAGATGATGTCTAATTTGGATCTACAGGCTTTATATGCATAGTATGTCACATGCCCTTCTTTTTCTAAAAGGAGAATTCCAAAGCTTGTCCAAAGATCTCCAGAGTTTGTAAAGTGGTTTTCCAGAGTATTCCAGAGCTTTTACAGACTTCCAGACTCAATTAGAACCTTTAAAATATTAATAAAAATATAAAAAAATTAAACATGATAAAGCTACTTCTTCTTAAAATTTCATTCACATTTTAGTAGCGTGCACTGCCCTATTCAACTAGTAATAAATTATCAAAGTTAAGCAAATTATGAAAAATAAGAAAAATCAAAAATAATTTATAAAGTTATTAAAAAAGGAAGAAAAATAGTAGAAGTTCAAGAAAAAATTCACAAAGCTTCTTGAGACTCCTGAATTTAATTTCCATACACTTTTAAACCTAAAATTGCATTTTCTTTCAGGCAACTATTTGTTAAATCTTGACACATAAAATTAACCATTTTTAACCACTTTTAATACTTAATTTATTTAATATAACCATTTTAAAATTAGATTGGCCTTTCCAATTTCAAAAATAATTCCCTAAAAATATATTTTTAATAAACTTAAGTTCCATACTAAAGTTTTGACTACCCCTCCAGGAAGAATTAAAGCTAGAGACTTAAATCAGCAAAGACGTAAATCTAATGGAAGACTTCTGGTGTAGACAATCTTATATTTCTAGCTATAGGCCTTAACAAAGTCAGTTAGAGAAGAACCAGAGAGAAAATCACCAGTCCCTTTTAAAAAATAGAGTGAGATTTACCTGCTGAAGTAAATTGAGTCTCTTTTTCTAAAACCCCTTTTTAAAAGACATGAACGCTTAATTAGCCAAGAAATTAGTCACCAGACAGACTACTAGACCAAATCACTGAAAGTCAGACCAATGTCCACACCAGAGAAAGCAATGATACTAGATGTAGGTTGAAAATCCAAACCAGAGACAGCAATAGTACTTGATATAGCTTGCAAGACTATACCAGAGAAAACAGTGACAAGAGTTGAGGTCAAGTAAGAATTATCCTTTTCACAACCCAGAAAAAGATTCCTCAAACACACACAAAAGAGTGAAGCACAGAGATTCCAGGTATACCAAATGGTTGATAATAAACTAGAATGTCCTTAAACTTGCTTTACTATCTCACACACAGACCACCCTGGCTTTTTCCCAGCCAAATCCAACTCTCTCACCTCTCTACATGCATAAAAATGCCTCTAGAGGCCTCCAGACGAGCAGGCAGGTGGGCCGCCCAATGTAGGGATGGCCGCTTTTAGGACTTTAAATGCCTCAAAACACCCTCTTAGCAGCAAAAACAACAATAACTACACATAGAAACAAGATAATCACAAGTAAAGCATACCAAAATGATGAGAAAAGAAAAGAAATTAAGCTGAGACATAATAAGTGACCCCAGCTTAAGCCTACAAAAACACAACTAAACATCTAAAACTAACGAAACACCAATAAAACAACCATAACCTCAACTGCAGCATACCAATAAAGTAAATCCAAATACACACTCCAAAGGCCTACCAAGCTTTGAAAAACTACATCCTCCCTCCAATCAAGAATCTCCACATTCATCATCCACTAACAAAAAAGTTTAAATGCCTCTCCAGACCTGCATATGACCTGGGCCCTTGCCAGTACTGCATTGACAACAACCTCATCTGCCCAATGACTTGACCTATTCACATCTACAGGACCACATGTGATGCTTGCCACTCCAGAAAAAAACAATGCCACAGACCTGGCCCATTATCCTCCTCATCTGCTTCTTCATACACTCAGCCTGGCCCATCCTCTTTCACAAGAAGGTACAGAACCTCCATCATCAACCCAAGAACAATCAACAAAATTCATTCACCCAGAAGAAAACCTGTAACTCCAACAGCCACTTCTTCCTCTCATCACCCTGATCCATCAGAAGGTAAGATTCCATTACTCCATACTAAACTAGGCTGACAATTTTCTTCATTTCTTCCTCCACCAGTCATTGATGATGAGGACAATGTAGGGACTATTGAAACACCACCCCCAAATCCAATACCCATTGTCAAAGAAAAATTCAAACATCACTCCAAAAAACAGAAACAAATTCTCTTTTCTTACTTCCAATAAACTCCTTCCAAGGACAAAAAATACATTGATAAGAGAAGGAGCCTAATTCAGAAATTCAAGGACAATTCAGAACATTTTTCCACCTCTCTTGATACATTTCTGTAATTCCACTAGTGCTTAAGTTTGATTCAGAAAAAAAATATGACCACAGCCTCTATAGGATGTAGCCCCCAAACAACCCTCATTTTTAAGTCTTAAGGGACCATCTTCATTTTATAGTCTTGGGGGACTCAAAAACCTAAATCATAAACGCAGAACCAGAGATAAACCACATTAAGACAAAGAGAAAAAAATAACATTCTGGGGTAATTTTGAATAGAGCTTCCAGCCCATCAATTACCCCCAAACTTTCTTTTTCTAAATTCAGAGGCTCCCTCTGTGGATACCCTCTTCCAATCTTCAAAACCAACACCCATTCCTCAGTTTTTAGCCTTGGGGGACTAAATAATTCTCAGTTTATAGTCTTGGGGGACTGTGGAACCAGTTTTAAGTTTAAAGTCTGGATTGAATTATGCATATTTCAGTTTAGAGTCTTCACAGAATAACAAATACTTACCCACATTCTACTTGCTGAGCTTCAACATTCACTTTATCTTCTACCCATCACTGATAAAAAAACTTTTCTTATCTATTTCTCTTTTTCATTGTTATTCCAACACAGATCATGCCAAACCTTAAAATACCTGCTGTTGAACCCTCAACCCTTCCTTGCTTCACTTCTACCAAAGAAGATGCTTGCAAAAAGTGCATTAACAAGTGCAGACCCTGTACATTCACTCTTCCAACTCCAGAGGCCAAAATGTACAACAGGGGTTGTGACTCTTGCAATAAAATGAAGAAAAGATGTGATAGAAATCCCAATTATTCTTTACCTCTGCCTTCACCTTCTCACAAATACATCTCCAGATCCCCTACCAGATCTCTAGAACTATGTCCTTCTTCTTCTTCTTTGTCTTCAGCTCCTGCCAGAAGATCCAGGAGATCTGTTCCCAGAACTCTCTCTAAATAGAAAACTCTATCTTCCCAAGAATCTACTTTTATCTCTTCAAATTAACTTCAAATGCTTCAAATTAAGCTCTTTGGCTTATAGACTGTGTCTAGTCTGCCTGCCTGTCTCACTGGGAAGAAAAAATTAGGCTCAAAATCTTCAAAAACAACCAGAAAACCACCAAAATTGTCAGCTGCTTGCCTAGAAGGAGTAAGAAAAACAAGAAGAGGAAGAAGAATAAGGGGAAGGAAAAGTAGAAAGAAAAGAGGAAATAAAAGAAGGACAGCAAATAGTAACTAGGACATATACACAAGGCTTATATAGTATTTTAAAGACCTTGGTAAGTGTATCTATTTCTGCTTTTAAAAACTCAATTATTAACAATAAATATAACTCTCTTATATCAGCCTAATTATTGTTTTTAGTTATTATATTTCTTAACAGGTTAATCACCACAGTAGAGTAATATAGGTAAACAAAAAAATAACACGTTATTTATTTCTTTTAATAAAAAAATAATAGTATAATTGGTAGTTAAGTAATATAAGTGATCATTCTACAGGGGACTTCCCAAAGCCCTTATATGGGCAAGGGGCCGTCTGAAGCACTACAAAAAATTATAATGAGAAAATAAGAGATGAAACACTAATAAAATAATTTTAACAAACATGTAAGGAAAAATATAAAACAAGTAACTAATAACAACATATAAAAACCCACTTATCCTCGAATTTAAACCCAAACAGGTTATTAAAACTAAATGGAACATTAATGTGGCCTGAAACATAAGATTATAATATTTAAGGCAAACACATTTTTTATAGTATATTTGAAATAGTAAACAAGCTATGTGAAACATCAAGAATTATACTACTTTAGAAATATGGTTAGTTTATTTAGTATAAAACATAAATAAATAATTGTTTCAAACTATTTAAATATTGTAATATCTACTTTGAGTCAAAACAAATAATTAATTTGATGAAATTACTAAATTAAAGTAAAAATTTGATATTTTTTATTAAGTAAGTTTTTTAACTTAATTAATAAGTTCCCTGACACAATTAAGGGTCAAAAAAAGCGCCCAACATTTATGATTTATAAGATATGTATAAAATACTTATATATAATTGGGTAATTAATTAGTTTATAATCTTAAAATTATAATATGTATTGTAATATAATATAATATAAATTAATTAATAATTTATAATTATAAAATACATTAAAAGCACTCATTTTTATAGAATATAATGTATTAGTTATTTATTTAATTGAATTTACAATTTATATAGTAATAAAATTTATATAAATCATATTTTAATTTATTATTATAATTTAGTTATTTTAATTATATTTCTCAATATAAATTTAGTTTAAATACATAAATAAAAATTGAAGTTTTCAGTTTTTAAGTTCAATAAAATATTATTACATTTTAATGGACTCCTGGTACAGCCTGGCTGACACTCCCCCACTCCAAAAAAAACAATTAAAAAAATATTAAGATTTTTCTATTTATACTTTTTTAATAGAGTAGAAAGGTTGGAAATTTCTTTTCCAGGTATCCATGCATCATGCTCAGATGTTTTATCTTTATATCTCAATAAATATTCAGTAACCTTTTTGGCAGTGATAATTCTATCATTGAGAATCTTATCAATTTATGCATTTTCTGTGACTTCTTGAGGATTTTTCTTAGGTATCCATTTCTTTTAGGAAATAAGTCACTGTTGGAAGAATAAGTTTTTAGGAGGGAAATGGGGAAAACAGGATGTTTTCTATCATATGAAGAATACAGTTCTACTTCTACTGCATTATTACCAACCATTCTTTGAACAACAAATTGACCTACAAATGGATCTTTTTATTTGTTGTTTCCCTTTAGATTGAAGTGGACTGTAGATGTCAGGAATTCATCAACTTTCATTAATGTGTAATCTTTATGGGATTTATCCCATCTTTTTTTCTCATATTCAAATGCCTTATCAATACAGCCTTGAGCATGTTTTCTACATAATTGTTGCATTTGCATGAACGATTTTACACCAGGATGTAGTTTCAACCTTGGTAATTAATTATTGAGAATTTGAGCAGGAGTATAAGTGTCACCGTACAACCTACCTACAAGGTTGAGGGTGTTCCTGGGAAAGTGAGATGGAGGGAGGAGTTTAGAGACTTCTTCAAAGTAAAGAGGAAATACTTGAGGAAGTGATTCAAAGATGAGTTGAAGGAAGAGCTACTGCTTTTAGATATGTTCAATAAGAATTCTAATATAATTTAAAGGTAATATTAATATTCTTAAGATCTCACAAAGGGTTGGAAACTCAATAATCAAAGATTTAAGTTTTTAGAAATTATTACTGAGAAAAATAAAGAAATGTACAATAATAATGATTTAACCTAAAACTTTACCACTATTAACTGTATATACGTTTTATGATTTAATTCTAAAGAAATATTAAACCAAAATCAAACCCCTTTTATATCCATTACTCCTCCTTGCATTGACCTCATACCCATCCATCATTCCGCACACCACAGACCTCCAAAAATACACCCGTTACACCTGGACCCTCCTCACCAACATCTATTAACCCTTTAATCCTCCACTAACCATCCCGTCCATGCTCACTACCACTGTTAATAACCAACAGATACTTAATAAACCTTTTAGCGGAATATTGCATTAACTATTGTGCTGTGCGTTGCTTATCAAACAAAAGACTAGACAAACTATTGAGAGATTGACTAATTTAGATTTAAAGTTTAGATTAGCGCAGTTGAATAGTGAGTACACAAAGGAAAGTTGCAGTTGCTATGTAGAATCATTTTCTGCGCTTTGAGTATGAATTTAGACCTCTGTATTATTGATTAAATGAGCTGCTTTTGCCTCAAGTGTCACATGGCGCATGACAGATGCCCGGGTATAAAACGCGAGCTCTGTTGAGCATGAGACACATTCTTCCCACACTACTTTCTCTAACTCCTTCTTTTATTAATTATTATTTTTTTTTCTTGTATTATGTCGAACTGCCCTACTCCAACTCCCACACCTCCTCCACACCCCAAAGCGGAGGTGGAATAATTACAAGGCAATATTCCCAAGCATGCATGTCCTGCAAATCAATGGAGTATTTTTGCATTGAAAGCACGGACACACAAGGTCCTCGCCAGAAATGCGAGTTTTGCCGCTGGAGACAGGCAACGTTGTGGTCTTCCAACATTGGCAGGGGCCTTTGTTGTGTGATTTGGCGCTGATTGTGCATGTCTTAATTGACATCTGTTAAGGAATTTGGTATTTTTCTGGTTTTATTCCGTGGATATTGGGTCTGCGGGTATGTGGGTACTATCATTGGATAGCCCTGGTTTTTCTCTATAATTTATGTCTTGTAGACATTTTTCATATTCTGAGTTTTAAGGGGTCATTTCCTCATTTTTCATTTATAAAAGATTGCTGTTTAATTTTGTTTTTCCTGTTTTACGGGCTAACCTTAAGTCTTAGGGTTAAGTTCTTAGTACCATTCGATAGAGCTAATTTTTCTCTATATTTCATGTCTCAATGTTGTTATAGTGAAATTCCGTGTTTTAAAGGTTTTAGTAGTTGTAGCTAATTTTTCTAAGTAGATTAGTGGTTTTTATTGGTTTTCTGGCTTCAGGGAGGCCAGGCCGCTTCAGGCGGCATCTCCGACGTCGGGCGGCCCGCCCGCCTCTGTTTTAGGAGGTTGGGGAGCGCTCCAGGAGGGTTTTTTATGCAATTTGGCAGGTACAGGCGCCAGATTGGTGGGTGCGCATGGGCTCTTAGTTAGTGGTCTGTGTGTACATAGTGAATAAGACAGTTTGGGGCAACCTTAATCATCATACAACCATCCGGAGGTGATATCATTGTTCCTCACTCAGTTTTCACTGTTTTCTGGCCACAATCGGCTGTGTTTGTTGCAAGTGAGTTTTTCATTTAACTTAACTTTGGCAACTGTTTTCTCTGTTATAGTCTTGCAATCTATAGTAAGTATTATTGCTGTCTATGGTGTGGATTTGCAGCCTACATCAAGTATCTTTGCTGTCTCTGGTGTGGACTTTGTTCTACTTTTCAGTTCTTTGGTCTGGTAGTCTATCTGGGGACTACTTTCTTGGCTCATCAAGCAGTCAAGTGTGTTTAAAAGGGGTCTTTAGCAAAACAGGAACCAACTTACTTTAGCAAGTAAATCTCACTCTATTTTTCTAAAGGGACAGGGCATTTTCTATCTGGTTTTTCTCCAACTCCCTTGGTCAAGGCCTATAGCTAGTACTATAGGATTGTCTACAACGTGTGATGCTCTCTCAAAAAATGAGGACATTGAGAAAATTTTTACTAAGACTAAGTACTGGGTAATCCCAAAGACCAAAGAGGTGATCAAAGACATTTGGGACATGTCTGTCGGGGACAATTGTTTGGTAGAAGAAGTTGAGGAAGAGGTCAAGGATACAGTGGCGACTTGGGTAACCCAGGCCACAGGTAAAAAACAAGGGGTGGAAGAGGAGGTGGATGAACTGGTCAAAGAGGTTGAGGATGAAGTTCCCATCTTGAACCGGACTCCGAAGAAGCGGCGGATGATCATTGAAGATGATGAAGAGGAGAAGGAAGTGACAGTAGAGGTCACCCTGAGGCTATTTTTAGAGCCTGACCAATTTTTGAAGTAAGTCTGCCTTTTTTTGTTTCAAAATTTTGTTACTGATGACTGTATGTTTTTTAGAATTCAGATGTCAGCGCAGAAGCTCCAATTGTGGATGCTGCGCCATTGCTGCCAGTTGAGGCAAGTCAACCGGCATTTGATTCAAGGGAGGATAACAAGGAAACCATGGACCAGGTATGGTCAAAGAAACCTTGGCAGAGTTGACAAGTTTGATTCATCGAAAATTTAAGTGATGAGATCGACAAGATTGTTGATGCTGCCTCCTTTGATGTGGAAGAAGAATTACTGGAGATTGGAGAAGTGGTACCGGTAAGAGAGGAGGAGGTATTTGAAAAATGCAGGAAGGAAAAAAGGGTGGTATTGGAAAAAATGAAGAAATTGGTTCGGGAGAAAATAAAGGAGAAAATTTGAAATGGAAATAAAAAAGAAAGAAATAGGGAAGGAAAAAAAGTAGAAAGCAATTTGTGTATTTATTTATTTATTTTATTTTTTTGTTTTAATTGAAATTTTAATATATATTTTATAAGATTTTGAAAAAGAAAAAGAAAGAAAAAAAATATTTAAATGAAGTTTTTTTTTTGTTTTAAAATTTTGAAAGAAGAAAATTTGAATGAAAGAAGAAAAGAAAAAATATTTAACTGAGAAAATTTTAGTTTTAAGTTTTGAAAAAAAAGAAAAAATTTAAGTATGAAGAAAAAAAATAGTTGATTGAAACAATTTTGTTTGAAAAGAAATTTTAATGAGAGAAAAATTTGTTATTCATCAAAGTTTATTTATAGAAGTTTTTTAGGAATTTTGGTTATTTAAAAAGAAAGAGAAAAATAGTTTTGAAAAAAGAATTTGAAAGAAAGAAGTGATTTGTTTGAAGAATTTTAAAAGATAGATTTAAAGGTTGAAGTGAATTTTGAGAAAGATTGTTGTATTGAGTTTGTGAAAAATTTTGATAGTTGGAAGAAAAAGAATTAAAGGAAAAAAATCGTATTTTGAAAAAGAAAAAAAGTTTGAAAGGAGAAAAGAAAGAAAATTAAAGGAATTATTGATTTTTAAGATTTTATTTTAATGAATTTTTTAAGACTTTGTTTTTTTATTATTTTATTTTATTTTATTTTTTATTATAACTTTTTGATTAAATTTAATTTAATTTTAGTTTAGTTTATTTTATTTTATTTATTTATAAAGAAGGTTGAAAAAAAGATTTTGAAAAGAAGAAAGAATAAAAGAGAAAACAGAGTAAGGATTTTTTAGAAGTAAAGAAGTTTTAGAATTTTAAGAAAAGAAAGAAAAGAGAAAGAAAAGAAAAAAGAGAAGAGAAGAGAAAAATAAAAGAGAGTTCTAAGGTTTTGGTTTTAAAGGATATTTAAGATGAAAAGATTGTAGGAGTTCAGGGGCGTTAGAAACATTGATGGCTGGTTACCAGGATGTTTTGTCTGAGTCATCAAGGAAGCCTTCCCATTCCAAGAGGTATTGAAGTTTCCCCTTGCGCATTCTTGAATCAAGGATATGGCCTACTTCCCACTCTAGATGGTCTTCTACTTTGACCAGTTCCGGAGGAGGTTGGTTCCTGCCCGGGTATGTTTCTCAAGCCAGTTCCAGGAGAGATACGTGAAAAACAGGGTGAATAGCCTGCCATTTAGGAGGTAGCTTGAGTTGAAATGCAGTTTTAGAGACTTTGGAGTCAATTTCAAATGGTCCCAAGCGTTTTTTGGCCAGTTTCTTTGATGGTCCAGTCGTTCAAATGTTTCATGGATTGAGCCATACTTTGTCTCATGGTTTAAAGAAAGGAGCAGATTTTTGATGTTTGTCGGCCTGTTACTTGTACCTTTGAATTGCTAACTCCCAGTTTGATTTAAGTTCTTCTTGGAGTTGTGATATGATTCGAAGATAATGTTCCGCAGGATGACTAGTTCCTACATGGATTGAGTTGAATCGAGGATGTCTTCCATAAACAGTTTTGAAGGGAGATTGTTGTGTCAAAGAATGAGTCGAGTTATTATAAGCAAATTTGGCCAATGGTAACCATGTGGTCCAATTGTCTTTTTGATAACTGACATACATTCAAAGGTATTGTTTGAGGATTTGGTTGACCCTTTCCATTTGCCCATCGGTTTCAGGATGATAGGCCATGGAGAGATTCCTAGTGATATTGAGTTTTCAACACAATTGAGTCCAGAATGTGGATACAAACAATGAGCCTCTATCTGAAATAATATCATTAGGTAAGCCATGTTTGGAAAATACATATTCTAGGAACAATTTTGACAAGTCTTCTGTGTAGCAGTAGTAATGGTTTTAATGAAAATAGACATTTTTGAAAATCTATCTTTTATTACTAATATAGCATCAAAATTATTAGAAAGAGGAAGTTGAGAAATAAAATCCATCAATAAAGATTCCCAAGGCTTAGAGGGAATAGGAAGTGGTTGAAGCAACCCATGCTTCCGGTGACAGGGAGCCTTTTTCCTATTACATTCGTAACAAGATCTTATATAGGCCTTGATTTCTCTGGTCATTCCTGGCCAGAAGAAATCCCTCACTATTAACTGGTAGGTTTTATCAACCCCAAAATGACCAGCTAATGGAGAATCATGTCGACTGTTGAAAATCCATAATTTTATTTCATTGTTGTTGGGTATGACTACTCTACCTGATTAAATACTAAATCTTTTGGCCCCTTGCTTCAAGACTATTTTGTCATTTAAACCTAAACAATAATTGTCCTTTGACTGAGCTTGGAGGATGTTGGATAGTGGATTTTGAAAAGATTGAATTGTCATAGAATTAAGTTGATGAGTTGTTAACATTTATTTGATGAAGATTGATTTCACATTTGCTGGGTTCTTTTCAGAAAATGTGTCCCCCCACTGTGGGTAAACGTCGTCCCAACGTGACAAGATATCTGGGACAATACAGTTATTACCTGGGCAATAGGAAATAGAAAAATAAAATTCAGACAGAAATTCATCCCACCTGGCTTGAGTCCTGGTTAACACTTTAGAAGACATAAAGTATTTCAAAGAATTATGGTCAGTCAGGATTTTAAAAGGACTATCTAGGCTGAGAAGAAAATAGCGCCATTTTTTAAGACAATGAATAATAGCTAAAAGCTCATTGTCATGCATTTCATAATTTAATTCTGCAGCAATGAGTTTGTGTGACTCAAAAGCAACAGGATGAAACAATTTTGTTTCAGGATTGAATTGAGAAATGACCCCTGCGATAGCATAATTGCTAGCGTCTGTCTCGACTATTGTCAAAGCAGAAGGATCAAAGTGTCAAAGGATTGGAGCTGTGGTGAATGCAGTCTTCAATGCTTTCAATTCCTTTTGTGCTGTAGAAGTAAAAACAAAAGGAATATCTTTTCTAAGAATAGAAGTAAGATTGGAAATAGTTTTAGAGTAATCTTTAATAAATCTTCTATAGAAATTGAAAAACCCAAAAATCCTTGGAGGGATTTAATGGTTTTGGGCTCAGACCATTCCAGGACTTTTTGGACCTTTTTGTTGTCCATGACTAAACCATCAGTGGAAAACATTGTAGAAAATCCTATAGTACTAGCTATAGGCCTTGACCAAGGGAGTTGGAGAAAAACCAGAGAGAAAATCCCCTGTCCCTTTAGAAAAATAAGTGAGATTTACCTGTTGCAGCAAATTGGAGATCTGTTTGCTAGACCCTCTAATTAAACACTCTTGACCTTTTTAAAAGTGAAGATAATAGTCCCAGACAGACTGCCAGAAAGAGTTGAAATGAACAGTAATATATTCCAACAAAAAACCAGCCAATGAGACAGTGAGGAACAGAGAGGCGATGAGTAAAGAGATAAGATGATTCCCCTATAAATCTTCCCACACACGCATCATACAGCCAGCGCACAGACCACCCTGACCAATTCCCCAGCCAAAATCCAGCTTTCCCAGCCTTTTTCATGCATAAAAGTGCATTTTAGCACCTCCCCAGTGACCAGGAGGCCAGGCCGCTTGGAGGCGGCTCCTCTTAGGAGTGGGCGGGCCGCTTGGGGGCGGGCTGGCCGCTTCTAGGCCCTAAAACACCCATACAACCCATAAAAACCCTAAAAACCCTAAAAACCCATAACTTCACTAATAAACAAAATAAACACACATAAGACATACCAAAATGAAAAGAAAGTAAAGGACAATAAGCTGAGACATAATAAGTGACCCTACCTTAAGCCTACATAAGCACCACTAAGCAATAAACATCCAATAAATACCAATAATAACACCATAACTACCCTATAAAGCAAGGTAACCACCCATAAGGGATACCAAAATGAAGAGAAAAGAAAGGACATTAAGCTGAGACATAATAAGTGACCCTAGCTTAAGCCTCCATAAACACTACTAAATATAACCTAAAGATGAAAAAAACCACTAATAACACCATAACCCCAATAACACCCTACATACCAAATACCTCCAAATATGCACTCCAAAGGCCTAACCAGGTTTGGATCACCACATCCTCCCTCCAATCCAGAATTTCCTCATTCTTCCTTCACCAACAACCATGTTAAAACACCTCTTCAGAATCTTTACAAACAGCCCATTTCTCTCTTCCACCAGATCTTATTCCATCCTAAGTGAACTTCTGAACCAGCAATCCAAGCTTCTTCTTTAAAACTTCTCTTGAACCATGCCTTTAAATTAAATCTATCTCTTTGAAAAGAATCTCTTTCTTCTGTTCCTGAATTCCAACTCTGGCTGTACCAGCCTCCAACAATGAAAAGTGATATCCAGTTGACAAGTCTTCCCGACTATAACCTTCTACCAGCATAAAAATTTCCTCATTTTATAGTCTTGGGGGACTCACAACCCTCAGTTTAAAGTCTTGGGGGACTAAAAGCCCTCAGTTTAAAGTCTTGGGGGACTAACATCCCTCAGTTTATTGTCTTGGGGGACTCCAAAAATCCTCAGTTTATAGTCTTGGGGGACTGAAAAAACCTGAATCACAGAACCCAGAACCAGAGATCAATCAGAAAAAGATTTAGAGAAGTAACTAACTTTTTGGGGTAACTGTATATAGAGCTGCCAGCCCATCAGTCACCCCCAAACTTGCCTTTACAAAATTCAGAAGTTCCCCCTTGGATCCTTCTGCCTTTAAACTTCCACATCACACTGCCTCCCATTCCTCAGTTTATAGTCTTGGGGGACTTACCATCAACAATCCTCAGTTTAAAGTCTTGGGGGACCAACACAGTGTTCAGTTTAAAGTCTTGACGGACTACTTCTTGACAAAATCTTGAAACCAGCCAGTTTAAAGTCTTGGAGGACTACTAGATCCACAGTAGTAAAATTAAATTCTTGAATAAATCTTTAACAACCAGCCAGTTTTAAGTCTTGGAGGACTAACAGAATTTTCAGTTTAAAGTCTTGATGGACATAAAAAAATCTTGAGCCCGTAATTAAAAGATCAGTTTAAAGTCTTGAAGGACTTTCCAGAAAAAAATCTTGAATATAAATCCCATAATTAAAAAAAATTCAGCTTGAAGTCTTGAAGACCCTTCCAGAAAAAAAATCTTGAAGATATATCCCATAAATCCCCAAACCAAAAACCATCAAAGCCAAAACATTTAACCTCCTTTGACAAATAAAACAAAATAAAATGGTATCCCCCAGCCAATTGATGAGCTGATCCCCTGATACCTTACCCACATCCAAGTGCACCTTGATGTGGTCACACCTAAAAAATTTTTTTTTTAAATTTTTATTTTTATTTTGACTCCTCCTCTTCTACCAAAAACATTTCCAGAGCCCTATCTTGAGACTTTGAACAAGCATAGCCTCCATAAAAAAATTAAAAGAAAAAAAAGAGAAAAAAAGAAAATAATCTTGAATCCACCACTTTCACATCCAACACCCTAGAACCACATAGCAAAGCCAGCTCCAGGTCAACAGAAGAGATCACTGGGTGGGCTCCCTCTAATAAGTAAAAATGATGGGAGACACCAGTGATCCACCACCAATCCAAAAGCACCAAAAGACATCCAAGGCAATCCAGTTTAAAGTCATAGGGGACTAAAAACCTGAATCACAAAAAAACAACACTAGAATTCAACTAGAAAAAAACCAAAGGCTTTAAACAGACATTCTGGGGTAACTGTTCTACAGAGCAGCCAGCTCATCAGTTACCCCCACACTTGCCAAAATAAAATCTAGAAGCCCCACCCCTGGGTACCTTCTAACAAAAACACAACATCCAACAAAATTAAACAAAACCAATAAGCATGAGGGGAACAGCACTTGAATACCAAAAGAATTTCCAGTTTAAAGTCATGGTGGACTAAAAACCTGTTAAAGAAAAAAAACCAATACTAGAATTCAACAAAATTAAGAGAAGGGGTTGGAAACAGACAATCTGGGGTAACTGTTGATAGAGCAGCCAGCCCATCAGTCACCCCCACACTTGCCAAAATAAAATCTAGAAGCCCCACCCCTGGGTACCTTCTAACAAAAAGGATTTTCCAACACAAATCTTCTCCCATAAAACCAAAACCATTAAAAAACCATTAAAATTCTTGAAATCCAAAAAAAATCCAATTTAGAAATATAATTTTGCAGTTTAACCTCATGCTGGAGGTGAAATAAAACCAATAATCTTCATTTTTATCTTCATTTTATTTTAAATAAAATATCCATCTTCACTTGAATTTTTCTTTTCTTCCATCTTCATTATAATAAGATTTTTTTTTTTCATTACGGGCGGGCGCCCCGGCCTCCCTTTTTTTTTTTATTTTTTTTTATATTTTTTTTATAGAGACTTGAACCAGAGAGATTGAAAAGAATTTGACAAAACAAAAAAAAATCCTGACCAAATACATAGAGGCCAAATTAAGCAAAACCAAAACAAATTAAGTAGTTTATCCTCATTTCAGAGGAATCAGATTCTTGAAATCCCAAGGTTGAAACCAATAAGTTTGCCCCTAGGGCTTGAACCCCCTAAGCTCCTCTTTCAATTCTGATATCCCAACATCAGACCTCCAAAAAAATTGTCCATCATCCTCCATACACTGAGTCTACCATAATTCACATTACCAGAACCCATAAATTCTCCACCCTGTGAAACATCTGGAACCTCCACCACATCTTTAAAATCAACCTCCATACCAGTGACATCCAAAACATCACAATTTTCTCCTTCCCTACAGGAATCTTGCTTAGAATCTGTAAAATCCTCCAGAATAACATTCATAACATCAAAATAAAAATCCTCCTCCAAGCAGAGAGCTTCAGACTTTGAGGGAACCACCTGAAAATAATCTTCCTCTATGAGAAAAAGATCCAAGACAGAATCTTTCTGTCCATCCAAAAATTCAACTGATACATCTTCCTCCAATAAGCCGTTATCTGAACTTTTGCAAGAAAAATAATCATCCCACAGCAACCATTCATCCACCACAGATTCCTTCTCAATATCCCAAAATCCTTCTTCATGACCAGACAAGTCCTCCTTCCCACATAATTCACCCAAACTTGAGTAAATAAACTGATCCTCCAGTGTGTACATTTCCAAAACATCCAGTGAAGCACATTCCTGAGATCCCATGGCATCCTTTGGAAAAGAAAAATTAGTTTCACAAACATCATCAGAGTACCCATCTTCTAAAATTGATGGCTCCAACACCTCCCCAGAAATTGAATTTTCCACCACAGTCTCCTGAACTTCTCCATCCAACAGGATTTCCTCTCCAGATTCCACATCCCTATCCATCATACCATCCAAATATCCCAAAATAACCTCCTTCAGAATAGCCATACCAGGAATCCTATTTTCCCCATTTGGAAGAGTCTTCATCAAGTCAGCCTTGAAAAGAATCTCCATAACCTCCACCTTTACATTCCTACCCATGGCACTCCAAAATACATACTTGGCTCCATCTTCATGTGGTAATATATCATTATATACCAGATAATCCAGAGCCTCCCCAAACTCCTCCATAAATTCCCCATACTGAGAAAAAGAGGTTACACCACCTTTCAATTCCCACTTTCTAGCAATCCCATGAATATCCACCATTGAGAAAGTAGTAGGCCACCTTTTAACCATTTCAACCTTCAAATTTCCCAAGTCCTGACTCCTATATCCTGCCATGCCAGAAACTTCCTTCTCCACCTCCCTATTACCAATGAAAAAGATTACTTGCCTAACCATGTCCAACAGTGAGGCCCCATCAATCTCAGCAGCAACCTCAAACCTAGCCAAAAACCCCTTTGCATCCTCCCCCAAAAACCTTGAACCATCCCAAGAATGAATCCTAACTATCCTAGGAATTCCAAGTTACAGCCTCCAATCTCCACCAAAGATAGCCAAAGTCCCCCCCAAGAGCCTTAGAGACCTAGTAGGGACCAAATCCAACAGAAAAGAAGACCCCTAGACCAACCACAAAGAGATATAGAACCAAATCCAAAATCCACCAGAGGAGATCCACCAAAGAGAGAAGCCTAGATCAACAGAGATTCCAAAAAGCCAACAGATTTGTACCCCACGTTGGGCACCAGAAATGTAGACAATCCTATAGTACTAGCTATAGGCCTTGACCAAGGGAGTTGGAGAAAAACCAGAGAGAAAATCCCCTGTCCCTTTAGAAAAATAAGTGAGATTTACCTGTTGCAGCAAATTGGAGATCTGTTTGCTAGAACCTCGAATTAAACACTCTTGACCTTTTTAAAAGTGAAGATAATAGTCCCAGACAGACTGCCAGAAAGAGTTGAAATGAACAGTAATATATTCCAACAAAAAACCAGCCAATGAGACAGTGAGGAACAGAGAGGCGATGAGTAAAGAGATAAGATGATTCCCCTATAAATCTTCACACACACGCATCATACAGCCAGCGCACAGACCACCCTGACCAATTCCCCAGCCAAAATCCAGCTTTCCCAGCCTTTTTCATGCATAAAAGTGCATTTTAGCGCCTCCCCAGTGCCCAGGCGGCCAGGCCGCTTGGAGGCGGCTCCTCTTAGGAGTGGGCGGGCCGCATGGGGGCGGGCTGGCTGCTTCTAGGCCCTAAAACACCCATACAACCCATAAAAACCCTAAAAACCCTAAAAACCCATAACTTCACTAATAAACAAAATAAACACACATAAGACATACCAAAATGAAAAGAAAATAAAGGACAATAAGCTGAGACATAATAAGTGACCCTACCTTAAGCCTACATAAGCACCACTAAGCAATAAACATCCAATAAATACCAATAATAACACCATAACTACCCTATAAAGCAAGGTAACCACCCATAAGGGATACCAAAATGAAGAGAAAAGAAAGGACATTAAGCTGAGACATAATAAGTGACCCTAGCTTAAGCCTCCATAAAAACTACTAAATATAACCTAAAGATGAAAAAAACCACTAATAACACCATAACCCCAATAACACCCTACATACCAAATACCTCCAAATATGCACTCCAAAGGCCTAACCAGGTTTGGATCACCACAACGTAAACCCCAAAAAGTCAATAGATTTGAGATAGAATTTGCATTTATTGTGCATGGACTAGAGACCGTGATCTCGAAGGCAATTTAGAACCTCTCGAACTTGATGAATATGTTCATCTAGTATCTTTGAGAAAATTAAAATATCATCTAAGTAGACAACAAAAAATTGTTTGACAACATCTTGAAAGATTTCAATAACAAAATTTTGAAAAGTAGATGGTGCGTTACATAATCCAAAAGGGATGACTAACTATTAAAAACTACCAAATCTAGAGTGCATTGCAGTCAGTGGTTCATGAGCTTCTGCAATGCAAATAAGATTATAAGTGCCTCTAAGATCAATTTTAGAAAAGAAATTAGCACCATTATAAAGGGTAAGAAGCAATGACATAGGAGGAATGGGATATGCATTCTTTTTTGGGACTGTGTTGAGCTTTCTATAGTCAACACACAACCTAAGGCTACCATCTTTTTTCTTCACAAAAATAACAGGGGAGCTGGTAGGAGATTTACTGGCTCTGATGAAACCTTTGGCTACATTTTCTGCAATGTAGTCTTGAAGAACTTGAGATTTGTCCTTCAAAAAAGAATAGACAGGACCTGCCGGAGGTACTGGACCTATTAACTCTATTTGATGGTCGTAGGGTTGATGAGGTGGTAACTTATCCGCCTTGCCAATTGAGAAACTATCAAGGAAATTGTGATAGATTTCCAGTAGAGTTAATTTAATGGCTTCAATAATGGTTTGGTCATTCTCATCATCTTTGAGAGACTCTGTTGAGGGAAGACCAGAATTGAGAGAGAATAATTCAACTACTTCAAGGCAATTTAAATCCTCTTTGAGTGAAGTGATCAAGCTAGAAGGGTTAGACAATAGCTCATTTAGAGAAAGATCAGATGCTTGCAAGTCATCCAGCAGAGATTTGTCCTCCAGCAGGACATTTTCAGGCGGGTTGTTTAACTCCCTATTGACCTGCATTGAAGAATCAGAAATATACTTAGCTCGTGGGGTGATCAATCCCTGTGACCAATCAATTTAAGGATTCCAATGCGTTAAAAAGTCATGTCCATGGATGGTATCATCCATTCTTGGGGCCTCTAAGACTGATAATTCGCACTTGAAGGGGGGAAAATTTGGAAAGCTGAAAACCCACAAAACTTTCTTCTTTACCCAATATTTGGGCTCCTCTGATTTGACCAAATAAATTGGAGTTTGATTGATATATGTGAATGTCAGCTTTAACTTCTTGGAAAAAGATAAACAGACAAAAGAAATTGAAGCTCCAGAGTCTATAAGACAACTGAAGGGGGTATCCTCCTTAAAAAGAATGAATCTCAAGCAGTTTAAGGCAACACCAGTCCTTAAGATATAGAGGTTCTGTGCACTGGGAGAGATAAGATAGTTTGCTTTGCACCCAAGTAAACTATCTACTAGTTTTTTGACCTTGAACTAGTAACTTCTATTTCATTAAACTTTACACAATCTTCTAGCTTGTTCTTACCCCCACAATACATACATAACCCATTATCTGCTTGTCTCTTCCTCTCAGCTTCTTTAAGTTCCCCTTTTGGATCCAGTACCTTACTGATATTGCCTGGGGTCGAGCTTTTTGGTTGAGGTTTGTCCTTGCCCTTATTGGGTTTGGATTGAGTCAAGGAGGATTGAGTTGTCCGTGGGTGTGAAGAAGGTCCCAATTTAAAATTTAGGCCTTGAGATTTGTTGGCGTATCACCAACGTTGTAGTCATCCTTGGTAAACGCTGTTGAGTTCAAGTGTTCAATCCATCAAATCTGTTAAAGTAGTCATCTTCCGACCATGAAGATTTAATTGATCCAGAATCCTTGAAGGAAGTCCCTTTTTGAAATGATACTTGAGGGAAGCATCATTCCAACCTACTCCATTTTTAAGTGCTCTGAAGTTCGAGAAATATTCAAAGGCTTTACCATTATCACTCATGCGGAGGAAATCAAGTTCAATTTCTGTGTTTTCAGTTTCATTAGGGTCACCAAACAACGTAAAATGTTGGTCTTTGAACTTTTCCCAGTTATTTATGAGTAAGTGGGTTTCTGTTGAAGAGAGCATGTGAAGATAAGGTTTGAACCACCTTGCTGCTTTTCTGGCTAGGAATGAAGAAGCCTAAACAACCTTCAATTGGTTGTTATTGAAGGTTCGAGGGTTTTTATGGAACAGGAGCTTGAACGTTTGCAAGAAGGGATGCAATCTGTCTGGATGTTCTCCATCAAATTTATCAGGAGATTTCATGGAAGGAGTTTTGAATTTTGATCCCTCCAAGACGTTGTATTTTAAAGGGTTTTCATGAAAAGTCTCATGAAGTCTTCCAGAGAATTAGATGGTCCAGGTTCCAAAGGTTGACCAGAAGGGTGAGTAGCAGGGGCAGATGGTGCCTCATTCATTGTATCCTCTCCTTCTTCTTCCTCGCTAGAATCATCAAAATCATGGGGCATGTCTTCTACAGATTGGAATGAGTGTCCCCGTTCCCTAAGGTCAAGAGGTTCCAGGGAGTGAGTGCGGGAAACAGGCTGTGTGGCTGTTGGCCTGCCTCTGGAGCGAGCCCTAGTAGTATCCCCGTAGGAGGAGTGTGTTGAACAGGTGCCATTTTTAAAGAATTTAAAACACCTGAAAAAGGACGTAGTAGTGCCAAAGAATGAGAACTACAAATAATTAAATTATACTGTCACCGGACTACCTACGTTGTGGTCTTCCAACATTGGCAGGGGCCTTTGTTGTGTGATTTGGCGCTGTTTGTGCATGTCTTAATTGACATCTGTTAAGGAATTGGGTATTTTTCTGGTTTTTTTCCGTGGATATTGGGTCTGCGGGTATATGGGTACTATCATTGGATAGCCCTGGTTTTTCTCTACATTTTATGTCTAGAAGACATTTTTCATATTCTGAGTTTTAAAGAGTCATTTCCTCATTTTTCATATATAAAAGATTGCTGTTTAATTTTGTTTTTTGTGTTTTACGGGCTAACCTTAAGTATTAGGGTTAAGTGCTTAGTACCATTGGATAGAGCTAATTTTTCTCTATATTTCATGTCACAATGTTGTTATAGTGAAATTCTGTGTTTTAAAGGTTTTAGTAGTTGTAGCTAATTTTTCTAAGTAGATTAGTTGTTTTTATTTGTTTTCTGGCTTCAGGGAGGCCGGGCCGCTTCAGGCAGCATCTCCGACGTTGGGCGGCCCGCCCGCCTCTGTTTTAGAAGGTTGGGGAGCGCTTCAGGAGGTTTTTTTATTCAATTTGGTGGGTACAGGTGCCAGATTGGTGGATGCGCATGGTCTCTTAGTTAGTGGTCTGTGTGTACATAGTGAATAAGACAGTTTGGGGAAACCTTAATCATCATACAACCATCCGGAGGTGATATCATTGTTCCTCACTCAGTTTTCACTGTTTTCTGGCCACAATTGGCTGTGTTTGTTGCAAGTAAGTTCTTCATTTAACTTAACTTTGGCAACTGTTTTCTCTGTTATAGTCTTGCAAGCTATAGTAAGTATTATTGCTGTCTCTGGTGTGGATTTGAAGCCTACATCAAGTATCTTTTCTGTCTCTGGTGTGGACTTTGTTCTACATTTCAGTTCTTTGGTCTGGTGATCTATCTGGGGACTACTTTCTTGGCTCATAAAGCAGTCAAGTGTGTTAAAAAAGGAGCTTTAGCAAAACAGGAACCAACTTACTTTAGCAAGTAAATCTCACTCTATTTCTCTAAAGGGACAGGGTGGTTTCTCTCTGGTTTTCTCCAACTCCCTTGGTCAAGGCCTACAGCTAGTACTATAGGATTGTCTACATTTCTGGCGCCCAATGTGGGGTCAACTTGCTAGTTCTTTGGAATCTCTGTTTTCTTTGGTTGGCTCTTTTTGGTGTTTTGGACTGGAAGAATGGTTTCTGGTTCTGCTATTCCTGTGGTGACTGTCAGTGGGGGGGATGGTCCTCCTTCTGTGATGGTTAGGGAGTGTGTGCGGATTAAAACTTGGGATGGTACCAAGTTTAATGCGGAGGATGTCAAGTGGTTTCTAGAGAAGTATGAAACTGCTGCTGGAGTGGATGGTGCTTCCTACCTGGACATGGTGAAGCAGATTATCTTCTTCATTGGTGATAGGTTAGTGGAGAAGGAGATTGAGGCCATGTCTGGCTACAAGATGAGGGATCAGAAATTGTTGTGTAGGGAAATGGTGGATAGATGGGGTGTCAGGTTCACTATGGTGGATCTGAACAAGGTTGTCAGTGAATGGCAATCTTATGGTGGTGTTGGTAACTTACATAGTTACAGGAAGTTTCTGCTACAGTTTGATCCTGTGGTGGAATATTTGGTGGAAGTGGAGGAACTGGCACATGAAAATGCCACCAAGGATGTTTTTTGGTCTGCCCTGGCTAGAGATTTCAGGATGGATGTGTTGAAGGATTTGTCAACAAAGGAATTGATGAAGACTCTTTCTAATGGGGACCAGAAGTTGCCTGCCTTGGATAAGGTGAAGGAGGCTGTTGAGGCCCATTTGAAGTTATTGGCTGTGGACACCTATCAGGAGGGGTGTGCCAAGTATGTCAGCAAATTCGGTGAGGCTTTGGCTGAAGAGGAAGTTAGGGAGAAGAAGGAGGAGAAAAATTTGGTTCAGGTTCCCAAACAGGAGAGGGACCCAATGGTGGAGCAGTTGGCTGATCTTACAAAGCAGCTGCATATTTTTGTTCAGGAGGCTAAGAAGGTCAATAAGGCACCTTCTCAGCCTAGAGATTTTGATAGGAGGGCTGGTAGGAGTGATCCTTGCATCTGCTCTTATTGAAGCAGGAGGGGGCACAGGTCCAATGATTGTTGGGCATTGAACAGAGATGTGTCTGAAGGAAAGGTGGAATTTGATGGCAGGGTTTTCAAGTTCCCTGATGGTTCTTTTGTTAAGCCCAGTGAGGGGCAGGCTCCTGATGATTTGGTCAGGAGAAGGGGAGGTCTCAATCAAAGGAGGCCAAGGTTTGAGGAGATTCCTGATCAAGGGAAGTCTTCTGGTAAGGAGAATGAGGATGGCAAGGGAAAGGGGAAGGATATCAATAAGGTCTCTTTTCCTACTTTCTTTGGTGGTTTGGAGTTTTATTCTTGTGGTGGGCAGTCAAGTGGTGAATGCTTGGCTGGTGTTTATGATGTGGAAGCAGGAAAGGTGGGAAGGCCTAAGAGCAGTTCTCAGGCCCAACCAAGGCCAAATGCTTCAAAGGTGGATCCTAAGCTGAGTGCAGCTAGGAAGAGGTACATCAAAGAGGAGCTGTACAAGATGCAGAAGGGTATAGCTGACATGGGCCCCCCTAGTTTTGGCGCATTGGACATGAATAGTGAGCCAATGCCAATGGAGGTTGATTCTGACACTGAAGAGGATGCCCCTTTGGCTTCATTGCCAAAGCCTGCTGGAGTTAGAGGTTCTGGTGAGGGATCTGGTTTGGTTCCTGTTAATGGTAAACCTGTTGGTGGTGCTGGTCCTCAAGAAGCTTCTAGTACCAAGGTGGTGAAGCCAAGGGCTCACTTTGAGAGGCCAGTAGTGTCTGGTCAAGTTAATGTTATGGACTCTGTCCTGGAAAGGATGAATCAGGGTCAGGTTTCCCTATCTTATGGGGAATTGTATGCTATCAGTCCAGGGTTGGCTGATAGACAGAAAAAGTTGTTGACCAGGAGAAGAGTTTCTTCTGGTGAGGTAGAATAAATTTGTGATTCTGCTGAAAAGTTTGGTGAGGGGTTGGAAACTCATTTTTCTGCTCCTCTGGGATATGCCAATGTCACTCTGAATGGCAGGGAGGCAAGGGCATTGGTGGATTCAGGTTCTCAGATAAACCTGATTTACTTGTTTGAGGCAACTCATATGGGCCTCCCCATCAAAACTGGTATTGGTGGGAATTTGAGAGGGATTGGTGGCCATGTCACTGAATTGGTTGGACCTTCAGAGTTTGTGAAGTTAGATGTTGGCGGAGCCTCAGGGAAGGTTCATTTTTACATTGCTAAAGGTAATGTAAAAGCAGTTTTGGGTGGGCAATTCTTGATGGATTTTCAGGCAAGAATTGGTTATCAATTTGATTTGGGAATCAGTTTGGAGTTGACTGGTGAAGATGAAAGGAGACTTCACATGAGGTTTTCATCCCCTGGAGAGGATGGTTGGGAGATCAGGCCTGGTTTATCTTCAATGTGCCAGTGCATGGACTGCTGCAGGAGAAGGAAGGAAGTGGATGCTGCCTCTGGTTTTTTGGAGTGCGGCTCAGGCTCTATTGAGAGTCTGTCTTTTTTAGAGTAATGAGGGCTGATCACCCTAGTGCTACAACCTCTCCCCAAGATGAGGAAATCCAAGGTTGTAGTAGGTCAAATCCCTTGGAGATATACCAAGTGGATTTTCAACTTTCTCTTTTTAATGTTTCTCTTCTCTGCAAGTATTCATCAAGTTTTTTATCAAGTCTCTGTTCTCTCTCAAGATTCTTAATTATTTTTAATTCAAGTTCAAGGAAGAAGATTGGTTATATATCTTTATTGAAAGATATGCGGAAAAGGTTTGGGGAAGTGAGATTGGGGTCTAAAAGTAAGTCCTCCCAATTGTGCACCGCTAGGGTTTCTTCTACACCTTTCAAAAACATTACCTGGGCCACACCTGTGAGCATTGGGGAAACTCCTGGTTACTTTTGTAGGTCAGAAGAAAACTCAAGAAAAGAAGATAAAAATTTCAAGATAATTCATGAAAATCAAGAAAAAAATCTGAAGATAATGAAGAAAGAAGATGCAAAATAATTTTGTGAAGATTGTCAAGATCTGTTTTTGGGCCTCCAGCACAAGGTTAAACTGCAGAAAATTATGAAGAAAGAAGATCATCAAGATCAATCTTTGGGCCTCCAGCATGAGGATAAACTGCACAATTTTAGAAGATGTGATTCAGAAGATGAATAAAGATTTGAAGATTTGGAAGTTGGAAGTGAGGATGAAGATGTGGATTTGCGGAAAAGTTTTGGAGTGGTGAGATTGGGGTGTAAAAGTAAGTCCTCCCAATTGTGCACCACTAGGGTTTCTTCTACAACTTTCAAAAACATTACCTTGGCCACACATGTGAGCAATGGGGAAACCCTTGGTTTTTGTTCCAGGTCTGGTGGTGAAGATTTCCTGAAGATCCCTCAAGTTGAAGGTGGAGCGGCAAAGTATAAGAAGGTAGCGCAGAAGATTAGGCCTGTCAATGAGCCTATGCCTGTGGGCTTGAATCTGCCTTTGAAGAGACCTCCTTTGTCAAGAGATCCGTACTGTACTCCTTTGGTGAAGAGTCCTCCAGAATTTGTAGAGACAGCTAGGGTGACCGTGGAAAGGTTGAAAGTTGTTAATTTTGGTCCTTATGGGTGGTTGTCTGAAGAAGAAAAGAAGTTGTTGTTGCACGTTATTGTGCTAAGGGAAAAAGCTGTGGCGTTTGTTGAGGAGGAAAGGGGTGTATTGAAGCACTCTTGTGGGAAACCTTACTTGATTCCTGTGGTTTGTCATGAACCTTGGCAAATCGAACCTATTCAGATTCCAGCCGCTATTAGAGAGGATTTTGTGGAGATTGTTAGGGAAAGAGTCAGGACTGGGTTATACAAACAATCAACATCCAGTTACTCAAGTCCGGTATGGTAAGGTAAACTCTTACAGTCTCCTTGCTGTAAGCAGAATCCGGAGGAGATATGTGGATTTAGCTGAAAACCCCGTCCTTCCAACAAAAATAACAAAGTAGGTGTTCTAAATTGCTAAGCTACCCAGTCTATTTATATCTGATGTAATATAATATTATAAAACTCTGAAATATTTAACGCTTATTGAGATTTAATGATTGTGGCTGTTGAGAAAAGAAATACTGATAACAACAATTAAGGTGTACCAGTGAAAGATCTGAAAAGATTGACTTTTATGTTTTTATTATAATTTGAATTTTTATGAGACAGCAATAATCAAGTCCCAGTGATGAAGACCTAACTAAAGATACCCTGTATGAAGTGTGATTTAAATTGTTGAGTAGTATTTCTAAAATGTTATATATAAAATATAAAGTTATAAGTGTATTTTAATTTTATTTAATTTGTTGAGTAAAAAAAAAATGAGACCGTGGTGGTTAAAGATTAAGCTGTATGATGTCTGTATGATGTATGATGATTGTAAGATGATGCCCAATTTCGAGTCTGAGAGGCTCTTAAGTATACCTAGTAACGTGCCTAAGTTTCCACTTGAGAGCCAAGCCAGAGCCCATCCGGATCCCGTATGGAGCTCGTACAGAGTCCGTCCAGACCTCCGGACTCAATTAGAACCTTAAAACTATAATAAAAAATCTGGAAAAATTAAACATGATAGAGCCACTTTCCCTTTACATTTCCAATAAATTTTCGTAGTCTGCGCAGCTCTAATCACCCCGTGAAGATTCATCAAAGTGAAGTAATTTCTAAAAAACGTAAATATTTCTATAAATCTTTAAAATTCATTTAAAAATATAAGAAAAATAGTAAAAATTCTGGGAAAATTTCCCAGGGTTCTTGAGTGACTCGACTTGATACTTATAAATATTACAGACCATAAAAATAAGTTTTCTCCGTAAAATAAATTGTTTTCGCCTAGGCATTTGCTTTTGACCGATTTCTTCATATTTAAAACTTAAATAAATTAAATAAAGCCTTTTTAAAATATTAACATCGTCAATCTTCATGTCGTAATAGCTCCATTTACGTATTTAAGTGCCTTAATAAACTTTAGGCCACCACATCCTCCCTCCAATTGAGAATGTCCTCATTCTTTAAACTTTGCATAAGTGATCAAGCAATTCCAAAAGAATTATATTTTCTAATAAAATAATTTGATAAATTTGTTTTAGCTGGTCTTCTTTTAATTTTTTAAAATAAAAACTTTTTTTCTTCTTCTTTTGCTTGATATAACATAAAATAAAATAAATCTTGTGATGATTACACTTCTGAGAGCAAGGTTTGAATCCCTTCAGACTCCCATATACCATTCTTCCTTCTTGTCACAGCCTTGAGAGAGTGGATCTTCCTATGAGTGGAATACTCCTGATTCCAACCTCATAGGGCCCCCCACTGAGCCAAATTCTATGATTCCAATCTCGCCATAAGGTCCTCCAAGCTTCACACCAAAAATGGCCTAACACTGAGGCACTAAAAATCATTCCCTAAAATCCAACTACCATCCTAACTTCTGATTCCTTCATCACAACTTCAACCATTGCTAAATAGCAACCTATAAAATACTTTTGGCAGGCTTCCATTAATAATAATATTATCTTTAGACCATGTTAAAGCGCCACAAATTTCACCTAATTAACCATTATGCTTTCCTTAGCATCATCACCACCTAAAATTTTAACCTCCTAAAGCTTATCATCACCCAATTCCAGATATGATTGAATAACCAGTTTAGAGTCTTAGTGGACAGTGATAAATTAAAAGATTGAATTGAGTTATCCAAACAAGATTGACATTCCATTTTAAAGTCTTGGTGGACCAAACATATAATCGATTGCCAGTTTATGGTCTTGGTGGACCAAAGATTGTTTAAGTGCATAAATAACTTGAAATATTCATAAGTAAGGCCTAGGCTTGACCAAAGATTGAATAAAATTGATAATCCAGTTTAATGTCATAGTGGACCAAACATTTGATCGATAAGAAATCCAGTTTTAGGTCATGGTGGACCCAACGAATGTTGAATTTTCCAGTTTAAAGTCATAGTGGACTAAAACAATGAATGAACTACCAGTTTAAAGTCATGGTGGACCAAACATTTGATCGATAAGAAATCCAGTTTAAGGTCATGGTGGACCCAACAACTTGATAATAGTCTAGTTTAAGGTCTTGGATGACCTAACAACTCCAATATAAAATCTTTAATGACAGTCTTGAAAATTAGCCAGTTTAAAGTCTTGGAGGACTAACAGCTCCAAAATTTGTATAAAACCTTAAGGAAAGTCTTGAACAGTAGCCAGTTTAAAGTCGTGGAGGACTAACAGCTCCAAAATTTGTATAAAACCTTAAGGAAAGTCTTGAACAGTAGCCAGTTGAAAGTCTTGGAGGACTAACATCTCCAAAATTTGTATAAAACCTTAAGGAAAGTCTTGAACAGTAGCCAGTTTAAAGTCTTGGAGGACTAACAGCTCCAAAATTTGTATAAAACCTTAAGGAAAGTCTTGAACAGTAGCCAGTTTAAAGTCTTGGAGGACTAACAGCTCCAAAATTTGTATAAAAACTTAAGGAAAGTCTTGAACAGTAGCCAGTTTAAAGTCTTGGAGGACTAACAGATATCTTGAAGTAAAATCCCATAGGTATTGAGCTCCCCTAGACCCTGTTTTCTGTCTAAACTAAATGAATAAAACTAAAAAGAATGAGGACTGAAAAATAAAACTAAGAAATATAATAATAATTTTGATTTAATTAATTAATTTTTTTTATTTTTTTATTTTTATTTATTTATTTTATTTTATTTTATTTTATTTATTTTTAATTTTAATTTGTTTTTAATTTAAAATAAAAGATTTTAGAAAAGATAGTTTTGAAATAAAAGTTAAAATTTAATTTTCAAAGAAAGACAAACAAATGTGAAAAGAAAGATAAAAAAAGTAATAATAAGAAAAAAAATTCAAAATAAAATTATAAAAGATGCCCCCCGGCCATTTGATGAGCCGTACCCTCGACATCATACCCACATCCAAGTGCAACTTGATGTGGTTACACAATTTTGAGAAATTGAAAAGAAATGAAAATAAATGAAAGTTTTTAGAAGATGATTTTATAATGATGATCACTGGGTGGGACCCTCCAATTTATAAAAATGATTAGAGACCACCAGTGAGCATCACCTTTGCAATAATTCATAATATATATTTAAAGGAAAGAAATCACAATCTAACATAAAAAATCAAAATCAAAAAATATAAAAAAAATCTTGAATCCGGCGTTGAGAGCGGTGTCTCTTGATTCGTTCCAGTTTATAGTCTTAGTGGGCTTCCTATAATTAAAAGACAAAGCCAGGATTCAACTAGAAACAGGGAAAATTTTGGAAACAAACATTATGTGGTAATTGTGTATAGAGCAGCCAGCCCATCAATTACCCCCACACTTGCCAATATTAAATTAAGTAGGTTCCCCTGTGAACACTTCTTCCAATAAATTTTAAAATTATCCAACACTATCTTCACCCATATTTTAAGAATTTCAGACTTTGAAAATTTCAAAGAAGGTTTTCTTGCATTTCGTTAAGTTTCATCACAGTTTCGTCGCCCATATGCAGTGTAACGAAAGTAAAGAATTTTGATAAAAAGAAGATAGTTTATCCTCGTTGCAGAGGCTGATAAGATTTTTATAAACATCATAGGTTATCCTCATTGCGGAGGTATCCATAAAATTTTATCAATATCATAGTTTATTCTCGTTGCGGAGGGAGACTTTGGCACTCCTGATGCCTCTAGGATAGAACTGCTTCACTTGATCGGCTGCTACCCTCTTCTTCAATTCAACTCCATCCAACTCTTCTAACACATATTAACCGCCGGAAACTTGCTCCTTGATTTTATACGGTCCATTCCACCTATCTGCAAACATCTTTCCCCACTGACTTTCCAAACTCGTATTATACACCAAGACCATATCTCCTGGGTTCAAAGGTTTCCTTAATCGATGTACCAACCGCTCATCCCAATATCTAACTGATTGATTTCGGATCTTTATCATCCGCGAATATGCATTTCCTAAATATTCTTCTTTCTTTTCTAGCTGCATCATTATTGCACACAATAATTCATCAGTAGTTTTGACCGTGTCCCAGTCAACTCCAAGATATGATTCAGCTTCTAAATCAACCGGTAAAACTGCTTTCTGTCCAAAAACAAGTTCATAAGGTGAAAATATGGTCGTCCTTTTGGCAGTGATTTGATCAGCAAATAAAACTAAAGGTAAATAGTGCCTCCACTTTTCAGCACTTGTCCCACACATTTTAACTAATGCATCCTTAATAACTTGATGCCCTCTTTCAACCATGCCTTCAGCTTCAGGATAATATGGGGTTGCTACCCTAATCTTTGATCCAATTTTAGATACAGCCTCTCTAAACTCAGCCCCAAATTCAGGACCTCCATCTACCGTCACCAATTTCATCACTCCATATTGATACACCCAATTATTTAACAAAAATTCTGCCACATTTTTGGCAGTCAAATTTTCTGGCTTCAGGGAGGCCGGGCCGCTTCAGGCGGCATCTCCAACGTTGGGCGGCCCGTCCGCCTCTGTTTTAGGAGGTTGGGGAGTGCTCCAGGAGGGTTTTTTATGCAATTTGGCAGGTACAGGTGCCAGATTGATGGGTGCGCATGGGCTCTTAGTTAGTGGTCTGTGTGTACATAGTGAATAAGACAGTTTGGGGCAACCTTCATCATCATACAACCATCCGGAGGTGATATCATTGTTCCTCACTCAGTTTTCACTGTTTTCTGGCCACAATTGGCTGTGTTTGTTGCAAGTGAGTTCTTCATTTAACTTAACTTTGGCAACTGTTTTCTCTGTTATAGTCTTTCAAGCTATAGCAAGTATTATTGCTGTCTCTGGTGTGGATTTGCAGCCTACATCAAGTATCTTTGCTGTCTCTGGTGTGGACTTTGTTCTACATTTCAGTTCTTTGGTCTGGTAGTCTATCTGGGGACTACTTTCTTGGCTCATCAAGCAGTCAAGTGTGTTAAACAGGAGCTTTAGAAAACAGGAACCAACTTACTTTAGCAAGTAAATCTCACTCTATTTTTCTAAAGGACAGGGGATTTTCTCTCTGGTTTTCTCCGACTCCCTTGGTCAAGGCCTATAGCTAGTACTATAGGATTGTCTACAACGACAGTAAAGTATTTGGATAAAAAGAAGATATTTTATCCTCATTGCGGAGGTTGATAAGATTTTTATAAACATCATAGTTTATCCTTATTGCGGAGGGATCCATAAAATTTTGTTGATATCATAAATTATCCTCATTGCGGAGGGATCCATAAAATTTCATCGATATCATAGTTTATCCTCATTGCGGAGGGAGACTTCGGCACTCCTGGTGCTTCTAGGATAGAACTGCTTCACTTGATCGGCCGCTACCCTCTTCTTCAATTCAACTCCATCCAACTCTTTTAACACATATGAACCGCCGGAAACTTGCTCCTTGATTTTATACGGTCCATTCCACCTATCTGCAAACATCTTTCCCCACTGACTTTCCAAACTCCTATTATACACCAAGACCATATCTCCTGGGTTCAAAGGCTTCCTTAATTGATGTGCCAACCGCTCATCCCAATATCTAACTGATTGATTTCGGATCTTTATCATCCGCGAATATGCATTTCCTAAATATTCTTCTTTCTTTTCTAGCTGCATCATTCTTGCACACAATAATTCTTCAGTAGTTTTGACCGTGTCCCAGTCAACTCCAAGATATGAATCATCTTCTAAATCAACCGGTAAAACATCTTTCTGTCCAAAAACAAGTTCATAAGGTGAAAATATGGTCCTCCTTTGGGCAGTGATTTGATCAGCAAATAAAACTAAAGGTAAATAGTGCCTCCACTTTTCGGCACTTGTCCCACACATTTTAACTAATGCATCCTTAATAACTTGATGCCCTCTTTCAACCATGCCTTCAGCTTCAGGATAATATGGGGTTTCTACCCTAACCTTTGATTCAATTTTAGATACAGCCTCTCTAAACTCAGCCCCAAATTCAGGACCTCCATCTACCGTCACCAATTTCATCACTCCATATTGATACACCCAATTATTTAACAAAAATTCTGCCACATTTTTGGCAGTCAAATTAATAAGAGGCGCTGCCTCTACCCAACCAGATAAGTCGTCTCTGGATACAATTAAATATTTATACCGTCCCTCTTTGATATGAACGGCATCCAAACTGACTCTCACAAAGAGTGTATTTTCTCCGGTAGCGCGTCCAGGTTCTTTTGGCATTAAATAACTTCGTCTTTGACATTCTTTGCATGACTGAACCCACTGTTTAACAGCCATCTTTATGCCAGGCCACCAAAATAGATCAGAAATTCTTCTAAACGTTTCTCCAACACCTCTATGCCCAAGACCTTCATACAGTAATTTCAAAACTATTTCTTGCCCCTTCTGTTGAGTTATAACTACTTGAGGATTTGGATACCTTCTCATTAAACGTCGCCCAGATAGGTAAAACGTAGATGACTTCCTCTTGATAGCCACCCATTCATTGACTTCACACTCTTCTGGCCTTTCTAAAGTCAACAAATATTTGACTAACAAAAAATAAAAACCAGTCTGACCCCAGACTTCATCTTGAAAATCGATTAATATAACATCAATAGGGACTTCTCTATCACCAATATCACCTGCACATGAATGAGCCAATAAGCGTTGTCCCCTAAATAAATCTTTAATCGAGCTATGTCGACATTTTTCTTCTGAACCTTTGGATCCTTTGTAAACCGTATTCGAAAATACCTCTTTCTCTTTATCCTCCTTTTTATTTAAATACTCCAATTCTCCAACATATACACCATTCCTTAACTTACTACTATCCCACACTACCAATCCATCTTCCTCTACATACACCACATCTTCTTCTACCTCTTTTCTACCAAATTTATCTACACCTTTTCCAACATCTTTATTAAAATAAAACTATTTTCCAGTTTATCCTCTTGGTGGAGGTCGTCATCACCATAATCTAAACAAAATAATCCTGCCAATTTAACCTCATGGGGGAGGTATGGAAAGTCTTCAGCTCCTTTAGTGCTGGCTTTGATAATAGGTATATCTTCATCGAACTCTTTTTAGTCTGAATCTTCTTCAGTGGGTGGTCTCCTTGATAAACCATCTGGCATAGTAAAGGTTTTGCCAGGCTTATGAACTAAATCAAACAAAAAATGTTGAATAAAAGCTACCCATCTTGTCATGGGTGTGTTTGGTAAACTTGGGGAATTAATCATCTGGATTAATGATTTCGCATCCACTTGCAACTCAAAATGTTGCCCCCACAAAATATGCTGAAGTTTCTTTAGTATTTTTGCCACACCACATAATTCCAATTTTGGTTTAGAATATCTTGATTTGACCTCAGTAAATACTACAGATTCATACCTAACTGGCCTGATGTAACCAGCTTTATCCATCTGAGACAAAACCACCCCAGCTGCAACCTGACTTGAATCAACTGCTAAATAAATTCTGCCAGCATCTTTTCCATAATCCAACTTGTGCAGGCCTGAATCCTTCCCCACAACCTCCTTCAACTTCACAAACGCCTTCTTACACTCTTCATCCCACTCCCAGTCTGCATCCTTTCTTGTTAACCGTCTCAATGGAGCTGCCAATGAAGAAAAGTCCTTGATAAACATTCTAACATATACGCAAACACCTAAAAACCCTCTAACTTTGGTCGTATTCCTGGGTCTTGGCCAGGACTGAATTTTGTTAACTTTCTTCTTGGACATAATCCTACCCTCTCTACATACCACATGGCCTAATATTTCTAAGGCTGGCACACAACATGAAAATTTTGAACCTGAAATAGTTAAACCAGCCTCTTCAATTTGGAACAAGATTCTTTCTAATGTAATTGCAAACTCCCAAATAAATTTGCGTATCCCGGGATTCACTTCCAACACCTGGTTATCATAGTCGGTTGTTGGTCCCTTAATTCCTCCATCATCTATAAAGATTCCAGCATATTGTGGAATTTTGTCTTGAAGGATCCATGCCATCTGAGCTTGATAAACTGCAACCAAATTTGTTGCTCCTTGAGGTAATCTTGTTAACTGTAAATTTCCTAGTGGCGTATCAAATGTAGTGAGAGGCCTTGAGTCCAGATGTAACTCTCTCTCATCATATCCACCCATAATATCTCCCAAACCATAACACACTCTCCCTGCAAACGCTTCGACGAACTCCTCAGCACTAGGCGGTATCCCAGCATCTTTATTGTAACCCTATTTAATTCCCTAAGATCATGAACAACTCTAAGCTTGCCATTTGGTTTCTTGATACAAAATACCCGACTAGAATAACTTGATGTTGATTGCTCATACATTCCAGTGCGTATCCCTTCTCTGACAACTTCAATATAGGCTTCTTTTAATGCAGCCAGTATAGGAATTGGTTTCTGCTGCCACGGTTCATGACATACCACAGGAATCTTGTAAGGCTCCCCATAGGAATGCTTCAACACACCCCTCTCCTCTTCTACAAAAGCAATGGACTTCTCTCACTTGACCATCACATCCAACAACAACTTCTTCTCTTCTCCAGACAACCAACCATCAGGTCCAAAATTAACAACACCCAGTCTCTCAAAAGTGATTCTTGACGTCTCAACAAATTCAAGCTGATTCTTTACCAAGGGACTTTCATAAGGATCTCTTGATAACCTTGGTCTTCTCAAGGGTGGATTTAATTTGGCAGGTAGCGGTTCATTAATAGGTCGAAATTTATTTGCTACTTTCTTATATTTGGCTGTGTCCACATCTAAATAAACTTGAGGTAAAACATTTACTTTTGTATCGCCATTAAAAATTTTATCAAATGAATCTTCTTCATTGTCAGAATCAGAATAAGAAAAATTAGAAAAATATTTTATTTCATTTTTAAATTTTACACTTTTCTCCTTTCCCTCGTCAAATTTATAAACAGATTTTCCAACACCCTTGCTTCCCTTATCCAACAGTAAATCGCCCGTAAAGAAAGTTGGCAGTTTAACCTCTTGCCGGAGGACCGGAATAACATTTTCACATAAATTATTTTTTTGTGTTTTAATTATACTGAGATTTTTAATTGGGTTTTGATGTGATTTTTGCAGTTTACACTCTTTCTGGAGGTCCGGAATAACATTTTCACAAAAATTATTTATTTGTGTTTTAATTATACTGAGATTTTTAATTGGGTTTTGATGTGATATTTGCAGTTTACCCTCTTGCTGGATGTCCATAATAGAAGGAGATACTTTCAGTTTAACCTCTTTCTGGAGGTCATAAAACATACCCTTCCAATTTTTATCCAACCTAATTTGGCCCATTTTGCCTTTTTCACCATTTTTAAATTTAATAGAAAAACAGGGTAAATCCAATAAACATATAGAAAAGTCCAAAACGTATTTTCACTCCAAAGTAATATTAACAGAAAATAATTGAGAATCCACTTGAATTATCTCCAAGTGAGCTGACCTATTGCAATCCGGGATCTCATCCTGAGGAGAGATTACAACATTAGAGTGATCAGCCCCAGGTACCCCAAAAAATGAGGGCATTCATCCCTGTCCAACAAACATAATTCACCAGAAGCCGTCCGTTTTATACGCCGCTTCTTGGTGCAAACACAACACTGGCACAGAGTAGTAATCCCTGGCCGTGTTTCCCAACCTTCATCTCCAGGAGGCGCTAACCGCATATGTAACCTCCGCATATCTTCACCAGTGATTTCCAAACTAATCCCCATGTCAGCTTGATACCCTATCCTGGCCTCAAAATCCATCAAAAAAGGACCACCAAGAACAGTTTTGACTGCTCCTCTGGCCACATAAAAGTGAACCTTACCAACAGATCCACCAATGACTAACCTGACATGCTCAGCTGTGCCCATCAGCTCTGTTGCATGCCCTCCAATGCCTCTGAGGTTTCGCCCAGTTCCACTTTTAATTGGCAAGCCTATACTCGTCGCTTGCTCCAATGAAATTAAATTAATTTGAGACCCTGAATCGACCAAGGCCTTTACTTCTTTACCGTTAAGAGTTACCACCAGGCAACCCAGGGGAGCAGAAAAATGTGTATCTACATCTTCCCCAAACTTTTCAACATTTTCACAAATATATTCCACCTCTCCAGTGGAAACCCCAAGCCTTGTCAAATGCTTCTTTTGTTTTTCAGCAAGCGCCGGACTAATAGTAAATAACTCCCCCAAAGATAAGGGAATCTGCAGTTGATTCACCCTATTCAAAACTATGTCCATCACATTAGCTTGACCAGAAACTACTGGCCGCTCATACTGGACCTTTGCTTTAACAACCTTGGCCCTGGGTACCTCTTGAGGTCCAACCGAGCCATCTTCACTTTCTATAACCCTAACTCTGTCACCAGCTTCTTGCACTAATCCTGATCCATCGCCAGTCCTTCTTACACCCTCCAATGGGATGGGACCGCTAAAACTTGGTCTGGGTAGAGACGCCAATGGTACATCCTCCTCAGAATCCGAATCATCCTCTGGCATAGTAAAACAACTCGAATCTTTTAGATATAAAAATAAAACAGACGTCAATAAACGATCTGCCCTATTAAGTGGTCTTTGCCGCTGTTACCTAAAGATAAAAATAATGAAATAATATTGAGCGAGATAAAAGACCGGACCTAATACATAAACAGAATAACAGCTAAATACAAAAGTCTAACCTTTTAGATATAAAAATAAAACAGACGTCAATAAACGATCTGCCCTATTAAGTGGTCTTTGCCGCTGTTACCTATGTACATGAATAAAATGGAAAATTAATAACAAGATAAGTGTTTACAAATAACTAGTCCTGACCTAAAGATAAAAATAATGAAATAATATTGAGCGAGATAAAAGACGGGCAAAAAGAAATGACAAGACCCAGTATTTAAGTTAGTGTCTCGCTCAATGAGGACAGGGATGAATGAATAGCATAAAATAAGAACAACATAGAAAAACGTGAGAAAAATAAGACGTGATGTGATCTCTATGGAGGTTGAGTCAATAACTACTCTTATAATTATAAAACGGATAAAAATAGAAAGAAAAACACAGTGAGTTAACTAGTTGTTCTTACACCCCTCCTTGCTATCAATCATACCGTTCAAACCAATTTTGTCTACAAATTTTCTGAATTTTTCCTTGCTAAGAGCCTTAGTAAAGACATCAGCAATCATATCAGTTGATGGCGTATATTGTAGGTCAATTTTTCCAGACATTATTTGCTCTCTAATCCAATGAAATTGGATTTCAACATGCTTAGTTCTAGCGTGAAACATGGGATTTTTGCACAAAGAAATACAACCTTGATTATCGGAAAATAATTTTGAGGAAGATTTACAGTCAAATCCAAGGTCATTAAAGAGAGTCTGCATCCAAATTGCTTCTTGCGCTGCATCAACTGTAGCTTTAGATTCAGCTTCAGTAGTGCTAAGGGCAACTGTAGGTTGTTTCTTGCAGCGCCAACTGATAGCAGTACCATTGATAATAAAAACATATCCAGTAGTTGAGCGTCGAGTAACTTGACAACCTGCCCAATCGGCATCAGCAAAACCAGTAGGAAGTGAATAACTGTAGTGACCCTCATTGATAAAAGGATCATCTGAATGAAAAGTAAGTGATAGATTGATACTACCTCGCAGATAGCGAAGGACCCTTTTGAATGCCAACCAATGTTTAATACCAGGAGCATTTAAGTATTGTGCTAGTTGACTGTTTATGAAGGCAATATCTGGTCTAGTTGCCTGAGTGATGTAATTTAATCGACCTACTGCTCGTCGATAATTGATGTTGAGTTGAGAGAATTGTTTTATTTCGTCTTCAGTTGCTGGTACCAGTTGAGTGTTCATTGTCATTGGAGTACTAGATGGCTTGCAATTTGACATGTCATAAGAAGTGAGTAAATCCTTAATCTCCTGATCTTGACAAAGAGATAAGGTACCGGTATTTCTATTTCTCGTAACCCTCATTCCCAAAATAAATTTTGCATCTCCAAGATCTTCCATATCAAACTTTGATTGAATGGCAACTTTGAACCAATCAATATCCTTACCAAAAATGGAAAGGTCATCAACATGCACATGGACGTAACAAGGATGAGTAGTACTTTCATGTATGAAGAGACAAGGATCCGCAGCTGAGGGATAAAAATTAAGGGAATAGAAGAAATTAATTAACTCTGTGTACCAACACCTAGAGGCCTTCTTTAAACCATAAAGTGAACGCTTTAACAATAAAACTGGATTTTTAAGATTGGGAGGCCTTTTCATGCCTAGAGGAATTTTCATATAAACGTCTTCGTCAGGTTTTCCATAGAGAAAAGCACCTTTGACATCCATCTGAATGAAATCCCAATCTTCTCGTGTTGCAAGACTGATGAGAACTCGTAATGTGGTGAGTCGTCCAGTTGGAGCAAAAGTCTCAAAATAATTTATTCCAGCTTTTTGTGAACAGCCTCGTGCACAAAGTCGAGCTTTATATTTTTGAATGTGACCATCTGCATCTCTTTTAATCTTAAAAACCCATATGGACCCTATCGTAGGAACATTTTCTGGTTGTTCAACAATATTCCAGACACTTTGATTTTCTATCATTTTCAACTCTTGACTAATGGCATCGAGCCAAAAATCACCATCACATCGATTAATTGCTTCAAAATAAGTAAGTGGATCTGATAATTGAATGTCGGGTACATCATCATGTGTTGCATGTGCACTAATAACGTTTGTAATTGATAAGTAGTTTTTGATTTCAAAGGCTGAATTCAGCTTCCTTGGTATTCTTTTCCGACCACCTTCAATAATGTTGGATGAGTCAATTGAAGAGCTAATATCGTTAGAAGCAATGTTGGGAGTTAATTGATAATCCCAAAATCTATTAATGGATTTTGGTTTTTCAATGGGGGGATCTTCAGATTCAGTCGAAGGTATGTGATTTGACGAATGATTATCAGAGGGAGTTAAAGGTATATTTTCAGAGAAATCAGATGTAATTGCGACAACATCTTCAGTAAAGATTTCTGACAATTGTGTTTCTGACGATAAGTCCTGAATAGGAAAAGACGTTTCATCAAAAATTACATTATGTGAGTATATTATCTTTTTATTATCAAGTCGAAGCAATCGATATGATGTCACATCTTCAGCATAGCCCAGAAAACAGCATTTTATTGAATTCGTATAAAATTTTCCTCCTCTTTTTGACTTGTCAATGAGTGCATAAGCAGCACATCCAAAAACTTTAAGATGATCGTATTTTGCATCCTTGCCAAACCTCACTTTAAATGGTGTATCAAAACTCAATGAAGCCGATGGTAATCTGTTCTCAAGATAGACTGCAGTGTTGACTGCTTCGCCCCAGAACTCAATCGGCATTTTTGCATGAAAAAGTAAAGATTTAGCCATTTCGGTGGTAATTCTGTTGCCACGTTCCGCAATAGGATTTTGCTGTGGCGTATAAGGAGAAGTAACAATCATTTTAAAGCCATCTTTGACACTTAAATCTTTGAAATCTTTATTTATGAATTCGCTTCCACCATCACACACGAAATTGCCAATTTTAAGATTTGATAAATTCTCTATTTGAGTTTTAAATTGCAAAAATGCTTTGAAAGTATCAGATTTATTAGATAAAAGGAATACAAAGCGATAAGATGAATAAGAATCTGTAATTTTGAAATAATAATTGGCTCCTCCGTAAGTTGCAGGAGTAATTTTGCCACTTAAATCACAATGTAAGAATTCTAGAAAGCGAGTTCCTCTTGGGACAGTTCCTAAAAATGGACTATGATGGTGCTTGGCATTCACACAGGGCTCACAGAAATTAAAATCATCGCATAATTTAAACCCTATTTTAGACTGAATTTTATCAAGATATTGGGAATTCGAATGTCCTAATCTGAAGTGCCAAAGCATTTTTGAGTTTGAAGCGTAAAGAGATTTGAAAACGGGAACATGGTGCTCACCAAAATTGGCATTCAACACTACAAGTCCTTCAGAGTCATCCCATTTGCCATCAAGAATAATTTCGTTCGACCTTGTGATTGTTAATTCTCCATTAGAATTCATGTGTTGATCACAACCATGTGAGATAAACGGGCCGATTCCAATAAGGTTTTGGCTGATTTCAGGAACATGCAAGCAGTCAGTCAAAGTTATGACTTCCCTCGGTGTGACAAGGTTCACCGAACCCTTTCCCGAGCTATAAATTATGGTGCCATTACCAAGCTTGATTGGACGACGGAAGCGAGAGTATGTTTTAAAATTTGACCGTTTCTTGATCATATGAACAGTTGCTCCGCTGTCAAAAATGAGCATTTTCGAAGAAGTATTTGAAATATTTGCTTTGAAAATTTTTGCAGGTCCACAGCTGATACTTGCATGTACTTCTTCGCTAGCTTTGGAACTATTAGCAGTTACTCGATTTTTACGTTTTTCCGGATGCAATTGAAAACAATCCTCTTCAGAATGTTTCGCTTTCGGATTATGTTTTCCGTCTCGACAAAATTCCCACTTTGGTTTTTGATTAGATTTTGTTTTATTTATCAAGGCGGAATGAGATGATGTGGAATTCTCTGATTCAATTTCAGAAGAAAGACGGGCCAATCGTGAGAGTAGATTAGAAACGGAAAGATGGGTTTGAGTCACTTCACAAGCATGTAGAATCAATGCCTTATGGGTTGAGTAACATTCTGGCAATTGTCTCAATAATCGATGTGCTTCATTTTCACTTTCAACTGAGACACCAACAGACCCCAGCTCATTAATTCTGGTTCGTAGATCATTCACGAAGCTCATAAGATTGCCTTCTTGGCATTTGACATCGTGATATCGGGCAAATATCGAGGCACGGTTTGACGCATCGGCTGCAGCATATTGGTTGCTCAGCTTTGTCCAGATTTGCCAAGGCTTGTCCATATCATCATCAGTCACAAAAGCAGCAATATTGGCGGCGTCAAGTTTTGAAATGAGAATGTTTGTTGCCTTGTCGGCTCTCTTTTGAAAATCTAACTTAAGACTTTGGGCAGCGTCTTCCGGCGGCGGTTGTTCAAGACCAAATACAAGGTTTTTGAGATCCTGATAAGTGAGCAGGGCTCTCATTCTTATCCTCCATTCATGGAAATTTCCGACACTCAGTACAGGAATATTTCTGAGGGTATCGCCAGAGGAATCATTATTTGAGTCCATTTTCGATGGTGATGAAGGACGGGCAGTATTAAAACTTGTTGACGAGTAATCAGATTCGTTCGTTGAAGCTGGAGATGGGATTGTAAATATATCGTTTGATGACATTCACAAGGACACTGGGCCCATAACCTAAAACAACTCGAATCTTTTAGATATAAAAATAAAACAGACGTCAATAAACGATCTGCCCTATTAAGTGGTCTTTGCCGCTGTTACCTTTTAGATATAAAAATAAAACAGACGTCAATAAACGATCTGCCCTATTAAGTGGTCTTTGCCGCTGTTACCTAAAGATAAAAATAATGAAATAACATTGAGCGAGATAAAAGACCGGACCTAATACATAAACAGAATAACAGCTAAATACAAAAGTCTAACCTTTTAGATATAAAAATAAAACAGACGTCAATAAACGATCTGCCCTATTAAGTGGTCTTTGCCGCTGTTACCTATGTACATGAATAAAATGGAAAATTAATAACAAGATAAGTGTTTACAAATAACTAGTCCTGACCTAAAGATAAAAATAATGAAATAATATTGAGCGAGATAAAAGACGGGCAAAAAGAAATGACAAGACCCAGTATTTAAGTTAGTGTCTCGCTCAATGAGGACAGGGATGAATGAATAGCATAAAATAAGAACAACATAGAAAAACGTGAGAAAAATAAGACGTGATGTGATCTCTATGGAGGTTGAGTCAATAACTACTCTTATAATTATAAAACGGATAAAAATAGAAAGAAAAACACAGTGAGTTAACTAGTTGTTCTTACACATAGGCTCACCATTTAAATCAAACTTGCCATAACTAGGGGGCCCCATATCAGAAATCCCCTTCTGCATTTTATATAATTCCTCCTTAGAGTAAGGGTTCAATTTGTTGGCGGCAGTTTGAGCACTAGAGTTTTTGTCCTTAGAGTAAGGGTTCACTTTGTTATTGGCCTTTCCAGGATTAGCCCTCAGTTGGATTTGAATGCTACTCTTTGCCTTAGTAGCAGCTGCTCTTCTAGCAGCATTAACATTGTATTTTCCAGCCATACAGCTACCCTCCACCTGGGCAACCGCCGCCAGCTCTAAACCTCCAAAAGAAGTAGAAAATGTGGCTTTACTGACCTCTTTCTCTTTATCTTTGTCAGCTTTACCACCATTACCATTACCATTTTTACCACCCTTGGAATTAACATCTTCATCATTTATTTCTTCAAATCTGGCCCTCCTTTCAGCCGTTAAATTTCTTCTGACCAAATCAGAAGGAGACTGTCCAACACTGGGCTTGATGAATGAACCATAAGGAAATTTATAAACTTTACCATCAAATAAAACTCGCCCAGCATCCATATCCTTATCAAGAGCAAAACAAACTGTTGCTCTGTGCCCCCTCCTATTACAATAGGAGCACACCTTTGGCTCATTGTAGCCAACTCTATAACTACTACCCCCATTCCCACCATTTCTCCCATTGCCTGGGAAGCGGTTACCATTATTATTGCCATTATAATTTCGACGTTCATAGCCTCTAGATTGATAAGAAGTCAACTTCAACGAAGAAGCGATTGGGGCCTTGTTAGCCTTCTGTGTCTCTTGAACAAATATTTTTAATTGTTTAGTTAAATCGGCCAGGTGATCGACCATCTTATTATCCACATTACCCTCAACATTTGCAGCGGGTAGTCCCATTTGAGCCTTCTTGGCCTCCTGAGCTTTGACCATAATATCATTATTCTCAGCCAAAACTTCACTAACCTTTCTAACATATTGAGTGCAGCACTCCTGATATTTTTCCAATGCTAATAACTTTAGATGGGCTTGAATGTTCTCTTTGATAACCTCCAGAGCCGGCAGTTTCTGCTCACCATTAGACAGTTCCTTCATCAAATCTTTTCTTGAAAGATCCTTCAAGATGTCCATTCGAATATACCTGCTGCATGCTTACCAAAACAAATCTTTTGCCTGGTTCTCATGCACTAACTCATTCACCAGTATGAGATATTCAACCACTTCATCAAACTGAACACACAGATTTTTGAAGTCAGCCATAGAAGAAACTCCACCTTTTGCTTGCCAGTCACCAAAAATTTTATTGAGGTCCAACATGGTAAACCTAACACCCCATCTATCAACCATAGCTTTAGAAAGCTTAACCCAATCTTTGTCCTTGAATGCCTGCATAGCAATAAACTCTTCTTCACCTCCCTATCAGAAATAAAAAAAATAACTTGCTTCACCATATCCACATGAGAAGCACCATCAACAGCAGCAGCAGCTTCATACCTGCTAATGAACCATTTAACCTCCTCCCCATCAAACTTTGGGCCATCCCAAGAAACAATCCTAACTGAGGGAGTAAGAGGGTGAGAAGATCCAGAAGCAACAGCAGAAGACATCCCAATAATAAAAGAAAAGCATTAAAAACCGTTAAAATAAACAAGCCTCTTGCAGGCTAATAACAAAGATTGATTAGAGTTCCAAAGAATAAGCCTCTTGAAGGCTATTAACAAAGACCGATTAGAGTTCCAAAGAATAAGCCTCTTGCAGGCTATTAACAAAGACCTTGACCCAAAAAAAGTCCTAGAAAAATCTAGAGATTTTGAACCCCACGTTGGGCGCCACCTATGGTAGGGTAAACTCTTACAGTTGCCTTGCTGTAAGCAGAATCCGGAGTAGATATGTGGATTTAGCTGAAAACCCTGTCCTTCCAACAAAAATAACAAAGTAGGTGTTCTAAATCGCTAAGCTACCCAGTCTATTTATATCTGATGTAATATAATATTATGAAGCTCTGAAATATTTAACGCTTATTGAGATTTAATGATTGTGGCTGTTGATAAAAGAAATACTGATAATAAAAATTAAGGTGTACCAGTGAAAGATCTGAAAAGATTGACTTTTATGTTTTTAAAATAATTTAAATTTTTATGAGACAGCAATAATCAAGTCCCAGTGATGAAGACCTTTCTAAAGATACCCTGTATGAAGTGTGATTTAAATTGTTGAGTAGTATTTCTAAAATGTTATATATAAATTATAAAGTTATAAGGGTATTACAATTTTATTTAATTTGTTGAGTAATAAAAAAAATGAGACCGTGGTGGTTAAAGATTAAGCTGTATGATGTCTGTATGATGTATGATGATTGTAAGATGATGCCCAATTTTGAGTCTGAGAGGCTCTTAAGTATACCTAGTCACGTGCCTAAGTTTCCCCTCCAGAGCTCAGCCAGAGCCCATCCGGAGCTCGTACGGAGTCTGTCTGGAGTCCAAACAGATTCTGTCCGGACCTCCGGACTCAATTAGAACTTTAAAACTATAATAAAAAATCTGAAAAATAACACATGATAGAGTCACTTTCCGGTTACATTCCCAACTAATTTTTGTAGTCTGCGCAGCTTTAATCACCCCGTGAAGATTCATCAAAGTGAAGTAATTTCTAAAAAACATAAATATTTCTATAAATCTTTAAAATTCATTTAAAAATATAGGAAAAATAGTAAAAATTCTGGAAAAACTTCCCAAGGTTCTTGGGTGACTCGACTTAATACTTATAATTTTTTCAGACCGTAAAAATAAGTTTTCTCCGTAAAATAAATTTTTTTCGCGTAGGCATTTGCTTATGACCAATTTCTTCATATTTAAAACTCAAATAAATTAAATAAACCCTTTTTAAAATATCAACATTTCCAATCTTTACATCGTAATAACTCCATTTACGTATTTAAGTGCCGTACTAAACTTTAGGCCACCACACCGGTTTTCTGTGTAAAAAAGCAGAATGGAAAGTTGAGGGTGGTTCATGATCTTAGAGCCTTGAATAGAGTCACTATCAAGGATTCTGGGATGCCACCAAGTGCAGAGCATTTCGTTGAAGCTTTTTCTGGAAGGGTGTGTTATGGTTTGGGTGATATTATGGGTGGTTATGATGAGAGGGAACTCAATACAGATTCAAGGCGTCTCACAACTTTTGAGACTCCTTTGGGAAGATTTCAGCTCACTAGGTTGCCTCAAGGAGCAACTAATACAGTGGCGGTATATCAAGCACAGATGGCTTGGATTTTACAGGATGAGGTTCCTACTCATGCTTGTATTTTTTTTTGATGATGGTGGAATTAAAGGACCATCCACTGATTATGGTAATGAGTTGTTAGTGGAGAACCCTGGCATAAGGAGGTTTGTGTGGGAATATGCAATAACTCTAGAGAGAGTGTTGTTTAGGATTGAAGAGGCTGGTTTGACCATTTCAGGGTCAAAATTCTGTTGTTGTGTTCCTGCTTTGGAAATTCTGGGTCATGTGGTATGTAAAGAGGGAAGGATTATGGCGAAGAAGAAGATTAATAAAATTCAGTCATGGCCAAGGCCTAAAAATACTACTGAAGTCAGGGGATTTTTGGGTGTATGTGTATATGTCAGGGTTTTTATTAAAGATTTTTCTTTTTTGGCTTCACCTTTAAGGAGGTTGACCAGAAAAGATGCAGATTGGGAATGGAATGAAGAGTGTGAAGAAGCTTTTCAGAAGTTAAAAAAGGTGGTTGGTGAAGATATTGTTCTTCACAAGTTGGATTATGGTGTTGGTGCTGGAAAAATTTATCTGGCAGTGGACTCAAGTTATATTGCTGCTGGTGCTGTTTTGTCTCAGGAGGATAAGACTGGGAGGGTCAGGCCAGTAAAATATGGGTCTGTGGTGTTTAATGAGGTGGAATCTAGGTATATTCAACCTAAGTTGGAATTGTGTGGCGTAGCTAAAATTTTAAAGAAGATGAAGATGGTTTTGTGGGGGCAGCATTTTGAGCTGCAGGTGGATGCAAAGTCTTTGGTTCAAATGATCAATACACATAGTCTTCCAAATGCTCCAATGACTAGGTGGGTGGCATTTATTAAAAATTTTTCTTTTGACCTGGTACAAAAACCAGGTAAAACTTTTACTATGCCTGATGGATTATCAAGGAGGCCACCTACAGATGAATATGCTGAGGCTGAAGAGTTTGATGAAGATGTTCCAGTGGTTAGGGCCAGCATAAAGGGTGCTGAAGATTTTTCTGACCTCCCCCAAGAGGCTAAACTGGCTGGATCTGATCTTGATTCTGGTGATCAGGATGGTTTTGTTGATGAAGATGGAGTTGTTGTTTGGGACAGCTCAAATTTGGAAAACAGTGTTTTTGTTAGTGAACTGGATTCTCACAAGGTTCAGTTGAAATAGAAGGATGTGCCAAAATTTAAGGATTGGTGTCCTGGTTGGGCTGCTCAATTGGCTCATGTTCATACTGGTGATTTTGATGACAGAATCGTACCCTTGGATGTGGTGTTGTTGGATTTTGAAGATGAGACCTGGGGTCAGTCTGGGTTTTATTTTATTTTGGTTGAATATCTGTTGACCTTGGAGAGGCCAGATAGTTGTGATGATGATACTTGGTTAGCAATCAAGAAGAAGAGTCCTGGATTTTATGTGTCAGGAAGGTGGTTGATGAGGAGGAGACATCCAAATCCTCAAGTGGTGGTGACTCAGAAGAAGGGTCAAGAATTGGTTTTAAAGTCTTTGCATGAAGACCTTGGTCATAGAGGCTTTGGGGAGACTTATAGAAGAGTAGCAGAAAGATTTTGGTGGCCAGGTATGAAGTTGGCTGAGCAGGGTTTGGTTCAATCTTGTGAAGAATGTCAAAGAAGAAGTCATTTGAAACCTAAAGAGGTGGACTGTGCTACTGGCAAATCAACTGTTTTTGGAAGGGTCAGTCTGGATGCTGTCTATATTAAAGAGGGCAGGTATAAATACTTGATTGTTGCTAGGGATGATTTTTCTGGTTGGGTTGAGGCAGTGCCTCTGGTTAATTTGACTGCCAAGAATGTGGCAGAGTTTTTGAAGAAGGAGTCAATTTATAGGTATGGGTTGATGAAGTTGGTCACTGTTGATGGTGGGGCAGATTTTGGTGCCCAATTTAAAGAAGCTGTGGCTAGTATTGGTTCTAAAGTTAGAGTGGCTACACCAAATTATCCTGAAGCTGAAGGCATGGTTGAAAGAGGCCATAATATTATCAAGAATGCTTTGGTGAAGATGTGCGGAGATAGTGCTGAAAAGTCAAGGCATTATTTAACCTTGTTGTTATTTGCTGATAGGGTCACTGTGAAGAGGACAACTGGCTATTCTCCTTATGAGATAATGTTTGGTCAGAAAGCCGTTCTACCAGTGGACTTGGAAGCTGTCTCTTATCTTGGAATTGATTGGGATGACGTGCACTCAACAGAAGATTTGCTCTGTGCCAGGATGCAACAGTTGGAATGTAGAGAGGAATGTCAAGAGAAGGAATACTATAGAATGATGAAGATTAGGAATCAATAAGTCAGGTACTGGGACAAGAATTTGGCTCATAGACTCAGGAATCCCTTGAAACCTGGCTGTTTGGTCTTTTTGTATAATATAAGTTTGGAGAGTCAGTGGGGGAAAATGTTTGCTGACAGATGGAATGGACCTTACAGAGTCAGATCTCAGGCATCTGGAGGTTATGTTTCGGAAGAGTTGGATGGTGAAGTCTTGAAAAAGAGGGTGGCTGCAGACCAAGTGAAGAGGTTTTATCCCAGAGGCACTAGGCATGAAGAAGATTGACTCCGCAATGAGGATAAAATTTGGAACGTCTTTTTTGTTTTGGAATTTTTGTGGTGTTGCAGAGAAACTTTTGTGTTGGAAACTTTTTGTTAGAAGGTACACATGGGTGGGGCTTCTAGATTTGATCTTGGCAAGTGTAGGGGTGACTGATGGGCTGGCTGCTCTATCAACAGTTACCCTAGATTGTCTTTTTCCAACCCTTTCTCTGAATTTGGTTGAGCCCTAGTATTGGTTTCTTTTAACAGGTTTTAGTCCACCATGACTTTTAAATGGAATTTTCTTTGGTTTTCATGTGTTGGACTCTTCACTCTTATTGGTTTTGGTTTATTGTGTTGGATGTTGTGTTAGGTACCCAGGGGGGCTTCTAGATTATATTTTGGCAAGTTTTGGGGTAACTGATGAGCTGGCTGCTCTGTAGAACAGTTCCCCAGAATGTCTGTCTCAAGTCTTTTGTTTTTCCTAGTTGAACTCTAGTTCTGTTGTTTATTATTCAGGTTTCAGGTTCACTATGACTTTAAACTGGTTTGGGACTGGCTTCTTTATCTTTGGTTCTTTCAGATTGGTGGTGGATCACTGGTGGTCTCCCATCATTTTTACTTATTGGAGGGAGCCCACCCAGTGATCATTTCTATGGATTGGACTTTCCCTTATTGGAACATTTATGGAGCTGGACTGTCTTTGATTTTGCAGTTATGTTTTTACTAGATAGCAGTTTTAGATTATTTTTTTTTTCTCTTTTTTTTCTTTTAATTTTTTTATGGGGGTTGTTTAAAATTAAAAAATCAAAAATATAGGGTGTTACCACATCAGGGTTACCTGGATATGGGCAAGCATTGGTGGGGAAAGGCTCATCAATTGGCCGGGCAATGCTATTTTCTTTTTATTATTATTATTTATTTATTATTTATTTCATTTGTTTCTGTGTTTCATTATTTTTATTATCTTCTGAATTTCTAAAATTTTTGTTTCTTGTTAATCATTTAAAATATTTAATTGTGTATCCACGTCAAGGTGCACTTGGATGTGGGTAAGGTATCAGGGGATCAGCTCATCAATTGGTTGGGGGATACCATTTGTATTATTTTTTTTATATTTTATTTTATTTCATTTATGTTATTTCATTTCATTTTATTTATTAATTTTTAATTTTAGTATATTAGTAGATACAAAATAAAAATAAATAAAAAAATTCTGAAATTATTTTTATTAATTGTTTTATATTATTATTATGTTTCTAATCTTTTTGCAGGAGCTCATTGTCTGGATGATGAAGCTTCTGGAGGCTGGTCCGGATTGTGATGACTTTTTTTGTTTTTTGTTGGGATTGTGGGAAGCACTGTGTTCTTTGAAGTGCATCCTGCTGGAGAGATTATAGGGATTGTAATGATCAGGAATTGGATTAGAGGGAAGTTCAGAGGAGGAAGAGGAAGAGGCAGGAATGGAGTGCTGGAGGGTGTGCTTAATGATCCTAGACATTTCCAGTGGTCGTCCAACAGGTGCTTTCTCATGGATTTTTCAAAGTCATTCAAAGGTCCATGGAGGCAAAGGCTTTTAGCATGTTGGAACACATGGTGCTTAGGTGTTTCTTCATGTATCCATAATCCAGGGTCAAAGAAGTTTCAAGAGGTTGGCCAACTCCAATAATAGATTCAGGAGGAGGGGTGCCAACTAGAAAAGAATAATTGGATCAGTAATTATTTTTGTTGAAGAAATGGGATGAATTAATTTGGTACTTACAGATTGGAAGCTCATCAAATTTGTAAGCAGCTGGAATTTGGATCTCTGAAGATTTTGTAATGGTCATAGTGGGTGGATCAACTAGGGAAAGATATGTATTCTCTTGGTCTTCCTCTGAAAGTATTTGAGAAGGTGAACTAGGAGGCTGATGTTCCTGGGGCCTAGTTGGAGCAGCAGGATACTTGTTGTTGTTGTGGTTGTTATTTCTGTTAGATTCAGCTGGAGGAGGTGCTGGTGATGGAGTACCAGGGTTGTTAAAAGATGGAGCAGGAGAGGGTGATTTGGAAGCATATTGATCTCTTCTGGATGGAGCTTTTGAAGAGATGGAACTGTCCGAAGAATAGTTGGCTGACAGAGGAGAGGTTTAGTTTCTTTGTCTTAGTTGGGGATGAAGTTGTTGCTTGGGTGCAGTGTGGGGTGTTCTGGTTTCTTCTTGGGGTTCTCTGGCAGGTCTCCTAGAAGTTTGGGAAAATTTGAAATTTTTGAATCTTGGAAGAGTTGGCTGCATTGCTCTGGGAGCAGTGGAAGGTGATTGTTTAGAGTTTTTTTTGTTGATTGATGGAATTTGGCTGTTTTCCAGTTGTTTTTGGAGAATTTGAGACGGATTTTCACTGTCCAGTGAGGCGGACGGGCCGCCTGAACGCGGTCTAGAATCCTGGGAGTTGATCTTGAAGCTTTTGGAGCTAATTTGGCAGAGATAAAAGCAGTTTCTTGGGAAGCTAAGGCTGGTCTTTTGGGAAGAGTTCTTGAAGCTGAGCTTCTTGATCTTCTGGAAGGTGCTGAAGATAAAGAGGAAGAGGAAGGACCAAGCTCTGGAAATCTGGTAGGGGATCTAGAGATGTATTTATGAGAAGGTGAAGGAGGAGGAATAGGGTAGTTGGCATCTCTGTCACATCTTTTCTTTTTGGAATAGCAAGAATCACAAGCCCTTTTGTAGAATTTGGATTCAGGAGTTGGAAGAGTGAATGTGCAAGGTCTGCACATGTGGATGCACTGTTTGCAGGCATAGTCCTTTGGAGCAGTAAAGCAAAGGAGAGTAGAAGGGTTAAAATCAGGAGATCCAGCCTTGATCTGTGGTGAGAAAAGATGATGGAAGGGATAGGAGGAGATTTTTGTCAGTGATGGGTAGATGATGAAGTGAAGGTGGAAGCTCAGCAGGTTGGCTGTAGGGGTGGTCTGTATGAAATTAGCTGCGTCTATTTTATGCAAAATTCCATCAGTCCATCAAGACTTTAAACTGAAATCCTGTTTCTGTTAGTCCTCCAAGACTTTAAACAGGCTGGTTTCAAGATTCTATCAAGACTAGTCCATCAAGACTTTAAACTGAACACTGTGTTAGTCCCCCAAGACTTTAAACTGAGGATTGTTATTGGTTTAGTCAAAAAAGACTTTAAACTGAGGGTTGTGAGTCCCCAAAGACTATAAACTGAGGAAGGAGTTTTGTTGTTGGAGTTGGTTTTGAAAGATTGGTGGAGATATCCACAGGGGGAGCCTCCAAATTTAGCAAAAGCAAGTTTGGGGGTAATTGATGGGCTGGCAGCTCTATTTACAATTACCCCAGAAGGTTAGTTTTTTTTTGCTGTGTCTTAATGTGGTTGATCTCTGGTTCTGGGTTTATGATTTAGGTTTTTGAGTCCCCCAAGACTTTAAACTGAGGGTTTTTGAGTCCCCCAAGACTATAAAATGAGGATGGTCCCCCAAGACTTAAAAATGAGGGTTGTTTTGTGGTTACATCCTATAGAGGGTGTGGTCAATTTTTCTTTCTGAATCAAACTCAAGTACTAGTGGAATTACAGAGGGAATAAAGAGATGAAATCAAGTGTTCAGAATTATTCTTGAACTGGTGAATGAGGTGTCTTCTGTTCTCAATGTCCTGTGGATCTCTAGCAGGAGTGGATTGGAAGTAGTGAAGCAGAAGTTGTTTCTGTTGAGATGTGTGTTGTTGGAACTTGGCCTTGATAGTGGGCAAGTGGTTTTGTGTTGGTGGTGTAATGGATCCTAAATTGTTATCATCACTATCAGAAGATGGAGGAACTGAGATGTCATCAGTTTTAAAGTTGAAGGAAGAAATGAAAGTTCTTTACCATCAGATGGACCAGGGATGGTGGAACTAGTTGTTTTATGGGTTGTGGCACTGTTCTGGGAAGGGTGAAGCTTTTTTATCAATCTGGGTATCAGGATGGATGGCCTAGATCTTTTGGTGCTGGCAGAAGATGGACCAGGTTGAGGTGGAGGTGAATCTGTTTCAGAAGATAGTGGACAAGGTCTGTGGCAGGTCTTCTTTCTAGATTGGAAGACATCGCAGGATGTTCTGTATGGATGGACAGGTGGTGTCATGGTGCAGATTAAATTATTGTCGATGCAGTATTGGCAAGGACCCATTTCAGAGGCAGAATTGGGAAGAAGGTTGAACATTGTGGTTGGATGAAGAAAGAATGTAGAAATTCTCAATTGGACAGAGGATTTGGTCTTCCCAAATCTGAAGGGGCCTTTGTTGTGTGAATTGGTGCTGTTTGTGCATGTCTTATCTGACATCTGTTAAGGATTTGGGAATTTTTCTGGTTTTATTCTGTGGATATTGGGTCTGCGGGTATGTGGGTACTATCATTTTATAGCCCTGGTTTTTCTCTATATTTTATGTCTTCTAGACATTTTTCATATTCTGAGTTTTAAGGGGTAATTTCCTCATTTTTCATATAAAAAAGATTGCTGTTTAATTTTGTTTTTCGTGTTTTACGGGCTAACCTTAAGTCTTAGGGTTAAGTGCTTAGTACCATTGGATAGAGCTAATTTTTCTCTATATTTAATGTCACAATGTTGTAATAGTGAAATTCTGTGTTTTAAAGGTTTAAGTAGTTGTAGCTAATTTTTCTAAGTAGATCAGTTTTTTTATTTTTTTTCTGGCTTCAGGGAGGCTGGGCCGCTTCAGGCGGCATCTCCGACATTGGGTGGCCCGCCTGCCTCTGTTTTAGAAGGTTGGGGAGCACTTCTGGAGGTTTTTTTATTCAATTTGGTGGGTACAGGTGCCAGATTGGTGGGTGCGCATGGGCTCTTAGTTAGTGGTCTGTGTGTACATAGTGAATAAGACAGTTTGGGGCAACCTTAATCATCATACAACCATCCGGAGGTGATATCATTGTTCCTCACTCAGTTTTCACTGTTTTCTGGCCACAATTGGCTGTGTTTGTTGCAAGTAAGTTCTTCATTTAACTTAAATTTGGCAACTGTTTTCTCTGTTATAGTCTTGCAAGCTATAGCAAGTATTATTGCTGTCTCTGGTGTGGATTTGCAGTCTACATCAAGTATCTTTGCTGTCTCTGGTGTTGACATTGTTCTACATTTCAATTCTTTTGTCTGGTAGTCTATCTGGGGACTACTTTCTTGGCTCATCAAGCAGTCAAGTGTGTTGAAAAGGGGCTTTAGCAAAAACAGGAACCAACTTACTTTAGCAAGTAAATCTCACTCTATTTTTTTAAAGGGACAGGGGATTTTCTCTCTGGTTTTTCTCCAACTCCCTTGGTCAAGGCCTATAGCTAGTACTATAGGTTTTTCTACAACATACAAGGTCGAGGGTGTTCCTGGGAAAGTGAGATGGAGGGAAGAGTTTAGAGACTTCTTCGAAGTACAGAGGAAATACTTGAGGAAATGATTCAAAGATGACTTGAAGGAAGAGCTACTGCTTTGAGATATGTTTGATAAGAATTCTAATATAAGTTAAAGGTAATATTAATATTCTTAAGATCTCACAAAGGGTTGGAAACTCAATACTCAAAGACTTAAGTTTTTAGAAATGATTACTGAGAAAAATAATAAATGTACAATAATAATGATTTAACCTAAAGCTTAACCACTATTAACTATATATACATTTTATAATTTAATTCTAAAAAAATATTGAACCAAAATCAAAACCCCTTTTATATCCATTACTCCTCCTTGCATTTACCACATACCCATCCCTCATTCTGCACACCATAGACCTCCAAAAATACACCTGTTACACCTGGACTATCCTCACTAACATCCGTTAACCCTTTAATCCTCCACTAACCATCCTGTCCATGCTCACTACCCCTGTTAATAACCCACAGATACTTAATAAACCTTTTTGTGGAATATTGCATTAACTATTGCACTGTGCATCGCTTATTGAAGAAAAGACTAGAAACACTATTGAGGGATTGACTAATTTAGATTTAAAGTTTAGATTAGCACGGTTGAATAGTGAGTACGCAAAGGAAAGTTGCAGTTGCTATGTAGAATTGTTTTCCGTGCTTTGAGTATGAATTTGGACCTCTGTATTATTGATTTAATGAGTTGCTTTTGCCTCGAGTGTCACGTGGCGCGTGACAATAAGGGACATAACCTAGCCAGAGCTCAATAGGCTTTTTTCTCAGTGACTGAGTGAAAAGTGCTATTATAATCATATTCAGGACCTGGTAATAGAGTAACCCAGTCATAAGTGAATCTGTAATTGTCTTTTTATTCTAATCTAAAGGCACGATACCTTCTAATCATATCCTCTATAGTTTGTATCATTCTTTCAGCTAAACCATCAGTTTGGGGATGGTGAGTAGTAGATAACTTCAACTCACAGCCACATATATCCATCAATGACATCCAAAATTCAGAGGTAAATTTAGGGTCTCTTTCAGAGATGATGGCTTTGGGAAATCCAACAATAATAAACATATGTGACCACCATAAGAAAGCTAAATCATTGTTGGAGACATTTTTATGGGTGGAAACAACTTTACACATTTTGGTGAATCTATCCACTATTACCCAACAAGAATTATAACTGTCTTTTCTGCTACAGGAATACAATTGACAAAATCCATGTTAATTATTTTCAAGGGAGCATCAGGTGCTTCAATATGTTGCATTAAACCTGCTCTTTTACCTGTTAATCTTTTAGATTTTTTGAAAGAATCACATGATTCAACATATAATTTTGTGTCTTCAGACATATTAGAGCACCATGCAGTTTTTTTAATCCTGAAAATGGTTTTTTCTAGATCAATATGACCAGATATGACTTCATCATGACAAAGTTTAAAGCTAGTTTCTTTTATTGAAGAAGGAATTACAAGGTAATTGCTGAGTTTTCTCCTATAATAAGTAGATCAATCCTCAATAGAAAATTTTCCTTTATTCAGAGCATTTTGATACTTTGGGGGGAGTGTTTTTATCAATGCTTGATTTGAAGCATCCTTAGGATCATTCAGGATTTCAACTAATTTCTTAAGATTAGAATCATTTTAATATGAGTCCGGAATTAATTTCAATAATTCTTCTTCCATATCAACAATATATATACCATGTATATGAACTGTATCATCTTCTGGTACATATACCAGAAATGAATCATTATTTTGTAAAGGTAATCTTGACAACATATCCAAATTTGAATAAACATTACCAGCTGTGTGAAAAATTGTCATTCTACCCCTATACTCTTGAACAGCTAGTTGCCACCTAAAAATATGTCAGTTTTGTGTTTTTAAGTTTAAGTGGGATTTCACTGCACTACAGTCAGTAACAAATTCAAATTTTTGGTCATCCAGGTAGTAATGAAGTTTTTCTAGGGCCCATAAAACTTCAAAACACTCTAATTGGGTAGCACCATATTTCAATTCACTATTTATTAAGGTTATTTAAATATAACAAATAACTACTTCTGAACATTTATTATTTATAATTTGTTTCTGGTGGAGGGCAGCTCCTAGTCCAGAAAAACTTGCATCTGTTTAGAGGACAAAAGGTTTATTAAAATCTGGGAGATCCAGGATTGGGAAAGTCATTAAACATTTCTTCAATGTATTAAAGGCTTTTTGTGTTTCTACATTTCTGATAAAAGCTGTATCTTTTCTGGTCAATTTTGTAAGAGGTTAGGCTATGACTTGATAATTTTTGATTTATTGTCTATAATAGCCATTAATTCCGAAAAAACTTTGGATCTCTTTCAAAGAAGTTTGAACCTTCACATTCTGGATTGCAGCAGCTTTATTTTGGTCTACACAAATCTGTAAGCCTGACACAACATGATCCAGGACTTTCAAGGATTGAAAACCAAATTTAAACTTTTTTAAAGATAGTGGCATGTAAATGTCATCCATATTTTGGAAGACTCTATGTAAGTGTGTGATGTGTTCAACAAAAGTCTTGGAAAAAATTATATTGTCATCAATGTATACCATCAACCATCCTTCAATAATTTCCTGATGTAATGTATTATCCATTACTTTCTGAAAGACTAAAGGGGCATTCTTAAGGACAAATGGCATTCTCATATACTTATAAATTCCCATATAAGTTGAAATAAGCGAGAAATTCTGGGAATTATTTTCAACAGGGATCTGATGATAACCCTTATTACCATCTAGTAGAATAATAAACTTTGCACCCTGTAAGGTTGCATGTATGGAGTTTATCCTAGGTAAAGGGTAAATATCATCTACTATGTAAGTATTTAAGGCTCTATCATCACCACATAATCTAGCCTTATCTTTCTCATCAGAGATCAAGACTAGAGAGATGACACAATATTTTGTGGTAACATCTAATTTTTCAATAATATTCATTTTTAATAAGTTAGAAATATTATCATCAATGTCTTTCTTTTAGTGGGGGAAGCAGGATAAGGTTTTTTTTTTAGATTAGGAGGAATATCACTCAAATTACATGATAAAGAAATTTTCATTTCTTCCTTGACAATTCACTATTCATGGGATCCATGAGCAAAAGCCATAGGAAAAGAAGTAACTAAAGAAATTATAAAATCTTTCTGTTCACCAGTTAAATGATCACCAAATGAAGCAGTATTTATTTCAGACAATAAATTTTCCATTTCCTCTTTTGGTCTTCCTTTACACTGAATCAATGAATTACATGATTTCAACAGGTGTGAAGATTATTGTTTAGCAGGAGAAATTTTAAATTTTCTTTTTCCATTCATGCCCAATGTGAAAAAATTGTTTGCTGGATCCAATTTGATACCAAACATGGTTTAAATTATATAACCCATAATAAACAAATTTCTCAAGTTATCATTTTTCATCACAATGAATTCACACTGTAGACAATCCTATAGTACTAGCTATAGGCCTTGACCAAGGGAGTTAGAGAAAAACCAGAGAGAAAATCCCCTGTCCCTTTAGAAAAATAGAGTGAGATTTACTTGCTAAAGTAAGTTGGTTCCTGTTTGCTAAAGCCCCTTTTCAACACACTTTACTGCTTGATGAGCCAAGAAAGTAGTCCCCAGACAGACTACCAGACCAAAGAACTGAAATGTAGACCAATGTCCACACCAGAGACAGCAAAGATATTTGATGTACACTGCAAATCCACAACAGAGACAGCAATAATACTTGCTATAGCTTGCAAGACTATAACAGAGAAAACAGTTGCCAAAGTTAAGTTAAATGAAGAACTTACTTGCAACAATCACAGCCAAATTGTGGCCAGAAAACAGTGTAAACTGAGTGAGGAACAAGGATATCACCTCCGGTATGGTAAGGTAAACTCTTACAGTCGCCTTGCTGTAAGCAGAATCCGGAGGAGATATGTGGATTTAGCTGAAAACCCCGTCCTTCCAATAAAAATAACAAAATGGGTGTTCTAAATCACTAAGCTAACCAATCTACTTAGATCTGATTGATAAAAATAATGAAACTCTAAAATATTTAACGCTTATTGAGATTTAAAGAAAGTGGCTGTTGATAAAAGAAATACTGATAACAACAATTAAGGTGTACCAGTGAAAGATCTGAAAAGATTGACTTTTATGTTTTTATAATAATTTAAATTTATATGAGACAGCAATAATCAAGTCCCAGCGATGAAGACCTTTCTAAAGATACCCTGTATGAAGTGTGATTTAAATTGTTGAGTAGTATTTCTAAAATGTTATATAAAATATAAAGTTATAAGGGTATTACAAATTTATTTAATTTGTTGAGTAATAAAAAATGAGACCGTGGTGGTTAATGATTAAGCTGTATGATGTGCCCCCCCTCTCAATTTCGAGTTTGAGAAGCGCTTAAGTATTCCTAGTCACGTGCCTAAGTTTTCCCCTCCAGAGCTCTTCCAGAGTCAATCCGGAGCCCGTACAGAGTCCGTACGGAGCCGAAGCGGAGTCCGTACAGAGTCGAAGCGGAGTCCAAACGGAGTCCATACGGAGTCGAAATGGAGTCCGTCCGGACTTCCGGACTCAATTAGAACCTTAAAACTATAATAAAAAATCTAGAAAAATTACACATAATAGTGCTACTTCCCCTTTACATACCAAACTAATTTTCGTAGTCTGCGCAGCTCTAATTACCCCGTGAAAATTCATCAAAGTTAAGTAATTTTTGAAAACATAAATATTTCTATAAAACTTTAAAATTCATTTAAAAATATAAGAAAAATAGTAAAAATTCTGGGAAAATTTCCCAAGGTTCTTAAGTGACTTGACTTGATACTTACAAATTTTTCAGACCGTAAAAATAAGTTTTCTCCGTAAAATAAATTGTTTTTGTGTAGGCATTCCCTCGTGACCAATTTCTTCATATTTTAAACTCCAATAAATTAAATAAAACCCTTTTATAAAAAATAATAACGCCAATCTTGCACGCCGTAATAACTCCATTTACATATTTAGGTGCCGTACTAAACTTTAGGCTACCACATCCTCCCTCCAATCGAGAATGTCCCCATTCTTATAACTTTGCATAAGTGGTTGAGCAATTCCAAAAGAATTATCTTTTCTAATAAAATAATTTGATAAATTTGTTTTAGCTGGTCTTCTTTTAAATCTTTATAATAAAAACGTTGTTTCTTCTTCTCTGGCTTGATATAACATAAAATAAAATAATATAAATTTTGTGATGATTCCACTACAAGAGCAAGGTTTGAATCCCTTCAGACTCCCATTAACCAGTCTTCCTTCTTGTCACAGCATTGAGAGAGTGGATCTTCCTATGAGCCGAATACTCCTGATTCCAACCTCATAGGGCCCCCCACTGAGCCGAATTCTATGATTCCAATCTCGCCATAAGGTCCTCCAAGCTTCACACCAAAAAAAATGGCCTAACTATGAGGCACTAAAAAAATCATTCCCTAAAATCCAACTACCATCCTAACTTCTGATTCCTTCATCACAATTTTCAAACTTTGCTATACAGCAAACCCATAAAATACTTTTGCCAGGCTTCCAATAATAATATTAACTTTAGACCATGTTAAAGCGCCACAAATTTTACCTAATTAACCATTATGCTTTCCTTAGCATCATCACCACCTAAAATTTTAACCTCCTAAAGCTATCAGCACCCAATTCCAGAAATAATTGAATAACCAGTTTAGAGTCTTAGTGGGCAGTGATAAATTAAAAGATTGAATTGAGTTATCCAAACAAGATTGACATTCCAGTTTATAGTCTTGGTGGACCAAACATATAATCGATTGCCAGTTTATGGTCTTGGTGGACCAAAGATCGTTTAAGTGCATAAATATCTTGATATATTCCTAAGTAAGGCCTAGGCTTGACCAAAGATTGAATAAATTTGATAATCCAGTTTAATGTCATAGTGGACCAAACATTTGATCGACAAGTAATCCAGTATAAGGCCATAGTGGTCCAATGAATGTTGAATTATCCTGCAGATATTAATTTTCCAGTTTAAAGTCATAGTGGACTAAAACAATGAATGAACTGCCAGTTTAAAGTCATGGTGGACCAAACATTTAATCGATAAGAAATCCAGTTTAAGTTCATGGTGGACCCAACACTTGATAATAGTCCAGTTTAAGGTCTTGGTGGATCTAACATTTGATTGATAAAAAAAAATTTAAAAAAATCCGTCTCCAAGAATATCCATAAAATCTTGAACATCCTTGAAATTCAGTTTAAAGTCTTGAAGGACTAACAGCTCCAATATAAAATCTTTAATGACAGTCTTGAAAATTAGCCTGTTTAAAGTCTTGGAGGACTAACAGCTCCAAAATTCGTATAAAACCTTAAGGAAAGTCTTGAGCAGTAGCCAGTTTAAAGTCTTGGAGGACTAACAGATCCAAAATACGTGTAAAAAAAAAAACCTTAAAGAACGTCTTGAACAGTAGTCAGTTTAAAGTCTTGGAGGACTAACAGATCCAAAATACGTGTAAAAAAAACCTTAAAAACGTCTTGAAGAGTAGCCAGTTTAAAGTCTTGGAGGACTAACAGCTCCAAAATATGTATAAAAAACCTTAAAGAACGTCTTGAACAGTAGCCAGTTTAAAGTCTTGGAGGACTAACAGCTGTCTTGAAGTAAAATCCCATAGGTATTGAGTTCCCCTAGACCCTGTTTCCTGTCTTAACTATATGAATAAACTAAAAAGAATGATGACTGAAAAATAATACTAAGAAATATAATAATAATTTTGATTTAATTAATTAATTTTAATTTTAATTTTTTTTTTTTTTTTTTTTTATTTTTTTATTATTTTTATTTTTATTTTTTATTTTATTATTTTATTTTTATTATATTTTTATTATTTATTTTATTTTTATTTTATTATTATTTTATTTTTTTTTTTTTTTTATTATTATTATTATTATTTTTTTTTTTTTAATTTTAATTTTTTTCTTTTTTTTCTTTTTTTTTTTTTAATTTAAAATAAAAGATTTTAGAAAAGATAGTTTTGAAATAAAAGTTAAAATTTAATTTTAAAGAAAGATAAATGAATGTAAAAAAAAGATAAAAAAAGTAATAAAAAATTTTTCAAAATAAAATTTTAAAAGATGCCCCCCGGCCATTTGATGAGCCGTACCCTCGACATCATACCCACATCCAAGTGCAACTTGATGTGGTTACACAATTTTAAGAAATTGAAAAGAAAAGAAAATAAATGAAAGTTTTTAGAAGATAATTTTTATAATGATGATCACTGGGTGGGCTTCCTCCAATTTATAAAAATGATTAGAGACCACCAGTGAGCATCACCTTTACATTAATTCATAATATATATTAAAGAAAAGAAATCACAATCTAACATAAAAAATCAAAAACAAAATAAAAAAAATCTTGAATCCGGCGTTTAGAGCGGTGTCTCTTGATTCGTTCCAGTTTATAGTCTTAGTGGACTTCCTAAAATTAAAAGACAAAGCCAGGATTCAACTAGAAACAGGGAAAATTTTGGAAACGAACATTATGGGGTAATTGTGTATAGAGCAGCCAGCCCATCAATTACCCCCACACTTGCCAATATTAAATTAAGAAGGTTCCCCTGTGAACACTTCTTCCAATAAATTTTTAAAATTTTCCAACACTATCTTCACCCATATTTTAAGAATTTTAAATTTTGAAAATTTTCAATGAAGGTTTTCTCGCATTTCGTTATGTTTCATCACAGTTTCGTCGCCCATATGCAGTGTAACAATAGTAAAGTATTTTTGATAAAAATAAGAAGATAGTTTATACTCGTTGCGGAGGAATCCATAAAATTTCGTAGATATCATAGTTTATCCTCGTTGCGGAGGTTGATAAGATTTTTAAAAACATCATAGTTTATCCTCATTGCGGAGTAATCCATAAAATTTTGTAGATATCATAGTTTATCCTCATTGCGGAGGTATAAATTTAATAAAAGTCATTAAAATTGTAGTTTATCCTCATTTCGGAGTTCATCCATATAATTTCATAAATGTCATAGTTTATCCTCATTGCGGAGGAATCCGTAAAATTTCATCAATATCATAGTTTATCCTCATTGCGGAGGAATCCATAAAGTTTAAGAAGTTTCATAGTTTGTCCTCATTGCGGAGGAATCCATAAAATTTGATAAATGTCATAGTTTATCCTCATTGCGGAGTTCGTCCATATAATTTCATAAATGTCATAGTTTATCCTCATTGCGGAGGAAGACTTCGGCACTCCTGGTGCCTCTAGGATAGAACCGTTTCACTTGATTGGCCGCTACCCTCTTCTTCAATACTACTCCATCCAACTCTTCTAGCACATATGAACCGCCGGAAACTTGCTCCTTGATTTTATACGGTCCATTCCACCTATCTGCAAACATTTTTCCCCATTGACTTTCCAAACTCCTATTATACACCAGGACCATATCTCCTGGGTTCAAAGGTTTCCTTAATCGATGTGCCAACCGCTCATCCCAATATCTAACTGATTGATTTCGGATCTTCATCATCCGCGAATATGCCTTTTCTAAATATTCTTCTTTCTTTTCTAGCTGCATCATTCTTGCACACAATAATTCTTCAGTAGTTTTGACCGTGTCCCAGTCAACTCCAAGATATGATTCAGCTTCTAAATCAACCGGTAAAACTGCTTTCTGTCCAAAAACAAGTTCATAAGGTGAAAATCCGGTCGTCCTTTTGGCAGTGATTCGATCAGCAAATAAAACTAAAGGTAAATAGTGCCTCCACTTTTCGGCACTTGTCCCACACATTTTAACTAAAGCATCCTTAATAACTTGATGCCCTCTTTCAACCATGCCTTCAGCTTCAGGATAATATGGGGTTGCTACCCTAACCTTTGATCCAACTTTCAATACGGCCTCTTTAAACTCTGTCCCAAATTCAGGACCTCCATCTACCGTCACCAACTTCATCACCCCATACCTATATACCCAATTATTCAAAAAAAATTCTGCCACATTTTTGGCAGTTAAATTAATAAGAGGCGCTGCCTCTACCCAACCAGATAAATCATCTCTGGCCACAATTAAATATTTATACCGTCCCTCTTTTATATGAACGGCATCTAAACTAACTCTTCCAAAGAGCGTATATACACCGGTCGCGCGTCCAGGTTCTTTTGGCCTTAAATAACTTCGTCTTTGACATTCTTTGCATGACTGAACCCACTGTTTAACAGCCATCTTCATGCCAGGCCATCAAAATCGATCAGAAATTCTTCTAAATGTTTCTCCAACGCCTCTATGCCCGAGATCTTCATGCAGTGATTTCAAAACTAATTCTTGCCCCTTCTGTTGAGTTATAACTACTTGAGGATTTGGATACCTCCTCCTCATTAAACGTCGACCAGATAGGTAAAACGTAGATGACTTCCTCTTGATAGCCACCCATTCATCGTCTTCACAATCTTCTGGCCTCTCTAAAGTCAACAAATATTTGACTAACAAAAAATAAAAACCAGTCTGACCCCAGACTTCATCTTGAAAATCGATTAATATAACATCAATAGGGACTTCTCTATCACCAATATCACCTGCACATGAATGAGCCAATAATCGTTGACCCCTAAATAAATCTTTAATCGAGCTATGTCGACGTTTTTCTTCTGAACCTTTGGATCCTTCGAAAACCGTATTTGAAAATACCTCTTTCTCTTTATCCAACTTTTTATTTAAATTCTCTAATTCTCCAACATATACACCATTCCTTAATTTACTACTATCCCACACTACCAATCCATTTTCCTCTACATACACCACATCTTCTTCTACCTCCTCTCTGCCGAATTTATCTACACCTTTTCCAACATAAAAACTATTTTCCAGTTTATCCTCTTGGTGGAGGTCATCATCATCATAATCTAAACACAATAGTCCTGCCAGTTTAACCTCATGGGGGAGGTATGGAAAGTCTTCAGCTCCTTTAGTGCTGGCTTTGATAATAGGTATATCTTCATCAAACTCTTCTGAGTCTGAATCTTCTTCAGTGGGTGGTCTCCTTGATAAACCATCTGGCATAGTAAAAGTTTTGCCAGGCTTATGAACTAAATCAATCGAAAAATGTTGAATAAAAGCTACCCATCTCGTCATGGGTGCGTTTGGTAAACTTGGGGAATTAATCATCTGGATTAACGATTTCGCATCCACTTGCAACTCAAAATGTTGCCCCCACAAAATATGCTGAAGTTTCTTCAGTATTTTTGCCACACCACATAATTCCAATTTTGGTTTAGAATATCTTGATTCGACCTCAGTAAATACTACAGATTCATACCTAACTGGCCTGATGTAACCAGCTTTATCCATCTGAGACAAAACCGCCCCAGCTGCAACCTGACTTGAATCAACTGCTAAATAAATTCTGCCAGCATCTTTTCCATAATCCAACTTGTGCAGGACTAAATCCTTCCCCACAACCTCCTTCAACTTCACAAACGCCTTCTCACACTCTTCATCCCACTCCCAGTCTGCATCCTTTCTTGTTAACCGTCTCAATGGAGCTGCCAATGAAGAAAAGTCCTTGATAAACATTCTAACATATACGCAAACGCCTAAAAACCCTCTGACTTTGGTCGTATTCTTGGGTCTTGGCCAGGACTGAATTTTGTTAACTTTCTTCTTGGACATAATCCTACCCTCTCTACATACCACATGGCCTAATATTTCTAAGGCTGGCACACAACATGAAAATTTTGAACCTGAAATAGTTAAACCAGCCTCTTCAATTCGAAACAAGATTCTTTCTAAAGTAATTGCAAACTCCCAAATGAATTTGCGTATCCCGGGATTCTCTTCCAACACCTGGTTATCATAGTCGGTTGTTGGTCCCTTAATTCCTCCATCATCTATAAAGATTCCAGCATATTGTGGAATTTCATCTTGAAGGATCCAAGCCATCTGAGCTTGATAAACTGCAACCGAATTTGTTGCTCCTTGAGGTAATCTTGTTAACTGTAAACGTCCAAGAGGCGTATCGAATGTAGTGAGAGGCCTTGAGTCCGGATGTAACTCTCTCTCATCATATCCACCCATAATATCTCCTAAACCATAACACACTCTCCCTGCAAACGCTTCAACAAACTCCTCAGCACTAGGTGGTATCCCAGCATCCTTTATTGTAACCCTATTTAATTCCCTAAGATCATGAACAACTCTAAGCTTGCCATTCGGTTTCTTGATACAAAATACAGGACTAGAATAACTTGATGTTGATTGCTCATACAGTCCAGTGCGTATCCGTTCTCTGACAACTTCAATATAGGCTTCTTTTAATGCAGCCGGAATAGGAATCGGTTTCTGCTGCCATGGTTCATGACATACCACAGGAATCTTGTAAGGCTCCCCATAGGAATGCTTCAACACACCCCTCTCCTCTTCTTCAAAAGCAATGGCCTTCTCTCGCTTGACCATCACATCCAACAACGACTTCTTCTCTTCTCCAGACAACCAACCATCAGGTCCAAAATTAACAACACCCAGTCTCTCAAAAGTGATTCTTGACGTCTCAGAAAATTCAGGCGGATTCTTTACCAAGGGACTTTCATAAGGATCTCTTGATAACCTTGGTCTTCTCAAAGGTGGATTTAATTCAGCAGGTAGCGGTTCATTAATAGGTCGAACTTTATTTGCTACTTTCTTATATTTGGCTGCGTCCACATCTAAATAAACTTGAGGTAAAACATCGCCATTAAAACTTTCATCAAATGAATCTTCTTCATCGTCAGAATCGGAATAAGAAAAATTAGAAAAATATTTTATTTCGTTTTTAAATTTTACCCTTTTCTCCTTTCCCTCGTCTAATTTATAAAAAGATTTTCCAACACCTTTTCTTCCCTTATCCAACAATAAATCACCCGTAAAGAAAGTTGGCAGTTTAACCTCTTGCTGGAGGACCAGAATTGAATTTTCACAAAAATTATTTTTTTGAGTTTTAATTATACTGAGATTTTTTATTGGATTTTGATAAGATTTTCGCAGTTTACCCTCTTGCTGGAGGTCCGTGATAGAAGGAGATAATTGCAGTTTAACCTCTTGCTGGAGGCCCATAATAGAATTTTCACAAAAATTATTTTTTTGTGTTTTAATTATACCGAGATTTTTAATTTGGTTTTGATGAGATTTTTGCAGTTTATCCTCTTGCTGGAGGTCCATATACATACCCTTCCAATTTTTATCCAACCTAATTTGGCCCATTTTGCCTTTTTCACCATTTTTAAATTTTATAGAAAAACTGGGTAAATCCAATAAACATATAGAAAAGTCCAAAACGTATTTGCACTCCAAAGTAATATTAACAGAAAATAATTGAGAATCCACTTGAATTATCTCCAAGTGAGCTGACCTATTGAAATCCGGGATCTCATCCTGAGGAGAGATTACAACATTAGAGTGATCAGCCCCTGCTACCCCAAAAAATGAGGGCATCCATCCCTTTCCAACAAACATAATTCACCAGAAGCCGTCCGTTTTGTATGCCGCTTCTTGGTGCAAACACAACACTGGCACAGAGTAGTAATCCCTGGCCGTGTTTCCCAACCTTCATCTCCAGGAGGCGCTAACCGCATATGTAACCTCCGCATATCTTCACCAGTGATCTCCAAACTAATCCCCATGCCAGCTTGATACCCTATCCTGGCCTCAAAATCCATCAAAAAAGGACCACCAAGAACAGTTTTGACTGCTCCTCTGGCCACATAAAAGTGAACCTTACCAACAGATCCACCAATGCCTAACCTGACATGCTCAGCAGTACCCATCAGCTCTGTTGCATGCCCTCCAATACCTCTGAGGTTTCCCCCAGTTCCACTTTTAATTGGCAAGCCTATACTCGTCGCTTGCTCCAATGAAATTAAATTAATTTGAGACCCTGAATCGACCAAGGCCTTTACTTCTTTACCATTAAGAGTTACCACCAGGTAACCCAGGGGAGCGGAAAAATGTGTATCTACATCTTCCCCAAACTTTTCAGCATTTTCACAAATATATTCCACCTCTCCAGTGGAAACCCGACGCCTCGTCAAATGCTTCTTTTGCTTTTCAGCAAGCGCCGGACTAATCGTAAATAACTCCCCCAAAGATAAGGGAATCTGAAGTTGATTCACCCTATTCAAAACTGCGTCCATCGCATTAGCTTGACCAGAAACTACTGGCCGCTCATACTGGACCTTTGATTTAACAACCTTGGCCCTGGGTACCTCTTGAGGTCCAACCAAGCCATCTTCACCCCCCATTATAACATCTTCACTTTCTATAACCCTAACTCCGTCACCAGCTTCTTGCACTAATCCTGATCCATCGCTAGTCCTTCTTACTCCCTCCATTGGGATGGGACCGCTAAAACTTGGTCTGGGTAGAGACGCCAACGGTACGTCCTCCTCAGAATCCGAATCATCATCTGGCATAGGCTCACCATTTAAATCAAACTTGCCATAATTAGGGGGCCCCATATCAGCAATCCCCTTCTGCATTTTATATAATTCGTCCTTAGAGTAAGGGTTCAATTTGTTGGCGGCAGTTTGAGCACTAGAATTCTTGTCCTTAGAGTAAGGGTTCACTTTGTTATTGGCCTTGCCAGGATTAGCCCTCAATTGGCTCTGAATGCTACTTTTCGCCTTAGTAGCAGCTGCTCTTCTAGCAGCATTAACATCGTATTCGCCAGCCATACAGCTGCCCTCCACCTGGGCAACCGTCTCCAGCTCTAAACCACCAAAAGAAGTAGAAAATGTGGCTTTACTGACCTCTTTCTCTTTACCTTTGTCAGCTTTTCCACCATTACCATTACCATTTTTGCCACCCTTGGCATTAACATCTTCATCCGTCACCTCTTCAAATCTGGCTCTCCTTTCAGCCGTTAAACTTCTTCTGACCAAATCAGAAGGAGACTGTCCATCACTGGGCTTGATGAACGAACCATCAGGAAATTTATAAACTTTACCATCGAATAAAACTCGCCCAGCATCCATATCCTTATCAAGAGCAAAACAAACTGTTGCTCTGTGCCCTCTCCTATTACAATAGGAGCACACCTTTGGCTCATCATAGCCACCTCTATATCCATTACCACCATTCCCACCATTTCTCCCATTGCCTGGGAAGCGGTTACCGTTGTTATTGTCATTATAATTTCGACGTTCATAACCTCTAGACTGATAAGAAGTCGACGTCGACGAAGAAGCGATTGGGGCCTTGTTGGCCTTCTGGGTCTCTTGAACAAATATTTTTAATTGTTTCGTTAAATTGGCCAAGTGATCGACCATCTTATTATCCACATTACCCTCAACTTTAGCAGCAGGTAATCCCATTTGAGCCTTCTTGGCCTCCTGGGCTTTGACCATAATATCGTTATTTTCGGCCAAAACTTTGCTAACCTTGCTAACATATTGAGTGCATGACTCTTGATATTTGTCCAACGCCAATAACTTGAGATGGGCCTGAATGTTGTCCTTGATAACCTCCAGAGCCGGCAGTTTCTGCTCACCATTAGGCAGTTCCTTCATCAAATCTTTTCTTGAAAGATCCTTCAAGACATCCATAAGAATATCCCTGCTGCATGCTGACCAAAACAAATCTTTTGCTTGGTTCTCATGCACTAACTCGTCCACCAGTATGAGATATTCCACCACTTCATCAAACTGAACACAGAGCTTTTTGAAGTCAGCCATAGAAGAAACTCCACCTTTTGCTTGCCAGTCTCCAACAATTTTATTGAGGTCCATCATAGTAAACCTAACACCCCATCTATCAACCATAGCTTTAGAAAGCTTAACCCAATCCTTGTCCTTGAATGCCTGCATAGCAATAACCTCTTTTTCCACCTCCCTATCGGCAATAAAAAATCTAACTTGCTTCACCATATCCACATGGGAAGCACCATCAACAGCAGCAGCAGCTTCATACCTGCTAATGAACCATTTAACCTCCTCCCCATCAAACTTTGGGCCATCCCAAGAAACAATTCTAACTGAGGGAGTAAGAGGGTTAGAAGATCCAGAAGCAACAGCAGAAGAAGACATCCCAATAAGTAATGAAAAGCGTTAACAATCGATAAAATAACAAGCCTCTTGCAGGCCAATAACAAAAATCCAATTAGAGTTCCAGAAAATAAGCCTCTTGCAGGCTAAGAACGTTCTTGATCCAAGTAAGTCTTTAAAGAAAGCTAGAGAAATCGAACCCCACGTTGGGCGCCAACTATGGTAAGGTAAACTCTTACAGTCGCCTTGCTGTAAGCAGAATCCGGAGGAGATATGTGGATTTAGCTGAAAACCCCGTCCTTCCAATAAAAATAACAAAATGGGTGTTCTAAATCACTAAGCTAACCAATCTACTTAGATCTGATTGATAAAAATAATGAAACTCTAAAATATTTAACGCTTATTGAGATTTAAAGAAAGTGGCTGTTGATAAAAGAAATACTGATAACAACAATTAAGGTGTACCAGTGAAAGATCTGAAAAGATTGACTTTTATGTTTTTATAATAATTTAAATTTATATGAGACAGCAATAATCAAGTCCCAGCGATGAAGACCTTTCTAAAGATACCCTGTATGAAGTGTGATTTAAATTGTTGAGTAGTATTTCTAAAATGTTATATAAAATATAAAGTTATAAGGGTATTACAAATTTATTTAATTTGTTGAGTAATAAAAAATGAGACCGTGGTGGTTAATGATTAAGCTGTATGATGTGCCCCCCCTCTCAATTTCGAGTTTGAGAAGCGCTTAAGTATTCCTAGTCACGTGCCTAAGTTTTCCCCTCCAGAGCTCTTCCAGAGTCAATCCGGAGCCCGTACAGAGTCCATACGGAGCCGAAGCGGAGTCCGTACAGAGTCGAAGCGGAGTCCAAACGGAGTCCATACGGAGTCGAAACGGAGTCCGTCCGGACTTCCGGACTCAATTATAACCTTAAAACTATAATAAAAAATCTAGAAAAATTGCACATAATAGTGCTACTTCCCCTTTACATACCAAACTAATTTTCGTAGTCTGCGCAGCTCTAATTACCCCGTGAAAATTCATCAAAGTTAAGTAATTTTTGAAAACATAAATATTTCTATAAAACTTTAAAATTCATTTAAAAATATAAGAAAAATAGTAAAAATTCTGGGAAAATTTCCCAAGGTTCTTGAGTGACTTGACTTGATACTTACAAATTTTTCAGACCGTAAAAATAAGTTTTCTCCGTAAAATAAATTGTTTTTGTGTAGGCATTCGCTCGTGACCAATTTCTTCATATTTTAAACTCCAATAAATTAAATAAAACCCTTTTATAAAAAATAATAACGCCAATCTTGCACGCCTTAATAACTCCATTTACATATTTAGGTGCCGTACTAAACTTTAGGCTACCACACCGGATGGTTGTATGATAAATAAAGTTTCCCCAAACTGTCTTATTCACTATGTACACCCAGACCACTATCTAAGAGCCCATGCACACCCACCAATCTGGCGCCTGTACCCGCCAAATTGAATGAAAAACCCTCCAAAAGCGCTCCCCAACCTTCTAAAACAGAGGCAGGCAGGCGGCCCGGCCTCCCTGAAGCCAGAAAACCAATAAAAACAACTAATCTAAGAAAAATTAGCTACAACTACTAAAACCTTCAAAACACGGAATTTCACTATAACAACATTGAGACATGAAATATAGAAAAATATTAGCTCTATCCAATGTTACTTAGCACTTAACCCTAAGACTTAAGGCTAGCCCTTAAAACACAATAAACAAAATTAAACAGCTATCTTTTATAAATGAAAAATGAGGAAATGACCCCATAAAACTTAGAATATGAAAAATGTCTTCATTACATAAAATATAGAGAAAAACTCGGGCTATCCAATGATAGTACCCACATATCCACAGACCAAATATCCACGGAATAAAACCAGAAAAATACACAATTTCTTAACAGATGTCAATTAAGACATGCACAAACATCGCCAAATCACACAACAAAGGCCCCTTTCAATGTTGGAAGACCACATCCTACCTCCAATTGAGAATGTCCACATTCTTTCTTCATCAAACCACCATGTTGAACCTTCTTCCCAAATCTGCCTGTGAAATGGGTCCTTGCCAATACTGCATTGACAATAATCTAATATGCACCATCACACCTCCTGTCCATCCATACAGAAAGTCCTGTGATGTCTGCCAATCCAGAAAGAAGACCTGCTACAGACCTGTTCCACTATCTTCTGCAACAGCTTCAACTCCACCTCAACCTGGTCCATCTTCTACCAACACCAAAAGATCTGGGCCATCCATCTTGATTCCCAGATTAATCAAAAAGCTACACCCTTCCCAGAAGAGTGCCAAAACCACTAAAACAACAAGTTCCACCATCCCTGGTCCATCTGATGGTAAAGAACTTTCATTTCTTCCTTCAACTTTAAAACTGATGACTTTACAGTTCCTCCATCTTCTGATGGTGATGATAACAATGTAGGATCCATTGCACCACCAACACCAAACCACTTGCCCACTATCAAGGCCAAGTTCCAACAACACACATCTCAACAGAAACAACTTCTGCTTCACTACTTCCAATCCACTCCTGCTAGAGATCCACAGGACATTGAGAACAGAAGACACCTCATTCACCAGTTCAAGAATAATTCTGAACACTTCATTTCATCTCTTGATTCCCTCTGTAATTCCACTAGTACTTGAGTTTGATTCAGAAAGAAAAATTGACCACAACCTCTATAGGATGTAACCACAAAACAACCCTCAGTTTTAAGTCTTGGGGGACCATCCTCATTTTATAGTCTTGGGGGACTCAAAAACCCTCAGTTTAAAGTCTTGGGGGACTCAAATACCTAAATCATAAACCCAGAACCAGAGATCAACCACATTAAGACACAGAGAAAAAACTAACATTCTGAGGTAATTGTAAATTGAGCTACCAGCCCATCAATTACCCCCAAACTTTCCTTTGCTAAATTTGGAGGCTCCCCCTGTGGATACCCTCCACCAATCTTTCAAAACCAACTCCAACAATAAAAAAACACCTTCCTCAGTTTATAGTCTTGGGGGACTGACACAGTGTTCAGTTTAAAGTCTTGAAGGACTGCCAGAAACCAGATTTCAGTTTAAAGTCTTGATGGACTGACAGAATTTTTCATAAAATAGATGCAGCCAATTTCATACAGAACACCTCTACAGTCAATCTGCTGAGCTTCCACCTTCACTTTATCATCTACCAATCACTGACAAAAAATCTCCTTCCTATCTCTTTCCATCATCTTTTCTCACCACAGATCATGGCTGGATCTCCTGATGTTAACCCTTCTACTCTTCCTTACTTCACTGCTCTCAAGGACTATGCCTGCAAACAGTGCATCCACATGTGCAGACATTGCACCTTCACTCTTCCAACTTCTGAAGCCAAATTCTACAACAGGGCTTGTGATTCTTGTTATTCCAAAAAGAAAAAATGTGACAGAGATGCCAACTACCCTATTCCTCCTCCTTCACCTTCTCATAAATACATCTCCAGATCCCCTACAAGATCCCCAGAGCTTGGTCCTTCCTCTTCCTCTTTATATTCAGCACCTTCCAGAAGATCCAGAAGGTCAGCTTCCAGAACTCTTCCCAAAAGACCAGCCTTAGCTTCCCAAGAAACTGCTTTTATCTCTTCCAAATTAGCTCCAAAAGCTTTAAGAACAGCTCCCAGGCTTCTAGACCGCCTCCAGGAGACCCGCCTGCCTCACTAGACAGTGAAAAGCAGGCTCAAAACCTCCAAAAACATTGGAAAACAACCAAATTCAATCAATCAACAAAAACAACTCTACTAAATCACCTCCCACTACTCCCAGAGCAATGCAATCCACCCTTCCAAAGTCCAAAAGCACCAAAATTTCCCAGATTTCTAAGAGACCTGCCAGAAAACCCCAAGAAGAAACCAGAACACCACACACTACACCCAAACAACAACTTCGTCTCCAACTAAGACAATGAAACTACACCTCTCCTCTGTCAGCCAACTACTCTTCTGACAGTTCCATCTCTTCAAAAGCTCCATCCAGAATAGATTAATCTGCTTCCAAATCACCCTCTCCTGCTCCATCTTTTAACAACCCTGGTACTCCATCACCAGCACCTCCTCCAGATGAATCCAACAGAAATAACAACCACAATAACAACAACAATCCCGCTGCTCCAACTAGGCACCAGGAACATCAGCCTCCTAGTTCACCTTCTCAAAATCTTTCAGAGGAAGACCAAGAGAATCCATATCTTTTGCTGATTGATCCACCCACTATGACCATTCCAAAATCTTCAGAGATCCAAATTCCGGCTGCTTACAAATTTGATGAGCTTCCAATCTGTAAGTACCAAATTAATTCATCCCATTTCTTCAACCAAAATAATTACTGATCCAATTCTTCTTGTCTAGTTGGCACCCCTTCTCCTGAATCTACTATTGGAGTTGGCCAACCTCTTGAAACTTCTTTGACCCTGGATTATGGAGACATGAAGAAAAACCTAAGCAGAGTCTGTTCCAACATGCTAAAAGCCTTTTCCCTCCATGGACTTTTGAATGACTTTGAAAAATCCCTGAGAAAGTGCCTGTTGGATGACCACTGGAAGATGTCTAGGATCATTAAGCACACCTTCCAGCACTCCATTCCTGCCTCTTCTTCTTCCTCCTGTGAACTTCCCTCTAATCCAATTCCTGCCCATTACAATAAATATAATCTCACCAGCACAATGCACTTCAAAGAACACAGTGCTTCCCACAATCCCAACAAAAAAACAAAAAAGACATCATAATCCGGACCAGCCTCCAGAAGCTTCATCATCCAGACAATGAGCTCCTGCAAAAAGATTGAAAAAAAATATAATAATAAATAAATAATAATAAAAAAATTAACCACTATAAATTCCCAATTATTATTTTTTTTTAAATCTACTAATATACTAAAATTAAAAATTGATAAATAACATGAAATAAAAATAAATGAAATAAAATAGAATATACAAAATTAATACAAATGGTATCCCCCAGCCAATTGATGAGCTGATCCCCTGATACCTTGAAAACATTCAAGTGCACCTTGATGTGGATACACCTTAAAACATTTAAAAAATTTGAAATAAGAAACATAAATTAAGGTTAATAATGAGTATAAATAGAAAAAATAAAAAATAGTAATAATAAAAAAATTAAATTAAAGAAAATAAAAATAAAATATACTAAAATGATAGAATACATTGCCCGGCCAATTGATGAGCCTTTCCCCACCAATGCTTGCCCACATCCAGGTGACCCTGATGTGGTAACACCCTATATTTTTGATTTTATAATTTTAACAACCCCCACAAAAAAATTAAAAGAAAAAAAGAGAAAAAGGAAAATAATCTTAAACTATTATCTAGCAAAAACATAACTACAAAATCAAAGATTTTCCAGCTCCATAGATGTTCCAATAAGAGAAAGTCTGGTCCATAGAAATGATCACTGGGTGGGCTCCCTCCAATAAGTATAAATGATGGGAGACCACCAGTGATCCACCACCAACCCCAAAAGAAACCAAAGATAAAGAAGCCTGTTCCAAACTAGTTTAAAGTCATAGTGGACTAGAAACCTGAATAATAAACAACAGAACTAGAATTCAACTAGGAAAAACAAAAGACTTGAGACAGACATTCTGGGGTAACTGTTCTACAGAGCAGCCAGCTCATCAGTTACCCCCACACTTGCCAAAATATAATCTAGAAGCCCCCCTGGGTACCTTCTAACAAAAAACACAACATCCAACACAATAAACCAAACCCAATAAGAGTTAAGAGTCCAGCACAAGAAAACCAAAGAAAAATCCAGTTAAAAGTCATGGTGGACTAAAACCTGTGAAAAGAAACCAATACTGGGGTTCAACCAAATTCAGAGCAAGGGTTGGAAACAGAAAATCTAGGGTAACTGTTGATAGAGTATCCAGCCTATCAGTCACCCCTACACTTGCCAAGATCAAATCTAGAAGCCCCACCCATGTGTACCTTCTAACAAAAAGTTTCCAACACAAAAGTTTCTCTGCAACACCACAAAAATTCCAAAACAAAAAAGACGTTCCAAATTTTATCCTCATTGCGGAGTCAATCTTCTTCATGCCTAGTGCCTCTGGGATAAAACCTCTTCACTTGGTCTGCAGCCACCCTCTTTTTCAAGACTGCACCATCCAACTCTTCCAAAACATAAGAACCTCCAGACGCCTGATATCTGACTCTGTAAGGTCCATTCCATCTGTCAGCAAACATTTTCCCCCACTGACTCTCCAAACTTCTATTATACACCAAGACCAAACAACCAGGTTTCAAGGGATTCCTGAGTCTATGAGCCAACTTCTTGTCCCAGTACCTGACTGATTGATTCCTAATCTTCATCATTCTAGAGTATGCCTTCTCTTGACATTCCTCTCTACATTCCAACTGTTGCATCCTGGCACAGAGCAATTCTTCTGTTTAGTGCACATCATCTCAATCAATACCAAGATAAGAGACAACTTCAAGGAGAATAGCCAGTTGTCCTCTTCACAGTGACCCTATCAGCAAATAACACCTAGGATAAATAATGCCTCCACTTTCCAGCACTATCTCCGCACATCTTCACCAAAGCATTCTTGATAACTTGATGGCCTCTTTCAACCATGCTTTCAGCTTCAGGATAATATGGTGTAGCCACACTAACTTTAGAACCAATACTAGCCACAGCTTCTTTACATTAAGCACCAAACTCTGTCCCGCCATCAACAGTCACCAACTTCATCAACCCATACCTATAAATCCACTACTTCTTCAAAAACTTTGCCACATTCTTGGCAGTCTAATTAACCAGAGGCACTGCCTCAACCCAACCAGAAAAATCATCTCTAGCAACAATCAAGTATTTATACCTGCCCTCTTTAATATGAACAGCATCCAGACTGACCCTTCCAAAAACAGTTGATTCACCAGTATCACGGCCGACCTCTTTAGGTTTCAAATGACTTCTTCTTTGACATTCTTCACAAGATTGAACCCAACCCTGCACAGCCAACTTCATACCAGGTCACCAAAATCTGTCAACTACTCTTCTATAAGTCTCCCCAAAGCCTCTATGACCAAGGTCTTCATGCAAAGACTTCAAAACCAATTCTTGACCCTTCTTCTGAGTCACCACCACTTGAGGATTTGGATGTCTCCTCCTCATCAACCGCCTTCCTGACACATAAAATCCAGGACTCTTCTTCTTGATTTCCAACCAAGTATCATCATCACAACTATCTGGCCTATCCAAGGTCAACAGATATTCAACCAAAATAAAATAAAACCCAGACTGACCCCAGGTCTCATCTTCAAAATCCAACAACACCACATCCAAGGGTACGATTCTGTCATCAAAATCACCAGTATGAAAATGAGTCAATTGAGCAGCCCAACCAGGACACCAATCCTTAAATTTTGGCACATCCTTCTATTTCAACTGAACCTTGTGAGAATCCAGTTCACTAACAAAAACACTGTTTTCCAAATTTGAGCTGTCCCAAACAACAACTCCATCTACATCAACAAAAACATCCTGATCACCAGAATCAAGATCAGATCCAGCCAGTTTAGCCTCTTGGGGGAGGTTAGAAAAATCTTCAGCACCCTTTGCGCTGTCCCTAACCACTGGAACATCTTCATCAAACTCTTCAGCCTCAGAATCTTCATCTGTAGGTGGCCTCCTTGATAATCCATCAGGCATAGTAAAAGTTTTACCTGGTTTGTGTACCAGGTCAAAAGAAAAATGTTGAATAAATGCCACCCACCTAGTAATTGGAGCATTTGGAAGACTAGGCGTATTGATCATCTGAACAAAGATTTTGCATCCACCTGCAGCTCAAAATTCTGCCCCCAAAAAACTGTCTGCAGCTTCTTTAAAATTTTTTCTACACCACAAAATTCCAACTTAGGTTGAGAATACCTAGATTCCACCTCATTAAACACCACAGACTCATATCTTACTGGCCTGACCCTCCCAGTCTTATCCTCCTGAGACAAAGCAGCACCATAAGCAATATACCTTGAGTCCACTTCCAGATAAATTTTTCCAGCACCAACAACATAATCCAACTTGTGAAGAACAATATCTTCCCCAAAAACCTTTTTTAACTTCGTAAAAGCCTCTTCACACTCTTCAGTCTATTCCCAATATGCATCTTTTCTGGTCAACTTCCTTAAAGGTGAAGCCAACAAAGAAAAATACTGACATATAAACATACACCCAAATATCCCCTGACTTCAGTAGTATTTTTAGGCCTTGGACATGACTGAATTTTATTAATCTTCTTCTTCGTCATAATCCTTCCCTCTTTACATACCACATGACCCAGAATTTCCAAAGCAGGAACACAACAACAGAATTTTGACCCTGAAATGGTCAAACCAGCCTCTTCAATCCTAAACAACACTCTCTCTAGAGTTATTGCATATTCCTAAACAAACCTCCTTATGCCAGGGTTCTCCGCTAACATCTCATTACCATAATCAGTGGATGTTCCTTTAATTCCACCATCATCAATAAAAATACCAGCATGAGTAGGAACCTCATCCTGTAAAATCAAAGCCATCTGTGCTTGATATACCACTACTGAATTAGTTGCTCCTTGAGGCAACCTAGTGAGCTGAAATCTTCCCAAAGGAGTCTAAAAAGTTGTGAGAGGCCTTGAATCTGTATGTAGTTCCCTCTCATCATAAACACCCATAATATCACCCAAACCATAACACACCCTTCCAGAAAAAGCTTCAACAAAATCCTCTGCACTTGAAGGCATACCAGTGTCCTTGATAGTGACTCTATTCAAGGCCCTAAGATCATGAACCACCCTCAACTTTCCATTCTCCTTCTTTACACAGAAAACTGGACTTGGGTAGCTGGATGTCGATTGTTTGTATAACCCAGTCCTGACTCTTTCCCTAACAATCTCCACAAAATCCTCTCTGATAGCAGCTGGAATTGGAATAGGTTTGATTTGCCAAGGTTCATGAAAAACCACAGGAATCAAGTAAGGTTCCCCATAAGAGTGCTTCAATACACCCCTTTCCTCCTCAACAAATGCTACAGCCTTTTCCTTTAGCACAATAACGTGAAACAACAACTTCTTTTCTTCTTCAGACAACCACCCATCAGGACCAAAATTAACAACCTTCAATCTCTCCACGGTCACCCTAGCCGTCTCTACAAATTCTGGAGGATTCTTCACAAAAGGAGTACAGTACGGATCTCTTGACAAAGGAGGTCTCTTTAAGGGCGGATTCAAACCCACCAGCATAGGCTCATTAACATGCCTAATTTTCTGCGCTACCTTCTTATACTTTGCCGCTCCATCTTCAACTTGAAGGATCTTCAGGAAATTTTCATTACCAGACCTGGAACGAAAACCAAGGGTTTCCCCATTTCTCACATGTGTGACCAAGGTAATGTTTTTGAAAGGTGTAGAAGAAACCCTAGCAGTGCACAATTGGGAGGACTTACTTTTAGACCCCAATCTCACCACTCCAAAACTTTTCTGCCATTCCAAATCTTCATCTTCACTTCTGTCTTCCAAATCTTCAAATCTTGATTCATCTTAAGAATCAACTATTTTAAAATTTTGCAGTTTAACCTCATTCTGGAGTATCAAAAATTGATCTTGATGATCTTCTTTCTTCATAATTTTAACTCAGAGCAATTAGCAATCCTTTGCTTCCTACACTTATCCACAATTCAATTTTCTACGTCCCGCGCTACTACTGTCAGCATCCCCAATAGAGCAGAGACTGTAGTCTTCAAACATTGCGCAACTAAATCCGCTGCTGCTTTAGGAAAATCAGAGTGAACCCAGTGCTGCATTCTCCATTTAGGTTGAGTTGCCTTTGCACCAGGTTTCGCTCTTCCAGGTGGGTTCTTTGGAGTATTGTGCCTTGCTCCTGGCATTCCTTCAGCAAGTACCCCTCTTTGCTGTACTACCTCTGACTCCTCCAACATTGCCATTTAATCTTCTACCTGGTGATCCACGCCATAACCTCCTGGTTCCATACCCTCCATTCCAACTTCCTCCTGTCACGCGCCACGTGACACTTGAGGCAAAAGCAGCTCGTTAAATCAATAATATCGAGTTCTAAATCTATACTCGAAGCGCAGAAAGCAACTCCCCATAGCAACTGCAATTCCCCTTTGTGTACTTACTATTTAACTGCGCTAGCCTAAACTCTAAATCTAAATTAGTCAGTCTCTCAATAGGGTGCCTTAGTCTCATTTTCAATAAGCAACGCACAGCGCTAGGATCAACGTAATAGTACAGTAGTAGTTTTCATTGAAAGTTTGTTAATTACTTTAAAAGGGGTAAATTGAGCATGGATGGATATTAGCGAAGAGGGATTAAGTGTATGTTAGTAATGGTCAATGGTATGTGAATGGTGTGATGAAAGGGAGGTCAATGCGAGGAGGAATAAAGGATATAAAAGGGTTGGGTATTTGGTTCAATATTCCTTAGAATTAAATTATAAAACATATTTACATTTAATAGTGGTAAAATCTTTAAGTTAAATCATTGTTATTTTATCTTTCTTTTATTTTCAAAATAAATCATTTCTTAATCCTAAACCTTTGATTATTGAGTTTCCAACCCTTCGTGAGATCTTAAGAATTCCTATTACCTTTGAAACTATCTTATAATTCATCTTGAACATACCTCAAACCTGTAGCTCTTACTTCAAGTGACCTTCGAATCACTTCCTTGAATCATTCCTCTGTGCTTCAAAGAAGTTTCTAAATCTCTCATCTCACTTTCAGGAACATCCTCGACCTTGTGCGTAGGTCGTCCGGTGACAGTATAATTTAATTCTTTGTAGTTCTCATTCTTTGCACTACTACGTCCTTTTAGGTGTTTTTAAAGTTTTAAAATGGCACCTGTTCAACGCACTCCTCCTACGGGCACTACTACTAGAGCTCGCCCTAGGGGCAGGCAAACAGCCACAAGGTCTGTTTCCCGCACTCACTCTTTGGAACCACTCGACCTTAGGGAACGGAAACATTCAGTTCAATCTGTAGAAGACATCCCACAAGATTTTGAGGATTCTAGTGATGAAGAAGAAGGAGAGGATACAATGCACGAGACACCATTGGCCCCAGCCAATCACCCTTCTGGTCAATCATCAGAACCTGGACCATCTAACTCTCTGGAAGATTTCATGAGACTTTTCATGAAAACCCTTTCAAATCCAACGTCTTCAGAGGGATCTAAGTTCAAAACTCCTTCTATGAAATCTCCTGAAAAATTCGACAGAGATCACCCCAACAGATTGCGACCCTTCTTGCAAACCTGCAAGCTACTGTTCCATAATGACCCTCGAACCTTTAACAGCATCCGATCAAAGGTTGTTTACGCTTCTTCATTCCTAGCAGGGAAAGCAGCAAGGTGGTTCGAACCTTATCTGCTCATGCTTTCTTCGACAGAAACCCACTTACTTATCAATAATTGGAAAAGTTCGAAGACCAACTTTTTACGTTGTTTGGGGACCCTAATGAAACTGACAACGCAGAAATTGAACTTGATTTTCTTCGCATGAGTGATAATGGTAAAGCCTCTGAGTATATCTCGAACTTCAGAGCACTTCAAACTCGAGTAGGTTGGAATGATGCTGCCCTTAAGTATCATTTCAAGAAAGGACCTCCTTCGAGGCTTCTGGATCAATTAAATCTTCACGGTCAGAAGATGACTACTTTAACGGATTTAATGGATCAAACCCTCAAACTTGACGGTATTTATCAAGGATGACTTCAACATCATCGATATGCCAAAAAATCTCAAGGCCTAAATTTTAAATTGGGATCTTCTTCACACCCACGACCAAATAAATCCTCCTCGACTCAATCCAAACCCAATAAGGGAAAGGATAAACCTCGACCAAAAGGCTCGACCCCAGGCAATATCAGCAAAGTACTGGATCCTAAAGGTGAACTTAAAGAAGCTGAGAGGAAGAGACCAGCAGATAATGGGTTATGTATGTATTGTGGGGGTAAGCACAAGTTGGAAGACTGTGTAAAGTTGAAGGAAAGAGAAGGTACTAATTCGAAGTCAAAAAACTAGTAGATAGTTTACTTGTGTGCAAAGCAAACTATCTTATCTCTCCCAGTGCACAGAACCTCCATATCTTAAGGACTGGAGTTGCCTTAAACCGCTTGAGATTCATTCTTTTTAAGGAGGATATCCCCTTCAGTTGTCTTATAGACTCTGGAGCTTCAATTTCTTTTGTTAGTTTATCTTTTGCCGAAAAGCTTCAACTAACATTTACAGATGTTGATCGGACTCCAATCTATTTGGTTGAATCAGAGGAACCCAAATATTGGGTAAGTAAGAAAGTTTTATGGGTTTTTAACTTTCCGAACTTTCCCCCCTTCAAGTGGGAATTATCAGTCTTGGACGCCCCAAGGATGGACGATACCATTCTTGGCCATGACTTTTTAACGCATTGGAATCCCGAAATTGATTGGACTAAGGGATTGATCACCCCACGCTCTTAGTATATTTCTGATTCTTCAATGCAGGTCAATAGGAAGTTAAACAACCCGCCTGAAAACGTCCTGCTAGAGGACAAATCTCTGCCAGATGACTTGCAAGCATCTGATCTTTCTCTAAATGAGAAATTGGCTAACCCTTCTAGCTTGATGACTTCACTCGAAGAGGATTTAAATTTCCTTGAAGTAATTGAATTCTGCTCCCTCAATACAGGTATCCCCTCAACAGATTCTCTTGAAGATGAAGAGGTCGACCAAATCAACATTGAAGCCATTAAATCAACTCTACCAGAAATCTACCAAAATTTACAGATGTTTTCTCAATCTGCAAGGCCGATAAGTTACCGCCTCATCGACCCTACAACCACAAATAGAGTTAATAGGCCCAGTACCTCCGGCAGGTCCTGTCTATTCTTTGTTGAAGGACAAATCTCAAGTTCTTCGAGACTACATTGCAGAGAATATAGCCAAAGGTTTCATCAGAGCCAGTAAATCTCCAACCGGCTCCCCTGTCCTCTTTGTAAAAAAGAAGGACAGTAGTCTTAGGTTGTGTGTTGACTATAGAAAGCTCAACACAGTCACTAAGAAGAATGCATATCCTGTTCCTCCTATGTCATTACTTCTTACCCTTTTTAATGGTGCTAATTTCTTTTCTAAAATTGATCTTAGAGGCGCTTACAATCTGATTCGCATTGCAGAAGGTCATGAACCACTGACTGCAATGCGCACTAGATTTGGTAGTTTTGAATATTTAGTTATGCCTTTTGGATTATGTAACGCACCTTCAACTTTTCAAAATTTTGTTAATGACATCTTCCAAGATGTTGTCGAACAATTTGTTGTCGTCTATTTAGATGATATTTTAATATTCTCGAAAACACTAGATGAACATATTCATCATGTTTGACAGGTCCTAAATCGTCTTCGAGATCATGGTTTCTACGCCAAGCATAATAAATGCGAATTCCACCTCAAATCAATTGATTTTTTGGGTTTTATGTTGTCCACTGACGGTTTAGTCATGGATGACAAAAAAGTCCAGAAAATCCTGGAATGGCCTGAGCCCAAAAACATTAAATTGCTCAAAGGATTTTTGGGTTTTGCAAACTTCTATAGAAGATTTATTAAAGACTACTCTAAAACTATTTCCAATCTTACTTCTCTTCTTAGAAAAGACATTCCTTTTGTTTTTACTTCTACAGCACAAAAGGAATTTGAGGCACTAAAAACGGCGTTCACCACAGCCCCAATTCTTCAACATTTTGATCCTTCTGCTTCGACAATAGTTGAGACAGATGCGAGCGATTATGCTATTGCAGGGGTCATCTCCCAATTAAATCCTAAAACCAATTTGGTTCATCCTGTTGCTTTTGAGTCAGGCAAACTCATAGCCGCAGAATTAAATTATGAAATTCATGACAAAGAGCTTTTAGCTATTATCCATTGTCTTAAAAAATGGCGTTCTTTTCTTCTCAGCCTAGATAGTCCTTTTCAAATTTTAACAGATCATAATGCTTTAAAATACTTCATGTCTTCCAAAGTGTTAACCAGGCGTCAAGCCAGGTGGCTGAATTTTTGTCTGAATTTTCCTTCTCTATTTCCTATTGCCCAGGAAAAAACTGCATTGTCCCAGATATCTTGTCACGTCGGGACGACGTTTACCCACAGCAGGGGGATGCATTTGCTGACAAGAACCCAGCAAATGTGCAATCAATCTTCAACGAATCAATGTTAACGACTCATCAACTTAATTTGATGACAATTCAATCTTTTCGAAATCCACTATCCAACATCCTCGAAGCTCAGGCGAAGGACGAATATTGTTTAGGGTTAAAATACAAAATACTCTTGAAGCAAGGGGCCAAAAGATTTAGTATTGAATCAGGTCTATTAGTCTTTGAAGGTAGAGTAGTCATACCCAACAACAATGAGATATAATTATGGATTTTCAACAGTCGACATGATTCTCAATTAGCTGGTCATTTTGGGGTTGATAAAACCTACCAGTTAATAGCGAGGGATTTCTTCTGGCCAGGTATGATCAGGGAAATTAAGGCCTATATAAAAGCTTGTTACTAATGTAATAGGAATAAGGCTCCCCGTCACCGGAAGCATGGGTTGCTTCAACCACTTCCTATTCCCTCTAAACCTTGGGAATCTTTATCGATGGATTTCATTTCTCAACTTCTTTTTTATAATGATTTTGATGCTATATTAGTAATAGTAGATAGATTTTCAAAAATGTCTATTTTCATTAAAACCACTACTACTGCTACAGCAGAAGATTTGTCAAAATTGTTTCTAGAATATGTATTCTCCAAACACGGCTTACCAAATGATATTATTTCAGATAGAGGCTCATTGTTTGTATCCACATTCTGGACCCAACTGTGTCAACAACTCAATATCACGAGGAACCTCTCCACGGCCTATCCCCCTGAAACCGATGGTCAAACAGAAAGAGTTAACCAAATCCTCGAACAATATCTTCGAATTTATGTCAGTTACCAACAAAACGATTGGACCACATGGTTACCATTGGCCGAATTTGCTTATAATAACTCGACTCATTCTTCGACACAACAATCTCCTTTCGAAACCATTTATGGACAACATCCTTGATTCAACTCAATCCATGTAGGAACTAATCATCCTGCAGAACATTTTCTTCAAACTATATCACAACTCCAAGAAGAACTTAAAACATATTTGGAATTAGCAATTCGAAGATATAAGGAACAGGCCGACAAACATCGACAATCTGCTCTTTCCTTTAAACCAGGCGACAAAGTATGGCTCGACGCATGAAACATTCGAACAACACGACCATCAAAGAAACTGGCTGAAAAGCGCTTAGGACCATTTGAAATTGTCTCTGAAGTTTCTAAAACTGCATTTCGACTCAAGTTACCTCCTAAATGGCAGGCGATTCACCCTGTTTTCCATGTATCTCTCCTGGAACTGGCTCGAGAAATATACCCGGGCAAGAACCAACCCCCTCGCGAACCGGTCAAAGTAGAAGATCATCTAGAGTGGGAAGTAAGTCGTATCCTTGATTCAAGAATGCGCAAGGGGAAACTTCAATACCTTGTGGAATGGGAAGGCTTCCTCAATGACTCAGACAAAACATCCTGGGAACCAGCCATCAATGTTTCTAACGCCCCTGAACTCCTAAAATCTTTTCATTTGAAATATCCTTTAAAACCAAAACCTTAAAATCTCTTTTATTTTAAATTTTTGTTTTCTTTTTCTTTCTTTCTTTTTCTCGTAAAAAATCAAAAACACCTCTTAAATTTCTTAGCCTTTTTTTCTTTTTTTTCTCTCTTCTTTTTCTTTCTTCTCCTTCTATAAAATTTTCTCCAAAAACCAACTAAAAGTAAAATCAAAATTAAAAATAAATAAAATAAAATAAAATAAAATAAAATTAAATTAAAAAAAAATAAAATAAACATAAATAATAAAATAAAATAAAAAACTCTTAAATCCCTCTAAATATTTTCTTTCTCTTTTTCTTTTTCAATTCTCTAAATAACATTCTTTTCTTAAATTTTAAATTCTCTTTAAAAATTTCTTTTCCTAAAATTTATTCTCTCTTCAAAACTTTCTTTCCTTCGAATCATCAAATCTTGTACGACACGACCATTTCCTCGAACTTAACTTCAACCTCTAAATCTACCTATAAAAATTCTTTGAACAAATGATTCTTATTTTTCAAATTCTCTTTAAATTCTAAATTCTGCTTTTTTTCTTTCTCTCTTCTCTTACATAAAATTTTCATTTAAAACCTTAAGAACTTCCTTCAATTAAATAACTTCTTTCTTTCTTATTTAAACTTCTTCTTTCAAATTCTAAAGCAAAATTTTATTTAATTTTTTTTATCTCTCTCCCCCAAATCTTATAAAAAATAATAATATTCAGCTACAATAATAAAAAAATGAAATAAAATAAAACTAAAATACAATTCTACATTTCTACTTCTTTACATCTCTTCTTTTCACTTCAAATTTTTCTTGAACCAATCTTTTCATCTTCTCCAAAATTACCCTTATGTCCTTCTTGCATTTCTCAAATACCTCCTCCTCTCCTACCGGAACCACCTCTCCAATCTCCAAGAGTTCCTCTGCCATGTCGAAGGAAGCAGTGTCAATAATTGTATCAACCTCCCCACACAACTCTTCTGCGAGCCTTACTTGTCGACCCTGACGAGGTTTCTTCGACCACACCTGGTCCAATGTGTCCTCAGGCTCTTCGATTCCACCCGTGACTGGAGGGTTTGCCTCAGTTGGCAAAAGCGACGCAGGCTCCCCAATTGGGTCTTCAATGGTATTCGATGCCTAAACAAAACTCATCAGTAACCTCATTCCTAAAAAAAAACAACAACTAAAGCTTACCTCGAAGATGGGGTCAGGTTCTAAGAAAACCTTGGAGCCACCTCTACCTCTGCTTCACTCTCTTCCTCATTGTCTTCAATGACCACCCGTCGTTTCTTGGGTGCCCGCCCTGGAACAGGGACTTCATCTTCATCTTCCTCCACCAATTTGTTGACCTCTTCTTCGACACCCCGCTTCAAACTCGTCGCCTGGGTTACCCAGGTTGTGATCTCATTGTTGAGCTCATTATCATTCTCCCCCACCGATTGTTCGTCTCCAACCAAGACATCCCAAATGTCTTTGACCACCTCTTTTGTTTTAGGGATCACCCAAAACTTGGTCTTGGTAAACTGTTGTTCGATCTCTGCGTTCTTCTTCAACGCATCGCACGCCACTCGTTGCCAACGGCAAAACTCACATTTCTGGCGAGGGCCTCGAGTTTCCGTACTTTCGAAACAGAAGTATTCCATACTTTCAAAAGCCGTGCAAGCTTGGGAAAACTGTTGCGTAATCATTCCCCCATCCGCTTTAGGGTGTGGAGGCGTAGGTGTGGGAGTAGGACTATTCATTATAATAGGGAAATTAAAAAAAAATTATAAAGAAAAAGGAAACTAGTGTGAGAAGATGGCTCAAGCTCAACGGAGCTCGCGATTCTTATACCGGGGCATCTGTCACGCGCCACGTGACACTGGAGGCAAAAGCAGCTCATTAAATCAATAATATCGAGTTCTAAATCTATACTCGAAGCTCAGAAAGCAACTCCCCATAGCAACTTCAATTCCCCTTTGTGTACTTACTATTTAACTGCGCTAGCCTAAACTCTAAATCTAAATTAGTCAATCTCTCAATAGGGTGCCCTAGTCTCATTTTCAATAAGCGATGCACAGCGCTAGGATCAACGTAATAGTACAGTAGTAGTTTTCATTGAAAGTTTGTTAATTAATTTAAAAGGGGTAAATTGAGCATGGACGGATATTAGCAAAGAGGGATTAAGTGTATGTTAGTAATGGTCAATGGTATGTGAATGGTGTGATGAAAGGGAGGTCAATGCAAGGAGGAATAAAGGATATAAAAGGGTTGGGTATTTGGTTCTATATTCCTGAGAATTAAATTATAAAACGTATTTACATTTAATAGTGGTAAAATCTTTAAGTTAAATCATTGTTATTGTATCTTTCTTTTATTTTCTCAATAAATCATTTCTAAATCCTAAACCTTTGATTATTGAGTTTCCAACCCTTTGTGAGATCTTAAGAATTCCTATTACCTTTGAAACTATCTTATCATTCTTCTCAAACATACCTCGAACCTGTAGCTCTTACTTCGAGTGACCTTCAAATCACTTCCTTCAAAGAAGTTTCTAAATCCCTCATCTCACTTTCAGGAACATCCTCAACCTTGTGCGTTGGTCGTCCAGTGACACCTCCATAGGCGCAGGTGTATTCTCTCTAGTAGTATATCCTACTTCCTCCATATCCTCTGGATTCTCATACCTAGCGCCAGTCCTTCTTAGCCTAGCAACTGTAGGTGGGGCCGTTTTCTTGTGCTTTGCTGCAAACATCTCCAAACTCTCTGCGGTGATTGGCGCTGCAACTGCTCCCTCTTTTACTTTAAAATCCAGTACTGTGCAAGTAACTGCAAAATTGACTGACTTCGCATCCTTGCCTTTTTCTTTAATTTCAGGCTCTTTGCCCTTGTTCAAACTGCCTTCCATAGACTTTTTATTAATATGATAAATGACCATGGCTCGCATCCCTCGATCCTTGTCTTTAACAAGCTTAGTGCCATCTTCCAACATAAGTGTAGTCCTGTCCTTGTAAACTACCTTTTCCTCTTTATCCCTTTGAAGCGCATTACACCTCATCCTAGTATGCCCCTCTTTATTACAATAATAGCACACCATAGCAGAAAAACGCGAAGGTTGAGGAGAAAACTTGGGCGTAAACGATTCTTTTGCCTTTGCCGCTTCAATTATCTTTTTCTCCAACTCATCAATCCTTGCCATAACTGAATCTGGCTCCTTAGTGAAAACTTTATCTTTAGGTGACAGCATCTGAGGAGGCAATTGTACACCAGACCCATCTTCATTCATCTCCTCATTATCCAAAGCAACCCTAGCTGCACAACACTCAACTTGAAGCAACTTCATTTCAGCTTTTACCGCTGTTTCTATTTCTTCTAATCCAGGGTACTTATAATTTCTGTCCCTTTTTTTAACCAGTTTTCCTTCTTTATCCAAAAGCCTTTTTTCCCAGTCTTCAACTTCTGGCGCTAACGCTTCAAAAAACCAAGGTCAAGATGCATTAGCATCACTAAAGTCTTCATTAATAACTAAATATTTTACTATTCGGTAAAAGTCTTCCCTGAAACTTTTAAATTACTTAGGGTCTCAAACACCCCCTTTAGCTTTGACTCTTTTTACCAAGATATTCAGGTCCTTCATTGTGTACCTAGTTTCCTCGGTAACCTTTGACCATCTCTTGAGAATCTGTTCTTTTAGCGCTGGCAAATCTTGCTCTTCATGCCCTTTTAAATCCTCTAAATTGTCTTTGCACTCATTAGTTACAAAAAATAGTACTTGACGCACCATGTTGTATTCAGTCGCTCCATGAACTTCAGCTGCCTGTTCAAGCCTGTGTAAAACCTTCTTGGTATTAATGCCTGCAAAAAGCAAGCTTTCATCTTTACACCTAATGATTGTAGTTACCGTCTTTGGCAACGATGCCGAAGAATTCTGCAATTTTACCCTCTCCTGACATCCCCTAGATGTAGTCGCAGTAGGATCCATTCCCAAAATATAAAATCGAAACAGAGATCACAAAAACACACACTTGGTAATTAAACATGACTATATTCACAATACAGACCTATGCTATCTTCTGATAATGGCGTATTGATCTACTGGTTGTAGACCCTACAACTCTTCCACTGAAGCGCCGGCTTAATTATGTCCTCTTGACGAAAACCCCAAATAAAAACCAAACAATCTAATCAAAAAAATACTAGTTACAATTATGCCACTGTTGGGACACCAATTGTAGACTGTTATAAAGTACTAAGCAGTAGACACAATGCAAGATGGGTTGGCTCTACTCTTCAATTTCTAAAAAGAAGCGCCTGCCACTCTTATTTTAAAGACAGCGCAATAATGTGTAACACTAATATTTAATTAGAAAGTTTATAAGATGAGAGATGAGTCTTAGAGATCAGGAAAACAAGTATTACTATCTGGATATTTCTATTCTTAATAAGCGCTAATATCCACAGCTATTCCCTCTTGAAGCGCTCTCTTTGAATATGCCTTATTATAGCAATAAAATAACTCTAATAATAGTCAATCCTACTAAATCTATATATTCTCTCTATGTTGTGCTCTTTCACTATGCTATATGAAATACACACACAGACGAATGTATGATAAAAGACTCAGAAAATATCTCTAATTCACTATTCTATTTTACTTATATAAATATATCTCTTCTCTCTATCTCTCCAAAACTCCCTATCTCTATCGAATAGTCCTCCCTTTTATATTTTTCCAGTCCTCAAGACACAGTTCGCTAGTGGATCTTCAGCACTGGCTCTAGCGCCATATTAGTAAAACAATAGCTAATCTATTAGTAACTACGTACACCGCTTGTAATAACTACGGCGCCTAAAACATACCCTATGATTACTAACACTAGTATTAACTTGTTTCACTTATACTCCACATATGCGTTTTTTGACTCTACCTTCCTTTTTGTTTCAGCGCTATTTTCAGTTTTGACCCACTCTAACGCTGATCCTAGCCGCCTTGACTCTTGGGTAGTTTTACGATTGAGTTCCCACTCTCCTTTCTTTAATGCTAGGTTCATAGTCTTGAAAATTCGCTTAACTAGTTAGCCTCCCTCATTACCTGTTTCAGTAAGTTACCTGACTAGCCACGGTACAGTATACTATGCACTTGAATTGTCCTCAAGTCATATCTATTTTCTTAATGCGTAACACATAATTATTGGAAAGTCCAAATCCATATTGTTTAGCGCTTTACGGTCATAAATCAATAACACATGATTCCCCATTGTGTGGCACATTTTGCTAAAAAATCCAAGCGCACAGACCCTTAATCTTTTTCTGCACTTCCATTTCCTTTGTTCTTTGAAACACGCAAATACATATTATATTATAGCACTTCCTACTGGGCTAACTTCCTTTGTTCTTCCTGGACTACGGGCCCTGATTGGTCTAAAATTATGCTACCTGAAAGGCGTGTACCACACCGGATACCTTACCCACATCCAAGTGCAGCTTGATGTGGATACACCATTAAGAAATTTTAAAGATCTTGAAAAATAATTTGAACATATAAAGAAAATTTGAAAATGAAAACACTGAAATGAATGAAAATAGGAAACTTGAGAAGTAATAATAAGAAAAAAAGAAAAAAAGCATTTCCCAGTCAATTGATGAGCCTTTCCCCACCAACGCTTTCCCACATCCAGGTGACCCTGATGTGGTACAACCAACGATTTTTTTAAAAAAAAAACCCTCAATAACAAAAAAAAAAGAAAAAAAAGAATCTAAGACCACTAAAATTCCATTCCATCACAGCAAATAACTTAAGATAATACAGGTCAAAAGAGAAGATCATTGGGTGAGCTCCCCCCAATAAGTAAAAATGATGAGAGGCCAGCAGTGATACACATCAAAGAAAGATACAAGAACCAAGAAGCCATTCCAATCCAGTTTGAAGTCATAGAGGATTAAAAACCTGAATAAAATCAAAGAACTAGGATTCAACTAAATAAAACCAATAACTTACAACAGAAATTCTGGGGTAATTGCTATACAAGGCAGCCAGCTCATCAGTTACCCCACACTTGCCAATGTAAAATTTAGAAGCCCCCTCTGGGTACCTTCTAACAAAAAAAACATCCACACAATGAAAAGAAAAGCACTTGAAGACCAAAGAAGTCCAGTTTAAAGTCATAGAGCACTAAAATACTGTAAAAGATGACAAATGCTAGGGTTTAACAAAATTAAGAGAAGGGGTTAGAAACAGAAAATCTTGGGTAACTTTTATACAGAGCAGCCAGGCCATCAGTTACCCCCACACTTGCCAAGATAAAATCTAGATGCCCCTCCCATGGGTACCATCTAACAAAAAGGTTTGCAAAACAACAGATGCACAGCATCACCAAAAAGCAACCCAATAAAAATTATTCATAGTTTATCCTCATTGCAGATTTAGCCTTCTTCCCTTCTTGTGCCTCTGGGATAAAATCTCTTAACCAGGTCAGCAGCCACTCACTTTTTTAAGACTGCCCCATCCAATTCCTCCAATTGATATGATCCAAATGAGAGTTGAGATTTAACTCTATAAGGACAATTCCACCTGTCATGGAGCATCATGCCCCACTGACTCTCCAAACTCTTATTATAAAACAATACCAAACATCCAGGCTTTAAAGGAATCCATAGCCTGTGTTCCAACCTCTTATCCCAATATCTAACTAAATTAATCCTGATCTTCATCATCTTTTCATAGGATTTCTCATGAAATTCCTCCTTTCCTTCAAGATGATTCATTCTGGCACATAATAAGTCTTCAGTTAAACAAACTTCATCCCAATCAACTCCCAAATAAGAAATCGCCTCCAAATCAACTGGTAAAACCACTTTCTGACCAAAAATAAGTTCATAAGGTGAATATCTAGTAGTCCTCTTGACATTAATTCTGTCAGCAAACAAAACCAAGCTAAATAATGCCTCTGTTTTTCTGCACTATCCCAACATATCTTGACCAAAGAATCCTTCAAAAATTGATGCTTCTTTCAACCATGAATTTAGCTTCAGGATAAAAAGGAGTAACCACTCTGATCTTGGACCCAAAACTAGTAACAGCTTCCTTGAATTTTGCTCCAAACTCTGTTCCTACATCAACAGTAACTAATTTCACCAGCCCATACCTATATATCCACCCCTTGTTCAAAGATTCTACCACATTCTTGGCAGTCAAATTAACCAGAGGCACTGCCTCAACCCAACCAGATAAATCATCCATGGCAAAAAATAAATAATTATAACTGGCCTTATTGATATAGACAGCATCCAGACTGACTCTTCCAAACACAGTTGATTCTCCAGTAGCATGGCCAACCTCTTTGGCTACAAGTGACTTCTCCTTTGACATTCTTCACAAGATTGGACCCAAATTTTAACAGCCAACACCACACAATATGGGGGGCGGAATTGCTAGCGAGTCCACAACCTTGGACCAAAACTCACCACAGATTGAAAACACATTGAGCTATTGACAAAGAAACCATACAATCAGGAATGAACACTACTCATCAGAAAAAGTTTAGGTGGATGTTCAGGTAGAGTTCATTATGGGTTTAATATGAGTTCAGTCTAATTTCCATCTGAGTTCCATCTGAGTTCAGATTGGGGACTTGCTAGCAAGTCCACCCCTTATATTGCATGGTGCAACTTCATACCAGGCCACTAAAATCTGTCTGCTACTCTTCTATAAGTATTTTCAGATCCTTTACAATCAAGGTTTTCATGCAAGGACTTCAAGAACAACTCTTGATCCATTTTCTGAGTCACCACACCTTAATAAATTTGGATGTCTACTCCTCATAAAACTTCTTCCTGACACATAAAATTCAGGACTCTTTTTCTTGATTGAACATCAAGTTTCATAATCACAGCTATCTGGCCTCTACAAGATCAACAGATATTCCACCATTAAAAAATAAAACCCAGACTGACCCCAAGTCTCATCTTCAAAATCCAAAATAATGGCATCCAAGGGCACAACCCTGTCATCAAAATCACCAGAATACACATGAGCCCATTGACCAGCCCATCCAGGACACCAATCTTTAAGTTTTGGTACCTCCCTCTCCTTCCACAGAATTATATGAGAATCCAGTGTACAAACAAAAACACCATTCTCTAAATTTGAGCCATCCCAAACAAAAGCCCCTTCTTCATCAACAAAAGTAACCTCATCAACAGAATAAAGATTAGATCAAGCCAGTTTAACCCCTTTAGGGAGGGCCAAATTAATCAGTTTAACCTCTTTCTAGAGGTAAGAAAAACTATAAGCACCTCTTGTGCTGGCCCTAACCACAGGAATTACTTCATCAAACTCTTCTGACTCAGAATCTTCATCTATTCTTGGTCTTCTTGACAAACCATCTGGCATCGTGCAAGTTTTTCCTGGCTTGTGTACCAAATAAAAGGAGAAGTGCTGAATAAATGCAACCCACCTAGAAGTAGGAGAATTTGGAAGACTAGGAGTGTTGAGCATCTGCACCAAAGATTTAACATCCACCTGCAGATCAAAATTCTGCCCCCAAAAAACAGTCTGCAACTTCTTCTAGAATTTTTCCACACCACAGAGCTCCAACTTTAGCTGAGAGTACCTTGATTCCACTTCATTGAACACCACAGCTTCATACCTGACGGGATTGAATTTCCCATTCTTATCCTCCTGAGACAGAACAGCACCAGAAGAAATATAACTTGAATCCATGGCCAAATAAATCTTCCCATCCCCAACACCATAATCCAGCTTATGCAACACAATATCCTCCCCTACCACCTTCTTCAAATTCAATAATTCCTCTTCACAATCATCATCCCACTCCAAATCAGCATCCTTTCTTGTCAACTTCCTTAAAGGAGTAGCCAACAAAGAGAATTCCTTAATAAATATCCTCACATAAACACAAACACCCAAGAATCTCTTGACTTCAGTAGTATTCTTTCATCTTGGCCATGATTGAATTTTATTAACCCTCTTCTGTGCCATAATCTTTTCCTCCTTACACACCACATGACCCAAAATATACAATGCTGGTACACAACAACAGAAATTTGACCCAGAAACAGTCAAACCAGCCTCCTCTATCCTAAAAAAAATTATCTTTAGTGACACAGCGTACTCCCATACAAACCTCCTATTGCAAGGGTTTTCCTTCAACACTTCTTTATCATAATCAAATGTTGGCCCTTTAATTCCACAATAATTAATAAAGATACAAGCATAAGTTGGTACTTCATCCTACAGTATCCAAGCCATCCATGCCTGGTAAACAGCAAAAGAATTAGTAGCTCCTTGAGGTAAATTGGTCAATTGAAACCTTCCCAGGGGAGTCTCAAAAGTAGTGAGAGGCCTATAGTCCACATGGAGCTCCCTCTCATCATAAACACCCATAATATTTCCCAAACCATACTACACCCTTCCAGAAAAATCCCACACAAAATCCTCTGCACTTGGAAGCATTCCAGCATCCTTGATAGTCACTCTATTTAAGGCCCTAAGATCATGAACCACCCTAAGCTTGACATTTTACTTCTTGACACAGAACATAGGACTAGAATAAATTGAGGTTGACTGTTCATACAACCCTTTCCTGACCCTTTTCCTGAAAATCTCCATAAAATCATCCCTTATAGAAACAGGAATTTGAATTATTTTGATTTTCAAAGACTCATGACAAACCACTGGAATCAGATAAGGTGAACCATAAGAATGTTCCAAAACTCCTCTTTCCTCCTCCTCAAAAGCAATTTCCTTTTCCCTAAACACCATCAAATTCAACAACTACTTCCTCTCCTCTTCAGATAACCACCCATCAAGACCAAAATTCACCACCTCCAACCTTTCCTCAGTAATCCTAGCAGTTTCCACAAAATCAGGTGGATTCTTCACTAAAGGTGTCACATAAGGATCTCTTGAAAAGGGAAGCCTCTTCAAAGGTAGTCTCAGCCCAGCTTTCATAGGCTCATTAACAGGCCTAACTTTCACTTCTACCTTCTTGTATTTAGAAAAATCCACTTCCAGATCTTCATCTTCAACAGGAGCTTCTTCAGTCTTCCTATTAAAATAAGCAGGGGTGTCCCCAATGCTCATGGGTGTGGCCAAGGTAATGATTTTGAAAGATGTAGAAGAAACCCTGGCAGTGAAAAATTGGGAGCAATTACTATTAGACCCCAATCTCACCTCTCCAAAGCTCTTCCATTCCACATTATCACTTTCCTCCTCACTATCAACATTAATTCCACCACTCCTCACCACTTAAGCCAAATAATATTGAAATAAATTTTTTTGATCTTCTTTCTTCTTTATCTTCAGATTTTTTTCTTGATTATCTTCAATTATCTTGAAATTTTTTTCTTCATTTCTTAATGGGGCACCTTTCCTAAAACAGAAATAAGGGCTGCACAATTTCTTATATTTGTGGCCAAGGTAATATTTTTTAAAAGGTGTAGAAATTACCCTAGTGGTGCACAAATGAGAGGACTTACATTTAGACTCCAATCTCACCACCCCAAGGCTTTTCCTTTACAAAGATGTAGACCCCATCTTTCCTCTTGAACTTGAAATAAAATTAATCTTGAAAATGTTAAATGAAAAGAGACTTGATAAGAACTTGAAGAATACTTGCAGAGAGGAGAAACATTATACAAAGAAAGCTGAAGGTCCACTTGGAATATCTCCAAATGAGCTGACCCACTACAACCTGGGATTTCTACTGAAAGAAAGAGATTGCACCACTTGGGTGATCAGCCCCTCCTACTCTAAAAATTAGGCTCTCTATCAGAGCCTCAGCTCCCTTCCAAAAAACCAAAAGCAGACATATATTCTCTTCTCCTCTAACAACAATCAGGGCAGTGAAACATTGAGCTAAGACAAGGCCTAGTCTCCCAACCCTATTCACCAGGTGAAGACAACCTCATATACAAGGTCCTTTTCTCCTCCCCTATCAGCTCCAAGCTAATGCCAAATCCAGTTTGATAAACAATCCTGGCTGAAAAATACATCAAAAATGGGCCACCCAAAACTTCCCTAAAAGTGCCTTTAGAAATATAAAAGTTCACCTTCCCAGAAGCTCCACCAACATCCAGCAGCAATTCTTCTCAAGTTGCTAGAGATACCAGTTTTGATAGGGAGGCCCAATTGAGTTGCCTCAGGGAGACAAATGAGATTGATCTGAGAAACAGAATCAACCAAAGCTCTGATGGATTTTCCATTCAGAGTGACATTGACAAGCCCCAAGAGAGCAGAGAAATGAGTCTCCAAATTTTCCCCAAACTTCTCAGCAGAATCACAAAAAAACTCCACCTCCCCAGAAGAGACCCTTCTCCAGGCCAAGATCTTCTTTTTCTTCTCAGCCAAACCAGGACTGATAGAAAACAACTCCCAGTAAGTCAAGGAGATATTTCCTTATTCATTTTCTCTAACACAGAGTCTGTTACATCAATTCTTCCTGAAACCAATGGACTCTCAAAATGGGTTTTTGGTTTCTCCACTTTAGGCCTTGATGCCTCTTGAGGTCCAGCACCTCCATCCACAATTTACTGACCACAGGAACCAAGCCAGAGCCATCACTTGTGACCATGGCCCCACTGGGCTTTGGAAAAGAAGCCAAAGGAACATTTTCCTCAGAGTCAGAATCCAAATCCATAGGCATTTGATCCCCATTCAGATCATAAGCACCAAAATTTTGTGGGCCCATATCTGCAATTCCCTTCTGAATTTGTGCAGCTCCTCCTTACTAACTTTACTTCTGGCCTCCATCTTTGGATGCACCTTGGGAGCCTTTGGCTTAGGCTGAGCCTGTAAAGTGCTCTTGTGTCTACCCACTCTCCCAGAATCAACATCATAGACACCAGCAAAATATTTCCTTTTTGACTGTGCCTCACAAGAATACAACTCCAAACCACCATAAGAAGTAGAGAAAGAGACCTTATTGACCTCCTTCCCCTTTTACTTGACATCAACACTTTCTTTAGCAGAAGAATTCCTGTGATCAGGAATCTCCACAAACCTTAGCCTCCTCTGATTGAGACCACCCCTTCTCCTGACCAAATCAACAGAAGCCTTCCCCTCTCTGCGCTTTACAAATAAACTATAAGGGAACTTGAACACCCTTCCATTGAACTAAATTTTTCCCTCTGACATATCTCTTTTCATAGCCTAACAATCATTTGACCTGTGCCCCCTCCTACTAAAATATGAGCACACCCAAGGATCACTTATACCACCTGCCCTCCTCTCAAAATTCTTGGCCTGCTACCATAAGACCCTATTCACCTTTTGAGCTTTGTGCACAAAGATGTGCAACTTCTTGGTCAAGTTCACAAGTTGCTCCATCACTGGGTCACTCTCCGCTTTTTTAAACTTCACAACCTTCTTCTCTTCCTTCTTCATCTTAACTTCCTGATCATCCAAAGCCTCACTTACTTTGCTGAAATATTTGACACACTCCTCTTGATAGTTTTCCACAGCCAAAAACTTTAAATGGGCCTCCACAGCCTCTTTCCCCTTATCCAAGCCAGAACCTTATGGTACCCATTAGCCAGAGTCTTCATAATTTCCTTCTTGGGCAGATCATTCAACACATCAATTCTAACATCTCTAGCCAGGGCAGACAAAAAAACATCTTTGGCAGAATTCTCATGTGTTACCTTCTCTACGTCAACCAAATATTCCACAACAGGGTCAAACTGTAGCAGAAACTTCCTGTACACTATGCAAGTTACGGGCACCACCATATGATTGCCATTCACTGAAAACCTTGTTTAGATCTGCAATAGTGAACCTGACAACCCATTTATCCACCATTCCCCCACACAATAGCTTCCAATCCCTCTTCTTGTAGCCAGACAGGGCTACCACCTCCTTCTCCACTGCCTATCACCAATGAAGAAAATAAATTGCTTCACCATATCCAGGCAAGAAGCACCATCCACACCAGCAGCAGCCTCATACTTCTCCATAAACCACTTCACATCTTCACAATTAAACTTGGTACCATCCCAAGTTTTGATCTTAAAACACTTCCTAACCATCATAGCAGGAGGACCTCCCTCCTCACTAAAAGTCATCATAGGAATAGAAGGGCCAGAAGACATTCATCAAGACCAAAATCACCAAAAGGGGCAAAAAAAGAAAAAAACACTCCAAAGAGCTAGCAGTCCTAACCCCACTTTGGGAGCCAGAAATGAAGACAATCCTATAGTGCTAGCTACATGCCTCAATCAAGGGATTTTGAGAGAAACCAGAGAGAAAATCACCTGTCCCTTTAAAAAATAGAGTGAGATTTACCTGCTAAAGTATATTGAGTCTTTTTTGCGAAAACCCCCTTCCAACACACTTGACTGCTTGATCAGCCAAGAAAGTAGTCACCAGACAAACTACCATACCAAAGAACTGAAATGTAGCTCAATGTCCACACCAGAGAAAGAAATGAATTTTGATTTAGGTTTTAAAGCCACACCAGAGACAGAAATAATACTTGAGATAGCTTTCAAGACTATACCAGAGAAAAAAGTGATAAGAGTTGAGGCCAAGTAAGAACTAAACTTTTTACAACCCAGAAAAAGATTCCACAAACAAGCACAAAAGAGTGAGGCACAGAGATTCCAGGTATAAAAGATGGTTGATGATAAGCTAGGATGTCCTTAAACTTGCTTTACTATCTAACACACAGAATACCCTGGCTTTTTCCTAGCCAAATCCTATTCTCTCACCTCTCTACATGCATAAAAACGCCTCTAGAGGCTTCCACTTGCATAGGCAGACAGGCCACCCAATTTAGGGATGGCTTCCTAGTGTCAGGCGGCTGCTTTTAGGCCTTTAAATGCCCATAAACACCCAAAAAAAAGCTCTAAAAAACAATAACTACACATAGAAACAAGTTAATTAAATGTAACAAATACAAAAATCGGGAGAAAAGAAAGAAAATTAAGCTAAGACTTAATAAGTGACCCTAGATTAAGCCTAAAAAAATACAACTAAACATCTAAAACTCACAAAAAACCAATAAAGCCACCATAAACCCAACTGCAGTCTACTAAAAAAACACCTCCAAATATGCACTCCAAAGGCCTACCCAGATTTGGAACACCACACTGGAAAGAAAAAAAAATTCATCAGTATTTTTAGGAAGCATCTGTGATTAAGCTAAACTAAGATGGTTTAACAAAAGAAATCATGAGGAGATCAATGTGTAAGAATTTGATGTTGAAACTAATGTATTAAGAAGAGGAACATCTGGAAAAGCAATTCAAGAATTAGACAAATAGGATAATGGATTGACATCAAGTAATGATGAATATACACTTTCAGAGGACAGGGATTCAGTTGATGAGCCGATTGAGCAAATGGATTGGCTGAGAAAGTATCTGGAAGTAGATAGTGAACCAGAAAATTGTGATTAAGACACATGGGGCAAAGTAAGGGATGTGAGAAATGTGGCAATTCTCTGTCGTAGTTACTTCAGTCTAATATCGCATTTATCCCTTCATTATTAATCTCTGCATAAATTTCCTCTACGTTTCCTTTCTCAGCTACTATTGGTAATTAGCACTATCCCTTACCTGATCCTGCAGTTATACTAGCGTACCTCCACCTGATTAACTTCTATTTACTCCTGATTACTCTATATATATTGAACTTAGTTAAATAAGTAAACACCGTACATGTACATACCTGCAGAAAGTGCTGGCACTATCGAGGATAAATAGGACTCTGCTCCTACTATTATTCCTTAGTTAACCAACCACTTCTGCAGGTACGTCTATCTTTCTTTATTTTTCACCTAAAACATTATTAACATCCTTTACACCATTATGGCAATCAGGTATCTATTACTCACTACTCCCTTGAGCTCGTACTTGTTGCTTACTTGGGATAATTACCATTGCCATAAGGTACTCTTTGTTTTACACTTAGTGCTGCTACTATTATCTCACTTGAAATATACTTAGTTAACCAACCACTTCTGCAGGTATCTATTACTCACTACTCCCTTGAGCTCGTACTTGTTGCTTACTTGGGATAATTACCATTGCCATAAGGCTATCCTTGTCTAACAGATTATGAGACCGGGTGTCTACCTTACCTTAATCCAGTCGTTAATCATCCACTATCTCTACACGATCATGCAGACCTCTGACGTAAACCTCACTGGAGTTCCTGTACTAGACAAGGATAACTACCAGCTATGGGCTTTCAGGATGGAAAGCATCTTCATGCAACAAAATCTTTACGATATCGTCATAAACAATGCCAAAACTCCACCCGAATCTGACCCAGACCACAATCCATTCAAACTCAGGAAACAAAAAGCTGCTGGCCTCATGACCCAGTTTATGAACCCTTACCACCTACGACTATTTGTCACGATTGCCAATAAGAATGATCCCCACCAATTATGGACTGATCTGGAGTCTCACTATAAATCCTCGAGCGAGAATAACCAAATGCGTGTGTTTCAGAAATTTGCACTAGTCTCCTACCCAGGAGATATCAACAAATACATTGAACTCATTAAAAATATCGAGGCTGAACTTGTTGCTGTCAAAATCGAATTAAAGGAGCACTTACTTGCTTCCTACTTCCTATACCGCCTTCCCAAAGAATTTTCTTCTCTTCGAGATGCCCTGTTACATAATGCGCAAGCTCGCAAAGAATCCATCACGGTCAAAACCCTAATTGATTCACTTGATAATCATAATCTGGAAAAAGTCATAACTCAAACCGACCTTCCTAAAGCCTTTCAAACCTCTGAGAAACGAACTTACGAAATATGTTCTGGAGGAAAACATAACCCAAAGACGAAACATCAAGAGTCCGAGTGTTTCCAACTTCACCCTCACCTGAAAAATAAAAAAACTGAGGTGGCCAAGGCCAACATAGCCGTAGAAGTGCTTCCTAATCCCCATGATCTATCATCTGTCCAACCGGCCTCAACAAAATGTCTATCTATCTTCGCCAATGTCCCCAACGGAGTCTTTGTCCTGGACAGCGGTGCCTCACAACATATGTTCAATTCCATTGAACACTTCTGTTCCTTCACGCCTGCTAAATCCACCGTGGCATTTGGTGACGAAAGCACTGTTCCCTCCGAGGGTTTTGGAATGGTAATTCTAGGGACTAACAACCAACGAACTCCACTGGAAAACTGCCTCCTCGTTCCGTCACTTAAACTAAACCTCATCAGTCTGGGTGCACTGCGAAAAAGACTCAAAAGCATGGAGCTTACTATTTCTGGAAATAATTTCTCTCTCGTTACCAAGTCAGAATTCAGACTGAGAGGAGAATTTGAGGATGATCTACTTGTTCTCAAAGATGTTTTCACTGGTAAGTCTCCCTCTGCTAATGCTTCTTTTCTTTCAGTCACTAACCCCTCTGTCACTTGGCATAATAGACTAGGTCACCCCGGCAAGGCTGTCATGGATCACCTTGGGACCCATCATGTAATACAGATGTCCGATTCTGTAGATAATTTCTGTGAAAGCTGTATAGAGGCAAAACATCACTCGCTTCCTTTTCCTGGATCTCTCCCTAAGGCATCCAGACCTCTTGAATACATTCACTCCGACCTAAGCGGAAAAATTTTTCCCCCGTCTATTGGCGGAAGTCTTTATTATTTCCAATTAACTGATTATTTCACATCATATCGCTTCATCTATATCCTAAAAAATAAAAGTGATACCTTCTCAACTTTCCTACATTTCAAAAAGACCATTGAATTAGCCCTAAATAATAAAATTTGTCACTTAGTTAATGATGGAGGAGGGGAATATTGCAATAAAGAATTTAAAAATTATCTTCATAGTGAGGGAATCCAGATGCACATCACTGCGCCCTACACTCCACAACAAAACCCTGTGGCAGAACGGGCTAACAGAACAACCACGGAGAAGGCAAAAGCCCTGTTGTTCCATGCCAACCTTCCTCCCGAGCTCTGGGCAGAGGCAGTCACTACTGCTGTCTATCTATACAACAGGACACCTACAAAAACCCAACAGATGAAGTCCCCCTTTGAGAAATTATTCGGCACTCCTCCAAAACTCTCACATCTCAGAACCTTTGGTTGCAGTGCTTATGCACTAATTCCTAAGAAACTGCGCAAAGGTAAATTTGATCCATCTGCCAGCCAGTACATCCTAGTGGGTTATGACGAAGCTTTAAGCTCCTATCGGCTCCTTGATCCTAAAACCCACAATATCACTTACTCACACGATGTTGTGTTCAATGAAAATGAGTTCCCTTATCTGAAACTCCGACAGTTAAGCGACACAACCCAAACCTTACCCTTTCCTCCACTAACTGAGGATTGTGATGAGATAGCCCCAAACCAACCGATACCAGCCTCACCCAGTTGTGATGAAGAGTCGCCAGAGGAATCCAACCCTTCCCCTGTCCCTTCTGAGGAGAACCAGTCAGACTCAACATCAGAATCTAACCCTGAAGAGGAAGACGAGGAAGTATTAGACCTCATCAGACCCACGCGCATCCCCGTAAATGAACGTTTCACCTACATCCCTGAAGATGTACCACCTCCACATGAGATATCTTCAGATATCAATCCCAACAACATCATTAGTCAGCCGCGCACCAGGCGTCCCCCTGATAGAACTTTTCTCACCTCCGTGTCACCGCTTGCGTCAGAAGTCCCAGTTCCTACTACCTTCCACGAAGCAATCTCAGGCCAGGAATCGGATGCTTGGGCGGGAGCTATCAGTAAGGAGTTGGAAAACATGAAAAATCACCATGTCTGGGAAATCATCGAAAAACCTCCTGCAATTAAAACCATCGGCGCAAAATGGGTTTTCTCTGTCAAGGAAAACGACTCAGGTGGTATAGCAAAATTCAAAGCTCGTCTCTGTGCACAAGGTTTCCTCCAACAAGAAGGAATTGATTATTTTGAGACTTTTGCGCCCACCGGTAGACTCACTACCTTCCGAGCCCTTCTCGCCCTAGCCATCCAAAATGGTTACAACATGGAACACATGGACGTAAAAGGGGCCTTTCTACATGGGACCCTAGAGGAAGATGTCTTTATGCGAGTTCCTCCAGGAGTTAACTCACCTCCCTCAATTAATCAACCAATTCTTAAACTCAAGAAGTCAATCTACGGGCTCAAGCAATCCCCAAGATGTTGGTCTAAAGAAATCAATCAATTCTTTTCAACAATCGATATGACACCCTCAAGTGCAGATCCTTGCCTGTTCATCTCAAAAAACCCCAACAATCCAATCTTTGTCTATCTCCATGTTGATGACTTAGCAGTATTCGGAAAGGACCTGACCCAATTCAAAGAGAAAATCAAAGAACGATTTGACATGGAATTTCTTGGGCCACTGTCTTATTTCTTGGGCATGAAAGTCACCCACCATCACAACACCATCAGTCTCTCGCAACCCTCATATGTCAAAAACCTGTTGAAAGAATACAATATGTCCTCATGTAAACCTGTTGTAACACCTCTACTCCCGCACGATCACCTTCTTCCAGCGACTCCCTCTGAAATATTGAACTTTAACAACCTCAAAATAAACTATCGTCGTGCAGTCGGTTCCCTGAATTACCTAGTACAATGTACAAGGCCAGACCTATCATTCGCGGTCAGCCAACTCTCACAACACCTCGAACAACCAGGGATTTCTCACTGGATAGCCTTCAAACACGTACTCCGGTACCTTGCAGGGAGTGTTGATCTGGCACTTACGTACTCCCAGCAAAACACAACCTTTAATCCTCAAGGGCACTTCTCATGGTCTAATCCAACGGGGTTTGCTGATGCTGATTGGGCTGGGTGCCCTAGCACTCGACGATCTACTTCAGGATATCTGTTTCTACTTAATGGGGGTGCTATTTCTTGGCAATCAAAGAAACAACCCACAGTTGCCCTGTCCTCCTCAGAAGCCGAATATCGATCCTGCACTACCGCCGGGCAAGAGGCAATCTGGCTCAAAAATCTATTTGAATCCCTCCATATCCCAATATCCAGTCCACTCACCATATATGGGGACAATCAAGGGGCAATAGCCCTATCTCAAAATCCAGTATTCCAAGCACGAACTAAACATATAGAAGTCCAATATCACTGGATAAGAGAACAAGTCCTCCTGGGAAATATCGAAATTCCCTACACTCCCACCAACGCAATGCTTGCTGACAGCCTTACCAAGTCGACGCCCGGAAAATCGCTCCAATCATTCCTCAACTCTTGTGGCTTGCTACCTTCCAAACCCCAAGACAGGAGGGTGTGAGAAATGTGGCAATTCTCTGTCGTAGTTACTTCAGTCTAATATCGCATTTATCCCTTCATTATTAATCTCTGCATAAATTTCCTCTACGTTTCCTTTCTCAGCTACTATTGGTAATTAGCACTATCCCTTACCTGATCCTGCAGTTATACTAGCGTACCTCCACCTGATTAACTTCTATTTACTCCTGATTACTCTATATATATTGAACTTAGTTAAATAAGTAAACACCGTACATGTACATACCTGCAGAAAGTGCTGGCACTATCGAGGATAAATAGGACTCTGCTCCTACTATTATTCCTTAGTTAACCAACCACTTCTGCAGGTACGTCTATCTTTCTTTATTTTTCACCTAAAACATTATTAACATCCTTTACACCATTATGGCAATCAGGTATCTATTACTCACTACTCCCTTGAGCTCGTACTTGTTGCTTACTTGGGATAATTACCATTGCCATAAGGTACTCTTTGTTTTACACTTAGTGCTGCTACTATTATCTCACTTGAAATATACTTAGTTAACCAACCACTTCTGCAGGTATCTATTACTCACTACTCCCTTGAGCTCGTACTTGTTGCTTACTTGGGATAATTACCATTGCCATAAGGCTATCCTTGTCTAACAAGGGAGCACGCTAAAGATTATTTTATTTAAGATGGATGGGTATGGAGGGAATTTTCTTCTATACCACAATTAGTAAGAAAAGATAGATCTAGGAAAGAAAAAATTCTTAAAGCATTACATGAGAATTTACGACATAGGGGACACAATGAAACTTATAGAAGAGTCAAATAACAAGTATGGTAGCCAAATATGAGAGCTGAGGTCAAGGATTGGGCTCAATCTTTCCCAGAATGTCAGCGCAGAAGTTAAAGAAAGCCTAAATGAAAGAAAAGGAAATGGGTGAGGATAACATTTTTGGAAGGATTAGCTTGGATGTAGTTCATATTAAAGAAGGACACTTTAAGAATTAGGTTGTGGCCAGGGATGATCTGTCAGGATGGGTTGAAGCAGCGCCTTCAATAAACCTTAAGGCAATTAATGTAGCCAAATATTTAAAGAAGGAATTGGTGTATAGATACAGAGTAATGAAAATGGTAATTGTCACCACAGGAAATCTAGGGGTGAACTGCTATCAATCCACTCTCTTAAATTATTGAGTGTCCCTTCATTATTCCAGGTTTATGAATACTTTTTAAAAATAAATGAATTAGAGTTAGATTTACATTTATTCTCAGATTGGTCCAAAAGTGAACCTCAATTGATCTCAAGTTATGCATAAGTTGATCAACTATAACCATGATTTTATCCTTTGTTGAGCGCACATTGAGCACATATTGATCCAACATAAGCTTTTGAATATTTAATATGATTATGAATTTAGAAGATGAAAATTATTTTTTAACATACCTAAGCATTAATTTGCATTCAAAAGATAAACAATTAAATTATGAAAATAAATTTAATTTACAATAATGATATCTTTTACTACATAATTGCAACAATAGATAAATTTAGCAAATTTTTAGATCACAAATATTAATAACTATAGGGATTGAAATAACTAATGCCATTCCTATTTTCAAATTTTCAAAAGAATATAGTCACTTCTCAATTCAAATCTATTAAGTCTTTGTAAAACTAAATTTTGTATAATTTTTTTATTTTACCTAAAATATAAGACCTAGAGGCTATTGAAAATAAAATCTTCAGTTACTCAATTAGAAAAATTTTTTATTTAAATAATAATAAAAATAGTCCTTAGAGTGTATAACTTGAAAGGTTGTTATGGAAATTAATGAAGTAAGGTATTCCTCATAAAAGTGTCCCTTGTGTTGGACACTTTTACCAAAAACCATTGTGATGCCATCAATTATCTTCATCATATGGGCTATTTTTTCGGGTTTTCCTTGAACTTTTTAGTCACTGGTCTTGTCCAAAGTGTCTAGCACAAGTTTGGCCAAACTTATGCTGGACACTTTTATGAGGAACAACTCACTTCTATTAAATAAAAATGCACCTTACCAACTTCATTTTGGAAAAGTCATGAAATATACTTAACATTAACTCCTTCATTGAAGGGGAAAATACAATTAAATTGCTTAATTTCTTCCTGTAATATATAACGCCATCCTCAATGGAAAATTTACCTTTTTCTAATGATTCCTAATACTTTTGTGGTAATTCTTTTATTAAAACACTCATTGAAGCATTAGATGGATCATTTAATATTGTAGAAAGGTTACTCAAGTCAGGATCTGAAGTATAATTATCAAGAATTGATTGCATAAATTCATCCTCAATATCTACAATATAAATGCCATAAATGTTAATAATCTCTTTTTCAGGAACATAAGAAGGATTATCATCATTATTAGGTAGAGGTACTCTAGATAACAGATCTACATTAGAGTGTAAGGTTCCTTCTCAATTTGTAATAGTAATCCGTCCTCTGTACTATTTTACAGCTAATTTCCATCTAAACATATGTATGTTAGGAGTTTTCATGTTTAAGAGTTACTTAACTGAACTACAGTCAGTTATTAAATTAAATTTTTCATCTTCAAGGTAATAATGTAGCTTCTCAAGAGCCCATACTACTGCCAAACATTCAAGTTGAGTAGCACCATATTTCAATTCAGTACTTCTTAGAGTACATGAAATATTCCAAATTATTACTTCTGACATTTTCCCTTCAATAAGTTGTTTTTGATGCTAAGCAGCACCCAAACCAATAAAACTTGCATTGGTATACAATACAAAAGGTAATTGAAAATCTGGTAATCCCAAGATAGGAGCTGTCATCAAACATTCTTTCAACTTATCAAAAGCCTGTTGTCTTTCATTATTCCAAATGAAAGCTTCTGATTTCTTTATCAGTGTGGTAAATGGTGCAGAACTTAATTGGTAGTTCTTTATATATTGTCTATAATAAACACACATACCAAGAAAAGATTGTACATCCTTTACATTTTGTGGAATTCCAATATTCTTGATTGCAGACACCTTATTTTGGTCTACACATATTTGTAAGACAGATACAATATGACCAAGCAATTTAAAAGACTCAAACCCAAATTTAAATTTTTTCAATGCAAGGGTCATTTTTATTTCATCCATCTTCTGAAATACCTTCTTTAAATGGATTAAGTGTTCATCATATGTATTAGAGAACACTATGATGTCATCAATGTATACAATAAACCATATTTCAATCATTTAATTATGGAATGTTATATCCATTAACTTCTGAAATACTGAAGGAGAATTTTTTGGTCCAAATGGCATCCTGACATATTTATATATTTTCATATGTGTTGTTATCAACAAAAATTTCTGAGAATTCCTTTAAACAGGAATTTGATGGTACCCTTTATTTACATCTAGGAAACCTATATATTTAGCACCTTTAAGGGTAGCATGTATAGAGGAAATCTTTGGAAAGGGATAAATTTCATCTACTGTAAATGTATTTAATACTCTATAATCACCAGACAGTCTTAATTTATCTTGTTCATAAGAAATTAGCACTGGTGATATTACACAATATTTTGGTTTAGCTTCAACCTTCTCAAGAAGGTTCATTTTTAATAACATCTTAATATTATCCTCTATTTCTTTCCTCTTCATTGGTGAAGCAGGGTATGGTTTCTTTTTAAGACTAGCAGGAATATTTTCCATATCACAGGCTAAACTAATCTTCATCTCATAATCTTTTACAAGGCCATGTTCATTGGTACCATGTGCAAAATCCATTGGAATTGCTTTAATTAAGTCCAATATATTATTTTTCTCAGCTTCACTTATCTGAGTTCCAAATGATGCTTTACAAATTTCTGTTTCCAAAAGTTCCATCTCATTAATTTTTCTTCCTTTTCAAGGAATATTTATCACTGAATCAATGTGAAAGACTGTGTTAAAATAATTTATTTTAAATTATCTTTTAACATTAATGCCAATTGTAAAATATTATTAGCAGGGTCCAATTTCACACCAAACTTAGTCAGAATGTCATTTCCAATGATAAAACAGCTACTATGATTAGTATTATCCATTACTACAAAGTCATAAGTTACTCTAACATAACCATGTTGATGTTTAAAGAAAACAGCAGCTTTGTATCTACCAATGGGGTGTAGTACTGATCTGAAAACTCTCCAATTTTTACTTTGAAGGGGTTCAAGCTTTGACTTATAATAACTATCAATTCTCTGTGATGTATTTGTAGAAGCAACAGAACCAGAAGCTTCTGTGTCTAATACTATATTTAAATTTTCTCCAGAAATGATAGCTGAAACCATGATAGGTGTAATTTTTAAGCTATCAGCTTGTATATCCATAATGATTTCAGAATCCTCAAAATTCATTAAAGATTCATTTGAGTCCATATTTAATATTGAGTTTTCAAAGATGGAAAAATCATCTTCCAACATACAGACTTCATCTTCATCACTATATGAGATATTACTGTCATAATCACTTGAATCTTTACTTTTTTTCTGTGTCATTTTCAGATTCATGTTGATTTTCAACAATATTTATATTCTTCTCACATTTGTGACATTTAACCCAAGGCTTAATAAACTTATAAACGTATTAGTCTCATACTTTTTAGGTACTACAGGTGCAGTATGTATTTTCTGCTTTTCCTGCAGTGTTTTTAAATTCAGATTTTTCACAGGCTCATTATTTTGTTTATAAGTGATCTACCTTGCTTCATACTCATGGTTCAATAATATTTCATAAAAAATATTATTAAATTCAGAGTATTCATTAACTATTATTGTTCTAGCTACAAAAATATCTCTGACAGATGTAGCTAATTTATATATTATTTTATCTTTCCATAAGTTAAAATCCATGTCTGGCTCAATGGATTTCAATATCTTATATAAATTCATTAAAAATACCATTGGTTTTTCACCATTCAATGGATTATACCTAGTTTTCTCATATAATATTTGCTGAGTTAGTCTGAATTTAGAACCTCCAAATTGTTTTTCAATCAGGTGTTTTAATTCAGCCCAACATTAATCTTTAACCTCACTTAATACAGCCTCAAACCATAATGAAGAAACATCCTTAAATAAATAAATCAATTTTGATGTTATTTCTTCATCTGGTAACTTATATGAAAACTTTAAATTATCAATTCTTTGAATAAAATGCTGCCAATCAGATCTGGCTTCCCCATCATAAGTTGGGTACTGATCAATCTTTTGCCAGTTCTTTTGATTGGATTTAGTCTCACTAATGTTAGGTAAGTTCAATAACTCATTCACTCAAGATAAATAGTCTTGTATTTACTCTTGCACGGATTGGTGACTTACATTTGTCTTCTCAGACTTAACACTTTGACCAGATGGTTTTACTTGTGGTGGAATAGGAAATGATTGAGGTTCATTTTTAAAAATGAAAGGATTATTATTATACTGTGTATACTTATGATTATCCTGATTCATTAGTCGATTAGCAGTTTTAATCTCAACTTTAGTTAATATTTGTAACAGATCAGAGACACTCTGATTTTTTTGCTCAAAAGATAACTTTTTTCTTGATTCATATTTTAATAAATGTGTTTCATACAATTTTTCTACCTCAATAAGTTTGTTTGAAAGGTCACTATATTTATTAATTAAAGAATCATATTTAAGAGTTAGAGGCAAGTGTTCATTCTCTAATTCTTTATTTCTTGTTGCCAATTGTGAAATATTAAATTTCAAGGACAAAATTGTTTCACTTTTGAGCTTAATTTTCTGTTCCTCATACTCAGTCATTCTATTCCATAATGCTGAAACAATTCTATGGACAGTTGGGTTATTATTAAAATACTCCATGTCTTCCTTCTCACATTCTTCACTATTTTATGAAGTTCTTATCTCACTAATAAGTGGTGGCAACTGTGGGTTATGTGTATTATTATTGTGAATAGTAATATTGTTATTAACAAAAAAAAAGGTGTATCTACATCAAAACCTAATTTTCTAAATTACTCCTCAATTTTCTGGACAGATTTCACATCAATAACATTACCTATATTGTAATCATTAGTATTGTTTTCACGCGCCACGTGACACTTGAGGCAAAAAGCAGCTCATTAAATCAATAATACAGAGGTCTAAATTCATACTCAAAGCGCAGAAAAAAATTCTACATAGCAACTGCCACTTTCCTTTGTGTACTCACTATTCAACCACATTAATCTAAACTTTAAATCTAAATTAGTCAATCTCTCAATAGTGTGTTTAGTCTTTTCTTTGATAAGAAACTCACAGCGCAATATTTAATGTATTATTCCTCAAAAGGTTTATTAAGTATCTGTGGGTTATTAACAGGTATAGTGAGCATGGACGGGATGGTTAGTAGAGGATTAAAGGGTTAACGGATGTTGGTGAGGAGGGTCCAGGTGTAACAGGTGTATTTTTGATGGTCTGTGGTGTGCAGAATGATGGATTGATATGAGGTCAATGCGAGGAGGAGTAATGGATATAAAAGGGGTTGAATTTTGGTTTGATATTTCTTTAGAATTAAATTATAAAACGTATATATAGTTAATAGTGGTAAAGCTTCATGTTAAATCATTATAATTGTATCTTTCTTTATTTTATCAGTAATCATTTCTAAATTCTTAATCTTTGATTATTGAGTTTACAACCCTTTGTGAGATCTTAAGAATATTAATATTACCTCTAAATTATATTAGAATTCTTATCAAACGTATCTCGAAGCAGTAGCTCTTCCTTCGAGTCATCTTGGAATCACTTCCTTGAACATTTCCTCTGTGCTTCGAAGAAGTTTCTAAACTACTCCCTCCATCTCACTTCCAGGAACATCTTTGCCTTGTGGGTAGTTCGTCCGGTGACAGTATAATTTAATTCTCCGTAGTTCTCATTCTTTGGCACTGCTACGTCCTTTTTTTCAGGTGTTTTATATTCTTTAAATGGCACCTCTTCAACGCACTCCTCCTAGGGGCGCTACTACTAGGGCTTGCGCCAGAGGCAGGCCAACAGCCACACAGCCTGATCCCGTACTCACTCCCTGGAACCTCTCAACCTTAGGGAATTGGGACACTCAGTCCAATCTGTAGAAGACATCCCCCAGGATTTCAACGTTTCTAGCAAGGAAGAAGAAGGAGAGGATACAATGCACGAGGCATAATCTGCCCCTGCTACTCACCCTTCTGGTCAACCTTTGGAACCTGGACCATCTAATTCTCTGGAAGACTTCATGAAACTTTTCATGAAAACCCTTTCCAATCCGACGTCTTTGGAGGGAACTAAATTCAAAACTCCTTCCATGAAATCTCCTGATAAATTTGATGGAGAACATCCAGACAGATTGTGCCCCTTCTTGCAAACCTGCAAGCTCCTGTTCCATAACAACCAATTGAACGTTGTTTACACTTCTTAATTCCTAGCCGGAAAAGCATCAAGATGGTTCGAACCTTATCTTCTCATGCTCTCTTCGACAGAAACCCACTTACTCATTAATAACTGGGAAAAGTTTGAAGACCAAATCTTTACGTTGTTTGGTGACCCTAACAAAACTTACAATGCAGAAATTGAACTGGATTCCCTCCGCATGAGTGATAATGGTAAAGCCTCTGAATATATTTCGATCTTCAGAGCACTTCAAACTCAAGTAGGTTGGAATGATGCTGCCCTCAAGTATCATTTTAAAAAGGGACTTCCTTTGAAGATTCTGGATCAATTAAATCTTCATGGTCAGAAAATGACTACTTTAATGGATTTAATGGATCAAACCCTTGAACTCAACGGTGTTTACCAAGGACAACTACAACATTGTTGATATGCCAACAAATCTCAAGGCCTAAATTTTAAATTGGGACCTTCTTCACACCCACAGACAACTAAATCCTCCTTGACTCAATCCAAACCCAATTAGGGCAAGGACAAACCTCAACCAAAAATCTCGACCCCAGGCAATATCAGTAAGGTACTGGATCCAAAAGAGGAACTTGAAGAAGCTGAGAGGAAGAGACGAGCAAATAATGGGCTATGTATATATTGTGGGGGTAAGCACAAGCTAGAAGATTGTGTAAAGTTGAAGGAAAGAGAAGGTACTAGTTCAAGGTCAAAAAACTAGTAGATTGTTTACTTGTGTGAAAATCAAACTATCTTATCTCTCCCAGTTCACAGAACCTCCATGTCTTAAGGACCGGAGTTGCCTTAAACCGCTTGAGATTCATTCTTTGTAAGGAGGATACCCCCTTCAGTTGTCTTATAGACTCTGGAGCTTCAATTTCTTTTGTCAGTTTATCTTTTGCCGAGAAGTTAAAGCTGACATTCACAGATATTGATTGAACTCAAATTTATTTGGTGGAATCAGAGGAACCCAAATATTGGGTAAAGAAGAAAGTTTTATGGGTTTTCATCTTTCCGAATTCTCCCCCCTTCAAGTGGGAAGTATCAGTCTTGGAGGCCCCAAGAATGGATGATACCATCCTTGGCCATGACTTTTTAACGCATTGCAATCCTGAAATTGATTGGTTGCAGGGATTGATAACCCCACGCGCTAAGTATATTTCTGATTCTTCAATGCAGATAAATAGGGAGTTAAAAAACCCGCTGTGGTAGCATAAAGTTTAGTATGGCACCTAAGTACGTAAATGGAGTTATTACGGCATGCAAGATTGGCCTTATTATTTTTTATAAAAGGGTTTTATTTAATTTATTGGAGTTTAAAATATGAAGAAATTGGTTAAAAGCAAATGCCTACGCAAAAAACAATTTATTTTACGGAGAAAACTTATTTTTACGGTCTGAAAAATTTATAAGTATCAAGTCGAGTCACTCAAGAGCCTTGGAAAATTTTCCCAGAATTTTTACTATTTTTCTTATATTTTTAAATGAATTTTAAAGTTTTATAGAAATATTTATGTTTTTTAGAAAATACTTAACTTCGATGAATTTTCACGGGGTAATTAGAGCTGCGCAGACTACAAAAATTAGTTTGGTATGTAAAGGAGAAGTAGCTCTATTATGTGTAATTTTTCTAGATTTTTTATTATAGTTTTAAGGTTCTAATTGAGTCCGGAAGTCAGGACGGACTCCGTTTCGACTCCGTACGGACTCTGTACGGACTCCGCTTTGACTCTGTACGGACTCCGTTCCGACTCCGTACAGGCTCTAGATTGACTCTGGGAGAGCTCTGGAGGGTAAAACTTAGGCACGTGACTAGGAATACTTAAGCGCCTCTAAAACTCGAAATTGAGGGGGGGACACAACATACAGCTTAATCATTGACCACCACAGTCTCATTTTTTATTACTCAACAAATCAAATAAATTGTAATACCCTATAACTTTATATTTTATATATAACATTTTAGAAATACTACAAAAAAATTTAATTCACACTTCAAACAGGGTATCTTTAGAAAGGTCTTCGTCACTGGGACTTGATTATTGCTGTCTCATAAAAATTCAAATTATTATAAAAACATAAAAGTCAATCTTTTCAGATCTTTCACTGGTACACCTTAATTGTTGTTATCAGTATTTCTTTTCTCAACAGCCACTTTTACTTAAATCTCAATAAGCGTTAAACATATCAGAGTTTCATTATTTTCATCAATCGGATCCAAGTAGATTGGTTAGCTTAGTGATTTAGAATTCCCATTTTGTTATTTTTATTGGAAGGACCGGGTTTTCAGCTAAATCCACACATCTCCTCTGGATTCTGCTTAAAGCAAGGCGACTGTAAGAGTTTACCTTACCATAGTTGGCGCCCAACGTGGGGTTCGATTTCTCTAGCTTTCTTTAAAGACTTACTTGGATCAAGAACGTTATTAGCCTGCAAGAGGCTTATTTTCTGGAACTCTAATTGGATTTTTGTTATTGGCCTGCAAGAGGCTTGTTATTTTATCAATTGTTAACGCTTTTCATTACTTATTGGGATGTCTTCTTCTGCTGTTGCTTCTGGATCATCTAACCCTCTTACTCCCTCAGTTAGGATTGTTTCTTGGGATGGCCCAAAGTTTGATGGGGAGGAGGTTAAATGGTTCATTAGCAGGTATGAAGCTGCTGCTGCTGTTGATTGTGCTTCCCATGTGGACATGGTGAAGCAAGTTAGATTTTTTATTGCCGATAGGGAGGTGGAAAAAGAGGTTATTGCTATGCAGGCATTCAAGGACAAGGATTGGGTTAAGCTTTCTAAAGCTATGGTTGATAGATGGGGTGTTAGGTTTACTATGATGGACCTCAATAAAATTGTTGGAGACTGGCAAGCAAAAGGTGGAGTTTCTTCTATGGCTGACTTCAAAAAGCTCTGTGTTCAGTTTGATGAAGTGGTGGAATATCTCATACTGGTGGACGAGTTAGTGCATGAGAACCAAGCAAAGATTTGTTTTGGACAGCATGCAGCAAGGATATTCGTATGGACGTCTTGAAGGATCTTTCAAGAAAAGATTTGATGAAGGAACTGCCTAATGGTGAGCAGAAACTGCCGGCTCTGGAGGTTATCAAGGACAACATTCAAGCCCATCTAAAGTTATTGGCGTTGTGGTAGCCTAAAGTTTAGTACGGCACCTAAATATGTAAATGGAGTTATTACGGCGTGCAAGATTGGCGTTATTATTTTTTTTATATAAAAGGGTTTTATTTAATTTATTTGAGTTTTAAATATGAAGAAATTGGTCACGAGCAAATGCCTACACGAAAACAATTTATTTTACGGAGAAAACTTATTTTTACGGTCTGAAAAATTTATAAGTATTAAGTCGAGTCACTCAAGAACCTTGGGAAATTTTCCCAGAATTTTTACTATTTTTCTTATATTTTTAAATGAATTTTAAAGTTTTATAGAAATATTTACGTTTTCAAAAATTACTTAACTTTGATGAATTTTCACGGGGTAATTAGAGCTGCGCAGAGTACGAAAATTAGTTTGGTATGTAAAGGGGAAGTAGCTCTATTATGTGTAATTTTTCTAGATTTTTTATTATAGTTTTAAGGTTCTACATTGAGTCCGGAAGTCCAGAGGGACTCCGTACGGGCTCCGTACGGACTCCGTTCCGGCTCCGGATTGACTCTGGAAGAGCTCTGGAGGGGAAAACTTAGGCACGTGACTAGGAATACTTAAGCGCTTCTCAAACTCGAAATTGAGAGGGGGGACACATCATACAGCTTAATCATTAACTACCACAGTCTCATTTTTTATTACTCAACAAATTAAAATAACTTGTAATACCCTTATAACATTATTATTTTTTTTACATAACATTTTAGAAATACTACTCAACAATTAAAATAACACTTCATATAGGGTATCTTTAGAAAGGTCTTCGTCACTGGGACTTGATTATTGCTGTCTCATAAAAATTAAAAATATTATAAAAACATAAAAGTCAATCTTTTCAGATCTTTCACTGGTACACCTTAATTGTTGTTATCAGTATTTCTTTATCAACAGCCACGATCATTTAATCTCAATAAGCGTTAATTATTTTAGAGTTTCATTATTTTTATCAATCAGATCCAAGTAGATTGGTTAGCTTAGTGATTTAGAACACCTACTTTGTTATTTTTATTGGAAGGACGGGGTTTTCAGCTAAATCCACATATCTCCTCCGGATTCTGCTTACAGCAAGGCGACTGTAAGAGTTTACCTTACCATAGTTGGCGCCCAACATGGGGTTCGATTTCTCTAGCTTTCTTTAAAGACTTACTTGGATCAAGAACGTTATTAGCCTGCAAGAGGCTTATTTTCTGGAACTCTAATTGGATCTTTGTTATTGGCCTGCAAGAGGCTTGTTATTTTATCGATTGTTAACGCTTCTCATTACTTATTGGGATGTCTTCTTCTGCTGTTGCTTCTGGATCTTCTAACCCTCTTACTCCCTCAGTTAGAATTGTTTCTTGGGATGGCCCAAAGTTTGATGGGGAGGAGGTTAAATGGTTCATTAGCAGGTATGAAGCTGCTGCTGCTGTTGATGGTGCTTCTCATGTGGACATGGTGAAGCAAGTTAGATTTTTTATTGCTGACAGGGAGGTGGAAAAAGAGGTTATTGCTATGCAGGCATTTAAGGACAAGGATTGGGTTAAGCTTTCTAAAGCTATGGTTGATAGATGGGGTGTTAGGTTTACTATGATGGACCTCAATAAAATTGTTGGAGACTGGCAAGCAAAAGGTGGAGTTTCTTCTATGGCTGACTTCAAAAAGCTCTGTGTTCAGTTTGATGAAGTGGTGGAATATCTCATACTGGTGGACGAGTTAGTGCATGAGAACCAAGCAAAAGATTTGTTTTGGTCAGCATGCAGCAGGGATATTCGAATGGACGTCTTGAAGGATCTTTCAAGAAAAGATTTGATGAAGGAACTGCCTAATGGTGAGCAGAAACTGCCGGCTCTGGAGGTTATCAAGGACAACATTCAAGCCCATCTAAAGTTATTGGCGTTGGACAAATATCAAGAGTCATGCACTCAATATGTTAGCAAGGTTAGCGAAGTTTTGGCCGAAAATAACGATATTATGGTCAAAGCCCAGGAGGCCAAGAAGGCTCAAATGGGATTACCTGCTGCTAAAGTTGAGGGTAATGTGGATAATAAGATGGTCGATCACCTGGCCGATTTAACTAAACAATTAAAAATATTTGTTCAAGAAACCCAGAAGGCCAATAAGGCCCCAATCGCTTCTTCGTCGACGTCGACTTCTTATCAGTCTAGAGGTTATGAACGTCGAAATTATAATGGCAATAACAACGGTAACCGCTTCCCAGGCAATGGGAGAAATGGTGGGAATGGTGGTAATGGATATAGAGGTGGCTATGATGAGCCAAAGGTGTGCTCCTATTGTAATAGGAGGGGGCACAGAGCAACAGTTTGTTTTGCTCTTGATAAGGATATGGATGCTGGGCGAGTTTTATTTGATGGTAAAGTTTATAAATTTCCTGATGGTTCGTTCATCAAGCCCAGTGATGGACAGTCTCCTTCTGATTTGGTCAGAAGAAGTTTAACGGCTGAAAGGAGAGCCAGATTTGAAGAGGTGACGGATGAAGATGTTAATGCCAAGGGTGGCAAAAATGGTAATGGTAATGGTGGTAAAGCTGACAAGGGCAAGGAGAAAGAGGTCAGTAAAGCCACATTTTCTACTTCTTTTGGTGGTTTAGAGCTGGCGACAGTTGCCCAGGTGGAGGGTAGCTGTATGGCTGGCGAATACGATGTTAATGCTGCTAGAAGAGCAGCTGCTACTAAGGCAAAAAGTAGCATTCAGAGCCAATTGAGGGCTAATCCTGGCAAGGCCAACAACAAAGTGAACCCTTACTCTAAGGACAAGAATTCTAGTGCTCAAACTGCCGTCAACAAATTGAACCCTTACTCTAAGGACGAATTATATAAAATGCAGAAGGGGATTGCTGATATGGGGCCCCCTAGTTATGGAAAGTTTGATTTAAATGGTGAGCCTATGCCAGAGGATGATTCGGATTCTGAGGAGGACGTACCGTTGGCGTCTCTACCCAGACCAAGTTTTAGCGGTCCCATCCCAATGGAGGGTGTAAGAAGGACTAGCGATGCATCAGGATTAGTGCAAGAAGCTGGTGACGGAGTTAGGGTTATAGAAAGTGAAGATGTTATAATGGGGGGTGAAGATGGCTCGGTTGGACCTCAAGAGGTACCCAGGGCCAAGGTTGTTAAATCAAAGGTCCAGTATGAGCGTCCAGTAGTTTCTGGTCAAGCTAATGCGATGGACGCAGTTTTGAATAGGGTGAATCAACTGCAGATTCCCTTATCTTTGTGGGAGTTATTTACGATTAGTCCGGCGCTTGCTGAAAAGCAAAAGAAGCATTTGACGAGGCTTCGGGTTTCCACTGGAGAGGTGGAATATATTTGTGAAAATGCTGAAAAGTTTGGGGAAGATGTAGATACACATTTTTCCGCTCCCCTGGGTTACCTGGTGGTAACTCTTAACGGTAAAGAAGTAAAGGCCTTGGTCGATTCAGGGTCTCAAATTAATTTAATTTCATTGGAGCAAGCGACGAGTATAGGCTTGCCAATTAAAAGTGGAACTGGGGGAAACCTCAGAGGTATTGGAGGGCATGCAACAGAGCTGATGGGTACAGCTGAGCATGTCAGGTTAGGCATTGGTGGATCTGTTGGTAAGGTTCACTTTTATGTGGCCAGAGTAGCAGTCAAAACTGTTCTTGGTGGTCTTTTTTTGATGGATTTTGAGGCCAGGATAGGGTATCAAGCTGGCATGGGGATTAGTTTGGAGATCACTGGTGAAGATATGCGGAGGTTACATATGCGGTTAGCGCCTCCTGGAGATGAAGGTTGGGAAACACAGCCAGGGATTACTACTCTCTGCCAGTGTTGTGTTTGCACCAAGAAGCGGCATATAAAACGGACGGCTTCTGGTGAATTATGTTTGTTGGAAAGGGATGAATGCCCTCATTTTTTGGGGTAGCAGGGGCTGATCACTCTAATGTTGTAATCTCTCCTCAGGATGAGATCCCGGATTGCAATAGGTCAGCTCACTTGGAGATAATTCAAGTGGATTCTCAATTATTTTCTGTTAATATTACTTTGGAGTGCAAATACGTTTTGGACTTTTCTATATGTTTATTGGATTTACCCGGTTTTTCTATTAAATTTAAAAATGGTAAAAAAGGCAAAATGGGCCAAATTAGGTTGGATAAAAATTGGAAGGGTATGTTTTATGACCTCCAGCAAGAGGATAAACTGCAAGTATCTCCTTCTATTATGGACCTCCAGCAAGAGGATAAACTGCGAAAATCTCATCAAAATACGATTAAAAATCTTAGTATAATTAAAACACAAAAAAATAATTTTTGTGAAAATGTTATTTTGGACCTCCAGCAAGAGGTTAAACTGCAATTATCTCCTTCTATTACGGACCTCCAGCAAGAGGGTAAACTGCAAAAATCTTATCAAAATCCGATTAAAAATCTTGGTATAATTAAAACCCAAAAAAATAATTTTTGTGAAAATTCAATTCAGGTCCTCCAGCAAGAGGTTAAACTGCCGACTTTCTTTACGGGTGATTTACTGTTGGATAAGGGAAGCAAAGGTGTTGGAAAATCTGTTTATAAATTAGACGAGGGAAAGGAGAAAAGGGTAAAATTTAAAAATGAAATAAAATATTTTTCTAATTTTTCTTATTCTGATTCTGGCGATGAAGAAGATTTATTTGATAAAAGTTTTAATGGCAATACAAAAGAAAATCTTTTACCTCAAGTTAATTTAGATGTGGACGCAGCCAAATATAAGAAAGTAGCAAATAAAGTTCGACCTATTAATGAACCGCTACCTGATGAATTAAATCCACCTTTGAGAAGACCAAGGTTATCAAGAGATCCTTATGAAAGTCCCTTGGTAAAGAATCCGCCTGAATTTTCTGAGACGTCAAGAATCACTTTTGAGAGACTGGGTGTTGTTAATTTTGGACCTGATGGTTGGTTGTCTGGAGAAGAGAAGAAGTTGTTGTTGGATGTGATGGTCAAGCGAGAGAAGGCCATTGCTTTTGAAGAAGAGGAGAGGGGTGTGTTGAAGCATTCCTATGGGGAGCCTTACAAGATTCCTGTGGTATGTCATGAACCGTGGCAGCAGAAACCGATTCCTATTCCGGCTGCATTGAAAGAAGCCTATATTGAAGTTGTCAGAGAACGGATACGCACTGGACTGTATGAGCAATCAACGTCAAGTTATTCTAGTCCTGTATTTTGTATCAAGAAACCGAATGGCAAGCTTAGAGTTGTTCATGATCTTAGGGAATTAAATAGGGTTACAATAAAGGATGCTGGGATACCACCTAGTGCTGAGGAGTTTGTTGAAGCGTTTTCAGGGAGAGTGTGCTATGGTTTGGGAGATATTATGGGTGGATATGATGAGAGAGAGTTACATCCGGACTCAAGGCCTCTCACTACATTCGATACGCCACTTGGACGCTTACAGTTAACAAGATTACCTCAAGGAGCAACAAATTCGGTTGCAGTTTATCAAGCTCAGATGGCTTGGATCCTTCAAGACGAAATTCCACAATATGCTGGAATCTTTATAGATGATGGAGGAATTAAGGGACCAACAACCGACTATGATAACCAGGTGTTGGAAGAGAATCCCGGGATACGCAAATTCATTTGGGAGTTTGCAATTACTTTAGAAAGAATCTTGTTTCGAATTGAAGAGGCTGGTTTAACTATTTCAGGTTCAAAATTTTCATGTTCTGTGCCAGCCTTAGAAATATTAGGCCATGTGGTATGTAGAGAGGGTAGGATTATGTCCAAGAAGAAAGTTAACAAAATTCAGTCCTGGCCAAGACCCAAGAATACGACCGAAGTTAGAGGGTTTTTAGGCGTTTGCGTATATGTTAGAATGTTTATCAAGGACTTTTCTTCATTGGCAGCTCCATTGAGACGGTTAACGAGAAAGGATGCAGACTGGGAGTGGGATGAAGAGTGTGAGAAGGCGTTTGTGAAGTTGAAGGAGGTTGTAGGGAAGGATTTAGTCCTGCACAAGTTGGATTATGGAAAAGATGCTGGCAGAATTTATTTAGCAGTTGATTCAAGTCAGGTTGCAGCTGGGGCGGTTCTGTCTCAGATGGATAAAGCTGGTTACATCAGGCCAGTTAGGTATGAATCTGTAGTATTTACTGAGGTCGAATCAAGATATTCTCAACCAAAATTGGAATTATGTGGTGTGGCGAAAATACTGAAGAAACTTCAGCATATTTTGTGGGGGCAACATTTTGAGTTGCAAGTGGATGCGAAATCGTTAATCCAGATGATTAATTCCCCAAGTTTACCGAACGCACCCATGACGAGATGGGTAGCTTTTATTCAACATTTTTCATTTGATTTAGTTCATAAGCCTGGCAAGACTTTTACTATGCCAGATGGTTTATCAAGGAGACCACCCACTGAAGAAGATTCAGACTCAGAAGAGTTCGATGAAGATATACCTATTATCAAAGCCAGCACTAAAGGAGCTGAAGACTTTCCATACCTCCCCCATGAGGTTAAACTGGCAGGACTATTGTGTTTAGATTATGATGATGATGACCTCCACCAAGAGGATAAACTGGAAAATAGTTTTTATGTTAATAAAGGTGTTGGAAAAGGTGTAGATAAATTTGGCAGAGAGGAGGTAGAAGAAGATGTGGTGTATGTAGAGGAAGATGGATTGGTAGTGTGGGATAGTAGTAAATTAAGGAATGGTGTATATGTTGGAGAATTAGAGAACTTAAATAAAAAGGTGGATAAAGAGAAAGAGGTATTTTCAAATACGGTTTTCGAAGGATCCAAAGGTTCAGAAGAAAAACGTCGACATAGCTCGATTAAAAATTTATTTAGGGGTCAACGATTATTGGCTCATTCATGTGCAGGTGATATTGGTGATAGAGAAGTCCCTATTGATGTTATATTAATCGATTTTCAAGATGAAGTCTGGGGTCAGACTGGTTTTTATTTTTTGTTAGTCAAATATTTGTTGACTTTAGAGAGGCCAGAAGATTGTGAAGACGATGAATGGGTGGCTATCAAGAGGAAGTCATCTACATTTTACCTATCTGGTCGATGTTTAATGAGGAGGAGGTATCCAAATCCTCTAGTAGTTATAACTCAACAGAAGGGGCAAGAATTAGTTTTGAAATCACTGCATGAAGATCTCGGGCATAGAGGCGTTGGAGAAACGTTTAGAAGAATTTCTGATCGATTTTGGTGGCCTGGCATGAAGATGGCTGTTAAACAGTGGGTTCAGTCATGCGAAGAATGTCAAAGACGAAGTTATTTAAGGCCAAAAGAACCTGGACGCGCGACCGGTGAATATACGCTCTTTGGAAGAGTTAGTTTAGATGCCGTTCATATAAAAGAGGGACGGTATAAATATTTAATTGTGGCCAGAGATGATTTATCTGGTTGGGTAGAGGCAGAGCCTCTTATTAATTTAACTGCCAAAAATGTGGCAGAATTTTTTTTGAATAATTGGGTATATAGGTATGGGGTGATGAAGTTGGTAACGGTAGATGGAGGTCCTGAATTTGGGACAGAGTTTAAAGAGGCCGTATTGAAAGTTGGATCAAAGGTTAGGGTAGCAACCCCATATTATCCTGAAGCTGAAGGCATGGTTGAAAGAGGGCATCAAGTTATCAAGGATGCTTTAGTTAAAATGTGTGGGACAAGTGCCGAAAAATGGAGGCACTATTTACCTTTAGTTTTATTCGCTGATCGAATCACTGCCAAAAGGACGACCGGATTTTCACCTTATGAACTTGTTTTTGGACAGAAAGCAGTTTTACCGGTTGATTTAGAAGCTGAATCATATCTTGGAGTTGACTGGGACACGGTCAAAACTACTGAAGAATTATTGTGTGCAAGAATGATGCAGCTAGAAAAGAAAGAAGAATATTTAGAAAAGGCATATTCGCGGATGATGAAGATCCGAAATCAATCAGTCAGATATTGGGATGAGCGGTTGGCACATCGATTAAGGAAACCTTTGAACCCAGGTGATATGGTCCTGGTGTATAATAGGAGTTTGGAAAGTCAGTGGGGAAAAATGTTTGCAGATAGGTGGAATGGACCGTATAAAATCAAGGAGCAAGTTTCCGGCGGTTCATATGTGCTAGAAGAGTTGGATGGAGTAGTATTAAAGAAGAGGGTAGCGGCCGATCAAGTGAAACGGTTCTATCCTAGAGGCACCAGGAGTGCCGAAGTTATACCTCCGCAATGAGGATAAACTATGAAATTTCTTAAATTTATCAACTCCGAAATGAGGATAAACTACAATTTTAATGTCTTTTATTAAATTTATTCCTCCGCAATGAGGATAAACTATGAAATTTCTTAAATTTTATGGATCCTCCGCAATGAGGATAAACTATGAAACTTCTTAAATATTATGGATACCTCCGCAATGAGGATAAACTATGATATCAATGAAACTTTATGGATTCCTCCGCAATGAGGATAAACTAAGACATTTATGAAATTATATGGATAACTCCGAAATGAGGATAAACTACAATTTTAATGACTTTTATTAAATTTATACCTCCGCAACGAGGATAAACTATGATATCAAGGAAATTTTATGGATTCCTCCGCAATGAGGATAAACTATGACATTTATCAAATTTTATGGATTCCTCCGCAATGAGGATAAACTATGATATCAACGAAATTTTATGGATTCCTCCGCAATGAGGATAAACTATGATATCAATGAAACTTTATGGATTCCTCCGCAATGAGGATAAACTATGAAATTTCTTAAATTTTATCAACTCCGAAATGAGGATAAACTACAATTTTAATGACTTTTATTAAATTTATACCTCCGCAACGAGGATAAACTATCTTCTTATTTTTATAAAAAAATACTTTACTATCGTTACACTGTATATGGTCGACGAAACTATGATGAAACTCAACGAAATTCAAGAAGACCTTCTTTGAAATTTTCGAAAACTTAAAATTCTTAAAATATGGGTGAAGATAGTGTTGGAAAATTTTTAAAAATTTATTGGAAGAAGTGTTCACAGGGGAACCTTCTTAATTTAATATTGGCAAGTGTGGGGGTAATTGATGGGCTGGCTGCTCTATACACAATTACCCCATAATGTTCGTTTCCAAAATTTTCCCTGTTTCTAGTTGAATCCTGGCTTTGTCTTTTAATTTTAGGAAGTCCACTAAGACTATAAACTGGAACGAATCAAGAGACGTCGCTCTCAACGCCGGATTCAAGATTCTTTTATTTTATTTTGTTTTTGATTTTTTTATGTTAGATTGTGATTTCTTTTCTTTAATATATATTATGAATTATTGCAAAGGTGATGCTCACTGGTGGTCTCTAATCATTTTTATAAATTGGAGGGAGCCCACCCAGTGATCATCATTATAAAATTATCTTCTAAAAACTTTCATTTATTTTCTTTTCTTTCAATTTCTCAAAATTGTGTAACCACATCAAGTTGCACTTGGATGTGGGTATGATGTCGAGGGTACGGCTCATCAAATGGCCGGGGGGCATCTTTTAAAATTTTATTTAAAAATTTTTTTTTAGTACTTTTTTTTTTATCTTTCTTTTCACATTCATTTATCTTTCTTTAAAATTAAATTTTAACTTTTATTTCAAAACTATCTTTTCTAAAATCTTTTATTTTAAATCAAAAAAAAAAAAAAAATTAAAATTAAAAAAAATAAAAAAAAAATAAAAATAAAAAATAAAAAAAAATAAAAATAAAATAAAATAAAAATAAAATAAATAAAAAAAAAAATAATAATAATAATAATAATAATAATAATAATAATAATAAAAAAAAATAATAATTAAAATTAAAATTAAAATTTATTAATTAAATCAAAATCATTATTATATTTCTTAGTTTTATTTTTTTTAGTTTTCATTCTTTTTAGTTTTATTCATTTAGTTTAGACAGGAAACAGGGTCTAGGGGAACTCAATACCTATGGGATTTTACTTCAAGATAGCTGTTAGTCCTCCAAGACTTTAAACTGGCTACTGTTCAAGACGTTCTTTAAGGTTTTTTTTATATATGTATTTTGGAGCTGTTAGTCCTCCAAGACTTTAAACTGGCTACTGTTCAAGACTTTCCTTAAGGTTTTATACAAATTTTGGATCTGTTAGTCCTCCAAGACTTTAAACTGGCTATTTTTCAAGACTTTCATTAAGGATAATTTTCTTTATCTTGACATCTGTTAGTCCTCCAAGACTTTAAACTGGCTAATTTTCAAGACTATTGTTTAAATTTTTTTATTGGATTTGTTAGGTCCACCAAGACCTTAAACTGGACTATTATCAAGTGTTGGGTCCACCATGACCTTAAACTGGATTTCTTATCGATTAAATGTTTGGTCCACCATGACTTTAAACTGGTAGTTCATTCATTGTTTAGTCCACTATGACTTTAAACTGGAAAATTAATATCTGCAGGATAATTCAACATTCGTTGGACCACTATGGCCTTATACTGGATTACTTGTCGATCAAATGTTTGGTCCACTATGACATTAAACTGGATTATCAAATTTATTCAATCTTTGGTCAAGCCTAGGCCTTACTTAGGAATTTATCAAGTTATTTATGCAACTAAACGATCTTTGGTCCACCAAGACCATAAACTGGCAATCGATTATATGTTTGGTCCGCCAAGACTTTAAACTGGAATGTCAATCTTGTTTGGATAACTCAATTCAATCTTTTAATTTATCACTGTCCACTAAGACTCTAAACTGGTTATTCAATTATTTCTGGAATTGGGTGCTGATAGCTTTAGGAGGTTAAAATTTTAGGTGGTGATGATGCTAAAGAAAGCATAATGGTTAATTAGGTAAAATTTGTGGCGCTTTAACATGGTCTAAAGTTAAAATTATTATTGGAAGCCTGGCAAAAGTATTTTATGGGTTTGCTGTATAGCAAAGTTTGAAAATTGTGATGAAGGAATCAGAAGTTAGGATGGTAGTTGGATTTTAGGGAATGATTTTTTTTAGTGCCTCAGTGTTAGGCCATTTTTGGTGTGAAGCTTGGAGGACCTTATGGCGAGATTGGAATCATAGAATTTGGCTCAGTGGGGGGCCCTATGAGGTTGGAATCAGGAGTATTCGGCTCATAGGAAGATCCACTCTCTCAATGCTGTGACAAGAAGGAAGACTGGTATATGGGAGTCTGAAGGGATTCAAACCTTGCTCTCAGTAGTGGAATCATCACAAGATTTATATTATTTTATGTTATATCAAGCCAGAGAAGAAGAAAGAACATTTTTGTTATAAAGATTTAAAAGAAGATCAGCTAAAACAAATTTATCAAATTATTTTATTAGAAAAGATAATTCTTTTGGAATTGCTCAACCACTTATGCAAAGTTTTAAGAATGGGGACATTCTCGATTGGAGGGAGGATGTGGTAGCCTAAAGTTTAGTACGGCACCTAAATATGTAAATGGAGTTATTACGGCGTGCAAGATTGGCGTTATTATTTTTTTATATAAAAGGGTTTTATTTAATTTATTTGAGTTTTAAATATGAAGAAATTGGTCACGAGCAAATGCCTACACGAAAACAATTTATTTTACGGAGAAAACTTATTTTTACGGTCTGAAAAATTTATAAGTATTAAGTCGAGTCACTCAAGAACCTTGGGAAATTTTACCAGAAATTTTACTATTTTTCTTATATTTTTAAATGAATTTTAAAGTTTTATAGAAATATTTACGTTTTCAAAAATTACTTAACTTTGATGAATTTTCACGGGGTAATTAGAGCTGCGCAGACTACGAAAACTTGAAGGATCTTTCAAGAAAAGATTTGATGAAGGAACTGCCTAATGGTGAGCAGAAACTGCCGGCTCTGGAGGTTATCAAGGACAACATTCAAGCCCATCTAAAGTTATTGGCGTTGTGGTAGCCTAAAGTTTAGTACGGCACCTAAATATGTAAATGGAGTTATTACGGCGTGCAAGATTGGCGTTATTATTTTTTTTATATAAAAGGGTTTTATTTAATTTATTTGAGTTTTAAATATGAAGAAATTGGTCACGAGCAAATGCCTACACGAAAACAATTTATTTTACGGAGAAAACTTATTTTTACGGTCTGAAAAATTTATAAGTATTAAGTCGAGTCACTCAAGAACCTTGGGAAATTTTCCCAGAATTTTCACTATTTTTCTTATATTTTTAAATGAATTTTAAAGTTTTATAGAAATATTTACGTTTTCAAAAATTACTTAACTTTGATGAATTTTCACGGGGTAATTAGAGCTGCGCAGAGTACGAAAATTAGTTTGGTATGTAAAGGGGAAGTAGCTCTATTATGTGTAATTTTTCTAGATTTTTTATTATAGTTTTAAGGTTCTAAATTGAGTCCGGAAGTCCAGAGGGACTCCGTACGGGCTCCGCTTTGACTCCGTACGGGCTCCGTACGGACTCCGTTCCGGCTCCGGATTGACTCTGGAAGAGCTCTGGAGGGGAAAACTTAGGCACGTGACTAGGAATACTTAAGCGCTTCTCAAACTCGAAATTGAGAGGGGGGACACATCATACAGCTTAATCATTAACTACCACAGTCTCATTTTTTATTACTCAACAAATTAAAATAACTTGTAATACCCTTATAACATTATTATTTTTTTTACATAACATTTTAGAAATACTACTCAACAATTAAAATAACACTTCATATAGGGTATCTTTAGAAAGGTCTTCGTCACTGGGACTTGATTATTGCTGTCTCATAAAAATTAAAAATATTATAAAAACATAAAAGTCAATCTTTTCAGATCTTTCACTGGTACACCTTAATTGTTGTTATCAGTATTTCTTTATCAACAGCCACGATCATTTAATCTCAATAAGCGTTAATTATTTTAGAGTTTCATTATTTTTATCAATCAGATCCAAGTAGATTGGTTAGCTTAGTGATTTAGAACACCTACTTTGTTATTTTTATTGGAAGGACGGGGTTTTCAGCTAAATCCACATATCTCCTCCGGATTCTGCTTACAGCAAGACGACTGTAAGAGTTTACCTTACCATAGTTGGCGCCCAACATGGGGTTCGATTTCTCTAGCTTTCTTTAAAGACTTACTTGGATCAAGAACGTTATTAGCCTGCAAGAGGCTTATTTTCTGGAACTCTAATTGGATCTTTGTTATTGGCCTGCAAGAGGCTTGTTATTTTATCGATTGTTAACGCTTCTCATTACTTATTGGGATGTCTTCTTCTGCTGTTGCTTCTGGATCTTCTAACCCTCTTACTCCCTCAGTTAGAATTGTTTCTTGGGATGGCCCAAAGTTTGATGGGGAGGAGGTTAAATGGTTCATTAGCAGGTATGAAGCTGCTGCTGCTGTTGATGGTGCTTCTCATGTGGACATGGTGAAGCAAGTTAGATTTTTTATTGCTGACAGGGAGGTGGAAAAAGAGGTTATTGCTATGCAGGCATTTAAGGACAAGGATTGGGTTAAGCTTTCTAAAGCTATGGTTGATAGATGGGGTGTTAGGTTTACTATGATGGACCTCAATAAAATTGTTGGAGACTGGCAAGCAAAAGGTGGAGTTTCTTCTATGGCTGACTTCAAAAAGCTCTGTGTTCAGTTTGATGAAGTGGTGGAATATCTCATACTGGTGGACGAGTTAGTGCATGAGAACCAAGCAAAAGATTTGTTTTGGTCAGCATGCAGCAGGGATATTCGAATGGACGTCTTGAAGGATCTTTCAAGAAAAGATTTGATGAAGGAACTGCCTAATGGTGAGCAGAAACTGCCGGCTCTGGAGGTTATCAAGGACAACATTCAAGCCCATCTAAAGTTATTGGCGTTGGACAAATATCAAGAGTCATGCACTCAATATGTTAGCAAGGTTAGCGAAGTTTTGGCCGAAAATAACGATATTATGGTCAAAGCCCAGGAGGCCAAGAAGGCTCAAATGGGATTACCTGCTGCTAAAGTTGAGGGTAATGTGGATAATAAGATGGTCGATCACCTGGCCGATTTAACTAAACAATTAAAAATATTTGTTCAAGAAACCCAGAAGGCCAATAAGGCCCCAATCGCTTCTTCGTCGACGTCGACTTCTTATCAGTCTAGAGGTTATGAACGTCGAAATTATAATGGCAATAACAACGGTAACCGCTTCCCAGGCAATGGGAGAAATGGTGGGAATGGTGGTAATGGATATAGAGGTGGCTATGATGAGCCAAAGGTGTGCTCCTATTGTAATAGGAGGGGGCACAGAGCAACAGTTTGTTTTGCTCTTGATAAGGATATGGATGCTGGGCGAGTTTTATTTGATGGTAAAGTTTATAAATTTCCTGATGGTTCGTTCATCAAGCCCAGTGATGGACAGTCTCCTTCTGATTTGGTCAGAAGAAGTTTAACGGCTGAAAGGAGAGCCAGATTTGAAGAGGTGACGGATGAAGATGTTAATGCCAAGGGTGGCAAAAATGGTAATGGTAATGGTGGTAAAGCTGACAAGGGCAAGGAGAAAGAGGTCAGTAAAGCCACATTTTCTACTTCTTTTGGTGGTTTAGAGCTGGCGACAGTTGCCCAGGTGGAGGGTAGCTGTATGGCTGGCGAATACGATGTTAATGCTGCTAGAAGAGCAGCTGCTACTAAGGCAAAAAGTAGCATTCAGAGCCAATTGAGGGCTAATCCTGGCAAGGCCAACAACAAAGTGAACCCTTACTCTAAGGACAAGAATTCTAGTGCTCAAACTGCCGTCAACAAATTGAACCCTTACTCTAAGGACGAATTATATAAAATGCAGAAGGGGATTGCTGATATGGGGCCCCCTAGTTATGGAAAGTTTGATTTAAATGGTGAGCCTATGCCAGAGGATGATTCGGATTCTGAGGAGGACGTACCGTTGGCGTCTCTACCCAGACCAAGTTTTAGCGGTCCCATCCCAATGGAGGGTGTAAGAAGGACTAGCGATGCATCAGGATTAGTGCAAGAAGCTGGTGACGGAGTTAGGGTTATAGAAAGTGAAGATGTTATAATGGGGGGTGAAGATGGCTCGGTTGGACCTCAAGAGGTACCCAGGGCCAAGGTTGTTAAATCAAAGGTCCAGTATGAGCGTCCAGTAGTTTCTGGTCAAGCTAATGCGATGGACGCAGTTTTGAATAGGGTGAATCAACTGCAGATTCCCTTATCTTTGTGGGAGTTATTTACGATTAGTCCGGCGCTTGCTGAAAAGCAAAAGAAGCATTTGACGAGGCTTCGGGTTTCCACTGGAGAGGTGGAATATATTTGTGAAAATGCTGAAAAGTTTGGGGAAGATGTAGATACACATTTTTCCGCTCCCCTGGGTTACCTGGTGGTAACTCTTAACGGTAAAGAAGTAAAGGCCTTGGTCGATTCAGGGTCTCAAATTAATTTAATTTCATTGGAGCAAGCGACGAGTATAGGCTTGCCAATTAAAAGTGGAACTGGGGGAAACCTCAGAGGTATTGGAGGGCATGCAACAGAGCTGATGGGTACAGCTGAGCATGTCAGGTTAGGCATTGGTGGATCTGTTGGTAAGGTTCACTTTTATGTGGCCAGAGGAGCAGTCAAAACTGTTCTTGGTGGTCTTTTTTTGATGGATTTTGAGGCCAGGATAGGGTATCAAGCTGGCATGGGGATTAGTTTGGAGATCACTGGTGAAGATATGCGGAGGTTACATATGCGGTTAGCGCCTCCTGGAGATGAAGGTTGGGAAACACAGCCAGGGATTACTACTCTCTGCCAGTGTTGTGTTTGCACCAAGAAGCGGCATATAAAACGGACGGCTTCTGGTGAATTATGTTTGTTGGAAAGGGATGAATGCCCTCATTTTTTGGGGTAGCAGGGGCTGATCACTCTAATGTTGTAATCTCTCCTCAGGATGAGATCCCGGATTGCAATAGGTCAGCTCACTTGGAGATAATTCAAGTGGATTCTCAATTATTTTCTGTTAATATTACTTTGGAGTGCAAATACGTTTTGGACTTTTCTATATGTTTATTGGATTTACCCGGTTTTTCTATTAAATTTAAAAATGGTAAAAAAGGCAAAATGGGCCAAATTAGGTTGGATAAAAATTGGAAGGGTATGTTTTATGACCTCCAGCAAGAGGATAAACTGCAAGTATCTCCTTCTATTATGGACCTCCAGCAAGAGGATAAACTGCGAAAATCTCATCAAAATACGATTAAAAATCTTAGTATAATTAAAACACAAAAAAATAATTTTTGTGAAAATGTTATTTTGGACCTCCAGCAAGAGGTTAAACTGCAATTATCTCCTTCTATTACGGACCTCCAGCAAGAGGGTAAACTGCAAAAATCTTATCAAAATCCGATTAAAAATCTTGGTATAATTAAAACCCAAAAAAATAATTTTTGTGAAAATTCAATTCAGGTCCTCCAGCAAGAGGTTAAACTGCCGACTTTCTTTACGGGTGATTTACTGTTGGATAAGGGAAGCAAAGGTGTTGGAAAATCTGTTTATAAATTAGACGAGGGAAAGGAGAAAAGGGTAAAATTTAAAAATGAAATAAAATATTTTTCTAATTTTTCTTATTCTGATTCTGGCGATGAAGAAGATTTATTTGATAAAAGTTTTAATGGCAATACAAAAGAAAATCTTTTACCTCAAGTTAATTTAGATGTGGACGCAGCCAAATATAAGAAAGTAGCAAATAAAGTTCGACCTATTAATGAACCGCTACCTGATGAATTAAATCCACCTTTGAGAAGACCAAGGTTATCAAGAGATCCTTATGAAAGTCCCTTGGTAAAGAATCCGCCTGAATTTTCTGAGACGTCAAGAATCACTTTTGAGAGACTGGGTGTTGTTAATTTTGGACCTGATGGTTGGTTGTCTGGAGAAGAGAAGAAGTTGTTGTTGGATGTGATGGTCAAGCGAGAGAAGGCCATTGCTTTTGAAGAAGAGGAGAGGGGTGTGTTGAAGCATTCCTATGGGGAGCCTTACAAGATTCCTGTGGTATGTCATGAACCGTGGCAGCAGAAACCGATTCCTATTCCGGCTGCATTGAAAGAAGCCTATATTGAAGTTGTCAGAGAACGGATACGCACTGGACTGTATGAGCAATCAACGTCAAGTTATTCTAGTCCTGTATTTTGTATCAAGAAACCGAATGGCAAGCTTAGAGTTGTTCATGATCTTAGGGAATTAAATAGGGTTACAATAAAGGATGCTGGGATACCACCTAGTGCTGAGGAGTTTGTTGAAGCGTTTTCAGGGAGAGTGTGCTATGGTTTGGGAGATATTATGGGTGGATATGATGAGAGAGAGTTACATCCGGACTCAAGGCCTCTCACTACATTCGATACGCCACTTGGACGCTTACAGTTAACAAGATTACCTCAAGGAGCAACAAATTCGGTTGCAGTTTATCAAGCTCAGATGGCTTGGATCCTTCAAGACGAAATTCCACAATATGCTGGAATCTTTATAGATGATGGAGGAATTAAGGGACCAACAACCGACTATGATAACCAGGTGTTGGAAGAGAATCCCGGGATACGCAAATTCATTTGGGAGTTTGCAATTACTTTAGAAAGAATCTTGTTTCGAATTGAAGAGGCTGGTTTAACTATTTCAGGTTCAAAATTTTCATGTTCTGTGCCAGCCTTAGAAATATTAGGCCATGTGGTATGTAGAGAGGGTAGGATTATGTCCAAGAAGAAAGTTAACAAAATTCAGTCCTGGCCAAGACCCAAGAATACGACCGAAGTTAGAGGGTTTTTAGGCGTTTGCGTATATGTTAGAATGTTTATCAAGGACTTTTCTTCATTGGCAGCTCCATTGAGACGGTTAACGAGAAAGGATGCAGACTGGGAGTGGGATGAAGAGTGTGAGAAGGCGTTTGTGAAGTTGAAGGAGGTTGTAGGGAAGGATTTAGTCCTGCACAAGTTGGATTATGGAAAAGATGCTGGCAGAATTTATTTAGCAGTTGATTCAAGTCAGGTTGCAGCTGGGGCGGTTCTGTCTCAGATGGATAAAGCTGGTTACATCAGGCCAGTTAGGTATGAATCTGTAGTATTTACTGAGGTCGAATCAAGATATTCTCAACCAAAATTGGAATTATGTGGTGTGGCGAAAATACTGAAGAAACTTCAGCATATTTTGTGGGGGCAACATTTTGAGTTGCAAGTGGATGCGAAATCGTTAATCCAGATGATTAATTCCCCAAGTTTACCGAACGCACCCATGACGAGATGGGTAGCTTTTATTCAACATTTTTCATTTGATTTAGTTCATAAGCCTGGCAAGACTTTTACTATGCCAGATGGTTTATCAAGGAGACCACCCACTGAAGAAGATTCAGACTCAGAAGAGTTCGATGAAGATATACCTATTATCAAAGCCAGCACTAAAGGAGCTGAAGACTTTCCATACCTCCCCCATGAGGTTAAACTGGCAGGACTATTGTGTTTAGATTATGATGATGATGACCTCCACCAAGAGGATAAACTGGAAAATAGTTTTTATGTTAATAAAGGTGTTGGAAAAGGTGTAGATAAATTTGGCAGAGAGGAGGTAGAAGAAGATGTGGTGTATGTAGAGGAAGATGGATTGGTAGTGTGGGATAGTAGTAAATTAAGGAATGGTGTATATGTTGGAGAATTAGAGAACTTAAATAAAAAGGTGGATAAAGAGAAAGAGGTATTTTCAAATACGGTTTTCGAAGGATCCAAAGGTTCAGAAGAAAAACGTCGACATAGCTCGATTAAAAATTTATTTAGGGGTCAACGATTATTGGCTCATTCATGTGCAGGTGATATTGGTGATAGAGAAGTCCCTATTGATGTTATATTAATCGATTTTCAAGATGAAGTCTGGGGTCAGACTGGTTTTTATTTTTTGTTAGTCAAATATTTGTTGACTTTAGAGAGGCCAGAAGATTGTGAAGACGATGAATGGGTGGCTATCAAGAGGAAGTCATCTACATTTTACCTATCTGGTCGATGTTTAATGAGGAGGAGGTATCCAAATCCTCTAGTAGTTATAACTCAACAGAAGGGGCAAGAATTAGTTTTGAAATCACTGCATGAAGATCTCGGGCATAGAGGCGTTGGAGAAACGTTTAGAAGAATTTCTGATCGATTTTGGTGGCCTGGCATGAAGATGGCTGTTAAACAGTGGGTTCAGTCATGCGAAGAATGTCAAAGACGAAGTTATTTAAGGCCAAAAGAACCTGGACGCGCGACCGGTGAATATACGCTCTTTGGAAGAGTTAGTTTAGATGCCGTTCATATAAAAGAGGGACGGTATAAATATTTAATTGTGGCCAGAGATGATTTATCTGGTTGGGTAGAGGCAGCGCCTCTTATTAATTTAACTGCCAAAAATGTGGCAGAATTTTTTTTGAATAATTGGGTATATAGGTATGGGGTGATGAAGTTGGTAACGGTAGATGGAGGTCCTGAATTTGGGACAGAGTTTAAAGAGGCCGTATTGAAAGTTGGATCAAAGGTTAGGGTAGCAACCCCATATTATCCTGAAGCTGAAGGCATGGTTGAAAGAGGGCATCAAGTTATCAAGGATGCTTTAGTTAAAATGTGTGGGACAAGTGCCGAAAAATGGAGGCACTATTTACCTTTAGTTTTATTCGCTGATCGAATCACTGCCAAAAGGACGACCGGATTTTCACCTTATGAACTTGTTTTTGGACAGAAAGCAGTTTTACCGGTTGATTTAGAAGCTGAATCATATCTTGGAGTTGACTGGGACACGGTCAAAACTACTGAAGAATTATTGTGTGCAAGAATGATGCAGCTAGAAAAGAAAGAAGAATATTTAGAAAAGGCATATTCGCGGATGATGAAGATCCGAAATCAATCAGTCAGATATTGGGATGAGCGGTTGGCACATCGATTAAGGAAACCTTTGAACCCAGGTGATATGGTCCTGGTGTATAATAGGAGTTTGGAAAGTCAGTGGGGAAAAATGTTTGCAGATAGGTGGAATGGACCGTATAAAATCAAGGAGCAAGTTTCCGGCGGTTCATATGTGCTAGAAGAGTTGGATGGAGTAGTATTAAAGAAGAGGGTAGCGGCCGATCAAGTGAAACGGTTCTATCCTAGAGGCACCAGGAGTGCCGAAGTTATACCTCCGCAATGAGGATAAACTATGAAATTTCTTAAATTTATCAACTCCGAAATGAGGATAAACTACAATTTTAATGTCTTTTATTAAATTTATTCCTCCGCAATGAGGATAAACTATGAAATTTCTTAAATTTTATGGATCCTCCGCAATGAGGATAAACTATGAAACTTCTTAAATATTATGGATACCTCCGCAATGAGGATAAACTATGATATCAATGAAACTTTATGGATTCCTCCGCAATGAGGATAAACTAAGACATTTATGAAATTATATGGATAACTCCGAAATGAGGATAAACTACAATTTTAATGACTTTTATTAAATTTATACCTCCGCAACGAGGATAAACTATGATATCAAGGAAATTTTATGGATTCCTCCGCAATGAGGATAAACTATGACATTTATCAAATTTTATGGATTCCTCCGCAATGAGGATAAACTATGATATCAACGAAATTTTATGGATTCCTCCGCAATGAGGATAAACTATGATATCAATGAAACTTTATGGATTCCTCCGCAATGAGGATAAACTATGAAATTTCTTAAATTTTATCAACTCCGAAATGAGGATAAACTACAATTTTAATGACTTTTATTAAATTTATACCTCCGCAACGAGGATAAACTATCTTCTTATTTTTATAAAAAAATACTTTACTATCGTTACACTGTATATGGTCGACGAAACTATGATGAAACTCAACGAAATTCAAGAAGACCTTCTTTGAAATTTTCGAAAACTTAAAATTCTTAAAATATGGGTGAAGATAGTGTTGGAAAATTTTTAAAAATTTATTGGAAGAAGTGTTCACAGGGGAACCTTCTTAATTTAATATTGGCAAGTGTGGGGGTAATTGATGGGCTGGCTGCTCTATACACAATTACCCCATAATGTTCGTTTCCAAAATTTTCCCTGTTTCTAGTTGAATCCTGGCTTTGTCTTTTAATTTTAGGAAGTCCACTAAGACTATAAACTGGAACGAATCAAGAGACGTCGCTCTCAACGCCGGATTCAAGATTCTTTTATTTTATTTTGTTTTTGATTTTTTTATGTTAGATTGTGATTTCTTTTCTTTAATATATATTATGAATTATTGCAAAGGTGATGCTCACTGGTGGTCTCTAATCATTTTTATAAATTGGAGGGAGCCCACCCAGTGATCATCATTATAAAATTATCTTCTAAAAACTTTCATTTATTTTCTTTTCTTTCAATTTCTCAAAATTGTGTAACCACATCAAGTTGCACTTGGATGTGGGTATGATGTCGAGGGTACGGCTCATCAAATGGCCGGGGGGCATCTTTTAAAATTTTATTTAAAAATTTTTTTTTAGTACTTTTTTTTTTATCTTTCTTTTCACATTCATTTATCTTTCTTTAAAATTAAATTTTAACTTTTATTTCAAAACTATCTTTTCTAAAATCTTTTATTTTAAATCAAAAAAAAAAAAAAAATTAAAATTAAAAAAAATAAAAAAAAAATAAAAATAAAAAATAAAAAAAAATAAAAATAAAATAAAATAAAAATAAAATAAATAAAAAAAAAAATAATAATAATAATAATAATAATAATAATAATAATAATAAAAAAAAATAATAATTAAAATTAAAATTAAAATTTATTAATTAAATCAAAATCATTATTATATTTCTTAGTTTTATTTTTTTTAGTTTTCATTCTTTTTAGTTTTATTCATTTAGTTTAGACAGGAAACAGGGTCTAGGGGAACTCAATACCTATGGGATTTTACTTCAAGATAGCTGTTAGTCCTCCAAGACTTTAAACTGGCTACTGTTCAAGACGTTCTTTAAGGTTTTTTTTATATATGTATTTTGGAGCTGTTAGTCCTCCAAGACTTTAAACTGGCTACTGTTCAAGACTTTCCTTAAGGTTTTATACAAATTTTGGATCTGTTAGTCCTCCAAGACTTTAAACTGGCTATTTTTCAAGACTTTCATTAAGGATAATTTTCTTTATCTTGACATCTGTTAGTCCTCCAAGACTTTAAACTGGCTAATTTTCAAGACTATTGTTTAAATTTTTTTATTGGATTTGTTAGGTCCACCAAGACCTTAAACTGGACTATTATCAAGTGTTGGGTCCACCATGACCTTAAACTGGATTTCTTATCGATTAAATGTTTGGTCCACCATGACTTTAAACTGGTAGTTCATTCATTGTTTAGTCCACTATGACTTTAAACTGGAAAATTAATATCTGCAGGATAATTCAACATTCGTTGGACCACTATGGCCTTATACTGGATTACTTGTCGATCAAATGTTTGGTCCACTATGACATTAAACTGGATTATCAAATTTATTCAATCTTTGGTCAAGCCTAGGCCTTACTTAGGAATTTATCAAGTTATTTATGCAACTAAACGATCTTTGGTCCACCAAGACCATAAACTGGCAATCGATTATATGTTTGGTCCGCCAAGACTTTAAACTGGAATGTCAATCTTGTTTGGATAACTCAATTCAATCTTTTAATTTATCACTGTCCACTAAGACTCTAAACTGGTTATTCAATTATTTCTGGAATTGGGTGCTGATAGCTTTAGGAGGTTAAAATTTTAGGTGGTGATGATGCTAAAGAAAGCATAATGGTTAATTAGGTAAAATTTGTGGCGCTTTAACATGGTCTAAAGTTAAAATTATTATTGGAAGCCTGGCAAAAGTATTTTATGGGTTTGCTGTATAGCAAAGTTTGAAAATTGTGATGAAGGAATCAGAAGTTAGGATGGTAGTTGGATTTTAGGGAATGATTTTTTTTAGTGCCTCAGTGTTAGGCCATTTTTGGTGTGAAGCTTGGAGGACCTTATGGCGAGATTGGAATCATAGAATTTGGCTCAGTGGGGGGCCCTATGAGGTTGGAATCAGGAGTATTCGGCTCATAGGAAGATCCACTCTCTCAATGCTGTGACAAGAAGGAAGACTGGTATATGGGAGTCTGAAGGGATTCAAACCTTGCTCTCAGTAGTGGAATCATCACAAGATTTATATTATTTTATGTTATATCAAGCCAGAGAAGAAGAAAGAACATTTTTGTTATAAAGATTTAAAAGAAGATCAGCTAAAACAAATTTATCAAATTATTTTATTAGAAAAGATAATTCTTTTGGAATTGCTCAACCACTTATGCAAAGTTTTAAGAATGGGGACATTCTCAATTGGAGGGAGGATGTGGTAGCCTAAAGTTTAGTACGGCACCTAAATATGTAAATGGAGTTATTACGGCGTGCAAGATTGGCGTTATTATTTTTTTATATAAAAGGGTTTTATTTAATTTATTTGAGTTTTAAATATGAAGAAATTGGTCACGAGCAAATGCCTACACGAAAACAATTTATTTTACGGAGAAAACTTATTTTTACGGTCTGAAAAATTTTTAAGTATTAAGTCGAGTCACTCAAGAACCTTGGGAAATTTTACCAGAAATTTTACTATTTTTCTTATATTTTTAAATGAATTTTAAAGTTTTATAGAAATATTTACGTTTTCAAAAATTACTTAACTTTGATGAATTTTCACGGGGTAATTAGAGCTGCGCAGACTACGAAAATTAGTTTGGTATGTAAAGGGGAAGTAGCTCTATTATGTGTAATTTTTCTAGATTTTTTATTATAGTTTTAAGGTTCTAAATTGAGTCCGGAAGTCCGGAGGGACTCCGTACGGACTCCGTACGGACTCCGCTTTGACTCCGTACGGGCTCCGTACGGACTCCGTTCCGGCTCCGGATTGACTCTGGAAGAGCTCTGGAGGGGAAAACTTAGGCACGTGACTAGGAATACTTAAGCGCTTCTCAAACTCGAAATTGAGAGGGGGGACACATCATACAGCTTAATCATTAACTACCACAGTCTCATTTTTTATTACTCAACAAATTAAAATAACTTGTAATACCCTTATAACATTATTATTTTTTTTACATAACATTTTAGAAATACTACTCAACAATTAAAATAACACTTCATATAGGGTATCTTTAGAAAGGTCTTCGTCACTGGGACTTGATTATTGCTGTCTCATAAAAATTAAAAATATTATAAAAACATAAAAGTCAATCTTTTCAGATCTTTCACTGGTACACCTTAATTGTTGTTATCAGTATTTCTTTATCAACAGCCACGATCTTTAATCTCAATAAGCGTTAATTATTTTAGAGTTTCATTATTTTTATCAATCAGATCCAAGTAGATTGGTTAGCTTAGTGATTTAGAACACCTACTTTGTTATTTTTATTGGAAGGACGGGGTTTTCAGCTAAATCCACATATCTCCTCCGGATTCTGCTTACAGCAAGGCAACTGTAAGAGTTTACCTTACCATAGCGTTGGAAAAATATCAAGAGTCATGCACTCAATATGTTAGCAAGGTTAGCGAAGTTTTGGCCGAAAACAACAATATTATGGTCAAAGCCCAGGAGGCCAAGAAGGCACAAATGGGATTACCGGCTGCTAAAGTTAAGGGCAATGTAGACAATAAGATGGTCAATCACTTGGCAGATTTAACGAAACAATTAAAAATATTTGTTCAAGAGACACAGAAGGCCAACAAGGCCCCAATTGCTTCTTCGTCGACATCAACTTCTTATCAGTCCAGAGGTTATGAACGTCAAAATTATAATGGCAATAACAACGGTAACCGCTTCCCAGGCAATGGGAGAAATGGTGGGAAAGGTGGTAGTATTTATAGAGGTGGCTACAATGAGCCAAAGGTGTGCTCCTATTGTAATAGGAGGGGGCACAGAGCAACAGTTTGTTTTGCTCTTGACAAGGATATGGATGCTGGGCGAGTTTTATTCGATGGTAAAGTTTATAAATTTCTTGATGGTTCGTTCATCAAGCCCAGTGATGGACAGTCTCCTTCTTATTTGGTCAGAAGAAGTTTAACAGCTGAAAGGAGAGCCAGATTTGAAGAGGTGACGGATGAAGATGTTAATGCCAAGAGTGGCAAAAATGGTAATGGTAATGGTGGTAAAGCTGACAAGGGCAAGGAGAAAGAGGTCAGTAAAGCCACATTTTCTACTTCTTTTGGTGGTTTAGAGCTGGCGACCGTTGCCCAGGTGGAGGGTAGCTGTATGGCTGGCGAATACGATTTTAATGCTGCTAGAAGAGCAGCTGCTACTAAGGCGAAGAGTAGCATTCAGAGCCAATTGAGGGCTAATCCTGGCAAGGCCAATAACAAAGTGAACCCTTACTCAAAGGACAAGAATTCTAGTGCTCAAACTGCTGCCAACAAATTGAACCCTTACTCTAAGGACGAATTATATAAAATGCAGAAGGGGATTGCTGATATGGGGCCCCCTAGTTATGGCAAGTTTGATTTAAATGGTGAGCCTATGCCAGAGGATGATTCGGATTCTGAGGAGGACGTACCATTGGTGTCTCTACCCAGACCAAGTTTTAGCGGTCCCATCCCAATGGAGGGAGTAGGAAGGACTATTGATTAATCAGGATTAGTGCAAGAAGCTGGTGACGGAGTTAGGGTTATAGAAAGTGAAGATGTTATAATGGGGGGTGAAGATGGCTTGGTTGGACCTCAAGAGGTACCCAGGGCCAAGGTTGTTAAATCAAAGGTCCAGGATGAGCGGCCAGTAGTTTCTGGTCAAGCTAATGCGATGGACGCAGTTTTGAATAGGGTGAATCAACTGCAGATTCCCTTATCTTTGGGGGAGTTATTTACAATTAGTCCGGCACTTGCTGAAAAGCAAAAGAAGCATTTGACGAGGCGTCGGGTTTCCACTGGAGAGGTGGAATATATTTGTGAAAATGCTGAAAAGTTTGGGGAAGATGTAGATACACATTTTTCCGCTCCCCTGGGTTACCTGGTGGTAACTCTTAACGGTAAAGAAGTAAAGGCCTTGGTCGATTCAGGGTCTCAAATTAATTTAATTTCATTGGAGCAAGCAACGAGTATAGGCTTGCCAATTAAAAGTGGCACTGGGGGAAACCTCAGAGGCATCGGAGGGCATGCAACAGAGCTGATGGGTAGAGCTGAGCATGTCAGGTTAGGCATTGGTGGATCTGTTGGTAAGGTTCACTTTTATGTGGCCAGAGGAGCAGTCAAAACTGTTCTTGGCGGTCCTTTTTTGATGGATTTTGAGGCCAGGATAGGGAATCAAGCTGGCATGGGAATTAGTTTGGAGATCACTGGTGAAGATATGCGGAGGTTACATATGCGGTTAGCGCCTCCTGGAGATGAAGGTTGGGAAACACGGCCAGGGATTACTACTCTGTGCCAGTGTTGTGTATGCACCAAGAAGCAGCATATAAAACGGACGGCTTCTGGTGAATTATGTTTGCTGGGAAAGGATGGATGCCCTCAACGGTGAAAAAGGCAAAATGGGCCAAATTAGGTTGGATAAAAATTGGATGGGTATGTTTTATGACCTCCAGCAAGAGGGTAAACTGCGAAAATCTTATCAAAACCCGATTAAAAATCTTGGTATAATTAAAACACAAAAAAATAATTTATGTGAAAAGGTTATTCCAGACCTCCAGCAAGATTTAAACTGCAATTATCACCTTCTATTTCGGACCTCCAGCAAGAGGGTAAACTGCAAAAATCTTATCAAAACCCAATTAAAAATCTCAGTATAATTAAAACACGAAAAAATAATTTTTGTGAAAATGTTATTCCGGACCTCCAGCAAGAGGTTAAACTGCAATTATCTCCTTCAATTATAGACCTCCAGCAAGAGGTTAAACTGCAATTATCTCCTTCTATTTCGGACCTCCAGCAAGAGGGTAAACTGCGAAAATCTTATCAAAATCCAATAAAAAATCTCAGTATAATAAAAACACAAAAAAAAAATTTTTGTGAAAATGTTATTTCGGACCTCCAGCAAGAGGTTAAACTGAAATTATCTCCTTCTATTATGGACCTCCAGCAAGAGGGTAAACTGCAAAAATCTTATCAAAATCCAATAAAAAATCTCAGTATAATTAAAACAAAAAAAATAATTTTTGTGAAAATTCATTTCCGGTTCTCTAGCAAGAGGTTAAACTGCCAACTTTCTTTACGGGTGATTTACTGTTGGATAAGGGAAGCAAAGGTGTTGGAAAACCTGTTTATAAATTAGACAAGGGAAAGGAGAAAAGGGTAAAATTTAAAAATGAAATAAAATATTTTTCCAATTTTTCATATTCCGATTCTGACGATGAAGAAGATTTATTTGATGAAATTTTTAATGGCGATACAAAAGTAAATGTTATACCTCAAGCTTATTTAGATGTGGACGCAGCCAAATATAAGAAGGTAGCAAATAAAGTTCGACCTATTAATGAACCGCTACCTGCTGAATTAAATCCACCTTTGAGAAGACTAAGGTTATCAAGAGATCCTTATGAAAGTCCCTTGGTAAAGAATCCGCCTGAATTTTCTGAGACGTCAAAAATCACTTTTGAGAGACTGTGTGTTGTTAATTTTGGACCTGATGGTTGGTTGTCTGGAGAAGAGAAGAAGTTGTTGTTGGATGTGATGGTCAAGCGAGAGAAGGCCATTGCTTTTGTAGAAGAGGAGAGGGGTGTGTTGAAGCATTCCTATGGGGAGCCTTACAAGATTCCTGTGGTATGTCATGAACCGTGGCAGCAGAAACATATTCCTATTCCGGCTGCATTAAAAGAAGCCTATATTGAAGTTGTCAGAGAACGGATACGCACTGGACTGTATGAGCAATCAAGGTCAAGTTATTCTAGTCTGGTATTTTGTATCAAGAAACCAAATGGCAAGCATAGAGTTGTTCATGATCTTAGGGAATTAAATAGGGTTACAATAAAGGATGCTGGGATACCACCTAGTGCTGAGGAGTTTGTTGAAGCGTTTGCAGGGAGATTGTGTTATAGTTTGGGAGATATTATGGGTGGATATGATGAGAGAGAGTTACATCCGGACTCAAGGCCTCTCACTATATTCGATACACCACTTGGATGTTTACAGTTAACAAGATTACCTCAAGGAGCAACAAATTCGGTTGCAGTTTATCAAGCTCAGATGGCTTGGATCCTTCAGATGAAATTCCACAATACGCTGGAATCTTTATAGATGATGGAGGAATTAAGGGACCAACAACCGACTATGATAACCAGGTGTTGGAAGAGAATCCCGGATACGCAAATTCATTTGGGAGTTTTCAATTACATCAGAAAGAATCTTGTTTTGAATTGAAGAGGCTGGGTTAACTATTTCAGGTTCAAAATTTTCCTGTTGTGTGCCAGCCTTAGAAATATTAGGCCATGTGGTATGTAGAGAGGGTAGGATTATGTCCAAGAAGAAAGTTAACAAAATTCAGTCCTGGCCAAGACCCAAGAATACGACCAAAGTTAGAGGGTTTTTAGGCATTTGTGTATATGTTAGAATGTTTATCAAGGACTTTTCTTCATTGGCAGCTCCATTGAGACGGTTAACAAGAAAGGATTCAGACTGGGAGTGGGATGAAGAGTGTGAGAAGGCGTTTGTGAAGTTGAAGGAGGTTGTGGGGAAGGATTTAGTCCTGCACAAGTTGGATTATGGAAAAAATGCTGGCAAAATTTATTTAGCAGTTGATTCAAGTCAGTTTGCAGCTGTGGCGGTTTTGTCTCAGATGGATAAAGCTGGTTACATCAGGCAGGTTAGGTATGAATCTGTAGTATTTACTGAGGTCGAATCAAGATAATCTCAACCAAAATTGGAATTATGTGGTGTGGCGAAAATACTGAAGAAACTTCAGCATATTTTGTGGGGGCAATATTTTGAGTTGCAAGTGGATGCGAAATCGTTAATCCAGATGATTAATTCCCCAAGTTTACCAAACGCACCCATGACGAGATGGGTAGCTTTTATTCAACATTTTTCGTTCGATTTAGTTCATAAGCCTGGAAAGACTTTTACTATGCCAGATGGTTTATCAAGGAGACCACCCACTGAAGAAGATTCAGACACAGAAGAGTTCAATGAAGATATACCTATTATCAAAGCCAGCACTAAATGAGCTGAAGACTTTCCATACCTCCCCCATGAGGTTAAACTGGCAGGACTTTTGTGTTTAGATTATGGTGATGATCACCTCCACCAAGAGGATAAGCTGGAAAATAGTTTTTATGTTAATAAAGGAGTTGGAAAAGGTGTAGATAAATTTGGCAGAGAGGTGGTAGAAGAAGATGTGGTGTATGTAGAGGAAGATGGATTAGTAGTGTGGGATAGTAGTAAATTAAGGAATGGTGTATATGTTGGAGAATTAGAGAATTTAAATAAAAAGGTGGATAAAGAGAAAGAGGTATTTTTGAATACGGTTTATGAAGGATCCAAAGGTTCAGAAGAACAACGTCAACATAGCTTGATTAAAGATTTATTTAGGGGTCAACGATTATTGGCTCATTCATGTGCAGGTGATATTGGTGATAGAGAAGTCCCTATTGATGTTATATTAATCGATTTTCAAGATGAAGTCTGGGGTCAGACTGGTTTTTATTTTTTGTTAGTCAAATATTTGTTGACTTTAGAGAGGCCAGAAGATTGTGAAGACGATGAATGGGTGGCTATCAAGAGGAATTCATCTACGTTTTACCTATCTGGTCGACGTTTAATGAGGAGAAGGTATCCAAATCCTCAAGTAGTTATAACTCAAGAGAAGGGGCAAGAATTAGTTTTGAAATCACTGCATGAAGATCTAGGGCATAGAGGCGTTGGAGAAACATTTAGAAGAATTTCTGATAGATTTTGGTGGCCTGGCATGAAGATGGCTGTTAAACAGTGGTTTCAGTCATGCGAAGAATGTCAAAGACAAAGTTATTTAAGGCCAAAAGAACCTGGACGTGCAACCGGGGAATATACGCTCTTTGGGAGAGTTAGTTTAGATGCCGTTCATATAAAAGAGGGACGTTATAAATATTTAATTGTGGCCAGAGATGATTTATCTGGTTGGGTAGAGGCAGCGCCTCTTATTAATTTAACTGCCAAAAATGTGGCAGAATTTTTTTTGAATAATTGGGTATATAGGTATGGTGTGATGAAGTTGGTAACAGTAGATGGAGGTCCTGAATTTGGGACAGAGTTTAAAGAGGCCGTATTGAAAGTTGGATCAAAGGTTAGGGTAGCAACCCCATATTATCCTGAAGCTGAAGGCATGGTTGAAAGAGGGCATTAAGTTATTAAGGATGCATTAGTTAAAATGTGTGGGACAAGTGCCGAAAAGTGGAGGCACTATTTACCATTAGTTTTATTTGCTGATCGAATCACTGCCAAACGGACGACCGGATTTTCACCTTATGAACTTGTTTTTGGACAGAAAGCTGTTTTACCGCTTGATTTAGAAGCTGAATCATATCTTGGAGTTGACTGGGACACGGTCAAAACTACTGAAGAATTATTGTGTGCAAGAATGATGCAGCTAGAAAAGAAAGAAGAATATTTAGAAAAGGCATATTCGCGGATGATGAAGATCCGAAATCAATCAGTCAGATATTGGGATGAGCGGTTGGTACATCGATTAAGGAAACCTTTGAACCCAGGTGATATGGTCCTGGTGTATAATAGGAGTTTGGAAAGTCAGTGGGGAAAGATGTTTGCAGATAGGTGGAATGGACCGTATAAAATCAAGGAGCAAGTTTCCGGCGGTTCATATGTGCTAGAAGAGTTGGATGGAGTAGTATTGAAGAAGAGGGTAGCGGCCGATCAAGTGAAACGGTTCTATCCTAGAGGCACCAGGAGTGCCGAAGTCTAACTCTGAAATGAGGATAAACTACAATTTTAATGACATTTATGAAATTTTATGGATAACTCCGAAATGAGGATAAACTACAATTTTAATGACTTTTATTAAATTTATACCTCCGCAATGAGGATAAACTATGATTTTTTTTAAAAAAAAAAAAAATCTTATTGACCTCTGCAACGAGGATAAACTATGATATCTACGAAATTTTATGGATTCCTCCGCAATGAGGATAAACTATGATATCGACAATATTTTATGACGACCTCCGCAACGAGGATAAACTATCTTCTTTTTTTTATCAAAATACTTTACTATCGTTACACTGTATATGGTCGACAAAATTCATGCGAAGAATGTCAAAGACGAAGTTATTTAAGGCCGAAAGAACCTGGACGTGCGACCGGTGAATATATGCTCTTTGGGATAGTTAGTTTAGATGCCGTTCATATAAAAGAAGGACGGTATAAATATTTAATTGTGGCCAGAGATGATTTATCTGGTTGTTTAGAGGCAGCACCTCTTATTAATTTAACTGCCAAAAATGTGGCAGAATTTTTTTTGAATAATTGGGTGTATCGATATGGAGTGATGAAATTGGTGACAGTAGATGGAGGTCCTGAATTTGGGACAGAGTTTAAAGAGGCCGTATTGAAAGTTGGATCAAAGGTTAGGGTAGCAACCCCATATTATCCTGAAGCTGAAGGTATGGTTGAAAGAGGGCACCAAGTTATTAAGGATGCTTTAGTTAAAATGTGTGGGACAAGTGCCGAAAAGTGGAGGCACTATTTACCATTAGTTTTATTTGCTGATCGAATCACTGCCAAAAGGACAACCGGATTTTCACCTTATGAACTTGTTTTTGGACAGAAAGCAGTTTTACCGTTTGATTTAGAAGCTGAATCATATCTTGGAGTTGACTGGGACACGGTCAAAACTACTGAAGAATTATTGTGTGAAAGAATGATGCAGCTAGAAAGGAAAGAAGAATATTTAGAAAAGGCATATTCACGGATGATGAAGATCAGAAACCAATCAGTTAGATATTGGGATGAGCGGTTGGCACATCGATTAAGGAAACCTTTGAATCCAGGAGATATGGTCTTGGTGTATAATAGGAGTTTGGAAAGTCAGTGGGGAAAGATATTTGCAGATAGGTGGAATGGACCGTTATGGTAAGGTAAACTCTTACAGTCGCCTTGCTGTAAGCAGAATCCGGAGGAGATATGTGGATTTAGCCGAAAACCCCGTCCTTCCAATAAAAATAACAAAATGGGTATTCTAAATCACTAAGCTAACCAATCTACTTGAATCTGATTGATAAAAATAATGAAACTCTAAAATAATTAACGCTTAATGAGATTTGAATAAAAGTGGCTGTTGATAAAAGAAATACTGATAACAACAATTAAGGTGTACCAGTGAAAGATCTGAAAAGATTGTCTTTTATGTTTTTATAATAATTTGAATTTTTATGAGACAGCAATAATCAAGTCCCAGTGATGAAGACCTTTCTAAAGATACCCTATATGAAGTGTGTTTTAAATTGTTGAGTAGTATTTCTAAAATGTTATATATAAAATATAAAGTTATAAGGGTATTACAAATTTATTTAATTTGTTGAGTAATAAAAAATGAGACTGTGGTGGTTAATGATTAAGCTGTATGATGTGTCCCCCCCCCTCAATTTCGAGTTTGAGAAGCGCTTAAGTATTCCTAGTCACGTGCCTAAGTTTTCCCCTCCAGAGCTCTTCCAGAGTCAATCCGGAGCCCGTACGGAGTCCGTATGGAGTCCGTACGGAGTCAAAGCGGAGTCCGTCCGGACTTCCGGACTCCATTAAAACCTTAAAACTATAATAAAAAATCTAGAAAAATTACACATAATAGAGCTACTTCCTCTTTACATACCAAACTAATTTTCGTAGTCTGCGCAGCTCTAATTACCCCGTGAAAATTCATCGAAGTTAAGTAATTTCTGAAAACGTAAATATTTCTATAAAACTTTAAAATTCATTTAAAAATATAAGAAAAATAGTAAAAATTCTGGGAAAATTTCCCAAGGTTCTTGAGTGACTCGACTTAATACTTATAAATTTTTCAGACCGTAAAAATAAGTTTTCTCCGTAAAATAAATTGTATTTGTGTAGGCATTCGCTTGTGACCAATTTCTTCATATTTTGAACTCCAATAAATTAAATAAAACCCTTTTATAAAAAAAATAATAACGCCAATCTTGCATGCCATAATAACTCCATTTACATATTTAGGTGCCGTACTAAACTTTAGGCTACCACATCCTCCCTCCAATCGAGAATGTCCCCATTCTTAAAACTTTGCATAAGTGGTTGAGCAATTCCAAAAGAATTATCTTTTCTAATAAAATAATTTGATAAATTTGTTTTAGCTGATCTTCTTTTAAATCTTTATAACAAAAACGTTCTTTCTTCTTCTCTGGCTTGATATAACATAAAATAATATAAATCTTGTGATGATTCCACTACTGAGAGCAAGGTTTGAATCCCTTCAGACTCCCATATACCAGTCTTCCTTCTTGTCACAGCATTGAGAGAGTGGATCTTCCTATGAGCCGAATACTCCTGATTCCAACCTCATAGGGCCCCCCACTGAGCCAAATTCTATGATTCCAATCTCGCCATAAGGTCCTCCAAGCTTCACACCAAAAATGGCCTAACACTGAGGCACTAAAAAAAATCATTCCCTAAAATCCAACTACCATCCTAACTTCTGATTCCTTCATCACAATTTTCAAACTTTGCTATACAGCAAACCCATAAAATACTTTTTCCAGGCTTCCAAAAATAATATTAATTTTTAGACCATGTTAAAGCGCCACAAATTTCACCTAATTAACCATTATGCTTTCCTTGGCATCATCACCACCTAAAATTTTAACCTCCTAAAGCTATCAGCACCCAATTCCAGAAATAATTGAATAACCAGTTTAGAGTCTTAGTGGACAGTGATAAATTAAAAGATTGAATTAAGTTATCCAAACAAGATTGACATTCCAATTTAAAGTCTTGGTAGACCAAACATATAATCGATTGCCAGTTTATGGTCTTGGTGGACCAAAGATCGTTTAGGTGCATAAATAACTTGATAAATTCCTAAGTAAGGCCTAGGCTTGACCAAAGATTGAATAAATTTGATAATCCAGTTTAATGTCATAGTGGACCAAACATTTGATCGACAAGTAATCCAGTATAAGGTCATAGTGGACCAATGAATGTTGAATTATCCTGCAGATATTAATTTTCCAGTTTAAAGTCATAGTGGACTAAACAATGAATGAACTACCAGTTTAAAGTCATGGTGGACCAAACATTTAATCGATAACAAATCCAGCTTAAGGTCATGGTGGACCCAACACTTGATAATAGTCCAGTTTAAGGTCTTGGTGGACCTAACATTTGATAAAACTCCAGTTTAAGGTCTTGGTGGACCTAACATTTTGATTTATATAAAAAGAAATCGGTCTCCGAAAATATCCATAAAATCTTGATTATCCTTGAAATTCAGTTTAAAGTCTTGAAGGACTAACAGCTCCAATATAAAATCTTTAATGAAAGTTTTGAACAGTAGCCAGTTTAAAGTCTTGGAGGACTAACAGATGTCAAGATAAAGAAAATTATCCTTAATGAAAGTCTTGAAAGATAGCCAGTTTAAAGTCTTGGAGGACTAACAGCTCCAAAATTCGTATAAAACCCTTAAGGAAAGTCTTGAACAGTAGCCAGGTTAAAGTCTTGGAGGACTAACAGATATCTTGAAGTAAAATCCCATTGGTATTGAGTTCTCCTAGACCCTGTTTCCTGTCTAAACTATATGAATAAAACTAAAAAAAGAATGAAGACTGAAAAATAAAAATAAGAAATATAATAATAATTTTGATTTAATTAATTAACTTTTTCATTTTTTTTTTTTTTTTTGATTTAAATAAAATTTTAATTAATTTTTTTTTTTTAAAAAAAAAAATAGTTTTGAGATAAAAGTTAAAATTTAATTTTTAAAGAAAGATAAACGAATGTGAAAAGAAAAATAAAAAAGTAATAAATTTTTTTTTTTTTTTTTTTTTTTTAAATGAAATTTTAAAAGATTCCCCCCGGCCATTTGATGAGCCGTACCCTCGACATCATACCCACATCCAAGTGCAACTTGATGTGGTTACACAATTTTGAGAAATTGAAAAGAAAAGAAAATAAATGAAAGTTTTTAGAAGATAATTTTTATAATGATGATCACTGGGTGGGCTCCCTCCAATTTATAAAAATGATTAGAGACCACCAGTGAGCATCACCTTTACAATAATTCATAATATATATTAAAGAAAAGAAATCACAATCTAACATAAAAAAATGAAAAACAAAATAAAATAAAAGAAATCTTGAATCCGGCGTTGAGAGCGGTGTCTCTTGATTCGTTCCAGTTTATAGTCTTAGTGGACTTCCTATAATTAAAAGACAAAGCCAGGATTCAACTAGAAACAGGGAAAATTTTGGAAACGAACATTATGGGGTAATTGTGTATAGAGCAGCCAGCCCATCAATTACCCCCACACTTGCCAATATTAAATTAAGAAGGTTCCCCTGTGAACACTTCTTCCAAAAAATTTTAAAAATTTCCCAACACTATCTTGACCCATATTTTAAGAATTTTAAGTTTTTGAAAATTTCAAAGAAGGTCTTCTTGCATTTCGTTAAGTTTAATCACAGTTTTGTCGACCATATACAGTGTAACGATAGTAAAGTATTTTGATAAAAAAAAGAAGATAGTTTATCCTCGTTGCGGAGGTCGTCATAAAATATTGTCGATATCATAGTTTATCCTCATTGCGGAGGAATCCATAAAATTTCGTAGATATCATAGTTTATCCTCGTTGCAGAGGTCAATAAGATTTTTTTTTTTTTTAAAAAAATCATAGTTTATCCTCATTGCGGAGGTATAAATTTAATAAAAGTCATTAAAATTGTAGTTTATCCTCATTTCGGAGTTATCCATAAAATTTCATAAATGTCATTAAAATTGTAGTTTATCCTCATTTCGGAGTTAGACTTCGGCACTCCTGGTGCCTCTAGGATAGAACCGTTTCACTTGATCGGCCGCTACCCTCTTCTTCAATACTACTCCATCCAACTCTTCTAGCACATATGAACCGCCGGAAACTTGCTCCTTGATTTTATACGGTCCATTCCACCTATCTGAAAACATCTTTCCCCACTGACTTTCCAAACTCCTATTATACACCAGGACCATATCACCTGGGTTCAAAGGTTTCCTTAATCGATGTACCAACCGCTCATCCCAATATCTGACTGATTGATTTCGGATCTTCATCATCCGCGAATATGCCTTTTCTAAATATTCTTCTTTCTTTTCTAGCTGCATCATTCTTGCACACAATAATTCTTCAGTAGTTTTGACCGTGTCCCAGTCAACTCCAAGATATGATTCAGCTTCTAAATCAAGCGGTAAAACTGCTTTCTGTCCAAAAACAAGTTCATAAGGTGAAAATCCGGTCGTCCGTTTGGCAGTGATTCGATCAGCGAATAAAACTAATGGTAAATAGTGCCTCCACTTTTCGGCACTTGTCCCACACATTTTAACTAAAGCATCCTTAATAACTTAATGCCCTCTTTCAACCATGCCTTCAGCTTCAGGATAATATGGGGTTGCTACCCTAACCTTTGATCCAACTTTCAATACGGCCTCTTTAAACTCTGTCCCAAATTCAGGACCTCCATCTACTGTTACCAACTTCATCACACCATACCTATATACCCAATTATTCAAAAAAAATTCTGCCACATTTTTGGCAGTTAAATTAATAAGAGGCGCTGCCTCTACCCAACCAGATAAATCATCTCTGGCCACAATTAAATATTTATAACGTCCCTCTTTTATATGAATGGCATCTAAACTAACTCTCCCAAAGAGCGTATATTCCCCGGTTGCACGTCCAGGTTCTTTTGGCCTTAAATAACTTTGTCTTTGAAATTCTTCGCATGACTGAACCCACTGTTTAACAGCCATCTTCATGCCAGGCCACCAAAATCTATCAGAAATTCTTCTAAATGTTTCTCCAACGCCTCTATGCCCTAGATCTTCATGCAGTGATTTCAAAACTAATTCTTGCCCCTTCTCTTGAGTTATAACTACTTGAGGATTTGGATACCTTCTCCTCATTAAACGTCGACCAGATAGGTAAAACGTAGATGACTTCCTCTTGATAGCCACCCATTCATCGTCTTCACAACCTTCTGGCCTCTCTAAAGTCAACAAATATTTGACTAACAAAAAATAAAAACCAGTCTGACCCCAGACTTCATCTTGAAAATCGATTAATATAACATCAATAGGGACTTCTCTATCACCAATATCACCTGCACATGAATGAGCCAATAATCGTTGACCCCTAAATAAATCTTTAATCGAGCTATGTCGACGTTTTTCTTCTGAACCTTTGGATCCTTCGTAAACCGTATTTGAAAATACCTCTTTCTCTTTATCCAACCTTTTATTTAAATTCTCTAATTCTCCAACATATACACCATTCCTTAATTTACTACTATCCCACACTACCAATCCATTTTCCTCTACATACACCACATCTTCTTCTACCTCCTCTCTGCCGAATTTATCTACACCTTTTCCAACACCTTTATTAACATAAAAATATTTTCCAGTTTATCCTCTTGGTGGAGGTCATCATCATCATAATCTAAACACAAAAGTCCTGCCAGTTTAACCTCATGGGGGAGGTATGGAAAGTCTTCAGCTCCTTTAGTGCTGGCTTTGATAATAGGTATATCTTCATCGAACTCTTATGAGTCTGAATCTTCTTCAGTGGGTGGTCTCCTTGATAAACCATCTGGCATAGTAAAAGTTTTGCCAGGCTTATGAACTAAATCAAATGAAAAATGTTGAATAAAAGCTACCCATCTCGTCATGGGTGCGTTCGGTAAGCTTGGGGAATTAATCATCTGGATTAACGATTTCGCATCCACTTGCAACTCAAAATGTTGCCCCCACAAAATATGCTGAAGTTTCTTCAGTATTTTCACCACACCACATAATTCCAATTTTGGTTGTGAATATCTTGATTCGACCTCAGTAAATACTACAGATTCATACCTAACTGGCCTGATGTAACCAGCTTTATCCATCTGAGACAAAACCGCCACAGCTGCAACCTGACTTGAATCAACTGCTAAATAAATTCTGCCAGCTCCTTTTCCATAATCCAACTTGTGCAGGACTAAATCCTTCCCTACAACCTCCTTCAACTTCACAAACGCCTTCTCACACTCTTCATCCCACTCCCAGTCTGAATCCTTTCTTGTTAACCGTCTCAATGGAGCTGCCAATGAAGAAAAGTCCTTGATAAACATTCTAACATATACACAAATGCCTAAAAACCCTTTAACTTTGGGCGTATTCTTGGGTCTTGGCCAGGACTGAATTTTGTTAACTTTCTTCTTGGACATAATCCTACCCTCTCTACATACCACATGGCCTAATATTTCTAAGGCTGGCACACAACAGGAAAATTTTGAACCTGAAATAGTTAAACCAGCCTCTTCGATTCGAAACAAGATTCTTTCTAAAGTAATTGCAAACTCCCAAATGAATTTGCGTATCCCAGGATTCTCTTCCAACACCTGGTTATCATAGTCGGTTGTTGGTCCCTTAATTCCTCCATCATCTATAAAGATTCCAGCATATTGTGGAATTTCATCTTGAAGGATCCAAGCCATCTGAGCTTGATAAACTGCAACCGAATTTGTTGCTCCTTGAGGTAATCTTGTTAACTGTAAACATCCAAGTGGTGTATCGAATATAGTGAGAGGCCTTGAGTCCGGATGTAACTCTCTCTCATCATATCCACCCATAATATCTCCCAAACTATAACACACTCTCCCTGCAAACGCTTCAACAAACTCCTCAGCACTAGGCGGTATCCCAGCATCCTTTATTGTAACCCTATTTAATTCCCTAAGATCATGAACAACTCTAAGCTTGCCATTTGGTTTCTTGATACAAAATACCGGACTAGAATAACTTGACGTTGATTGCTCATAAAGTCCAGTGCGTATCCGTTCTCTGACAACTTCAATATAGGCTTCTTTCAATGCAGCCGGAATAGGAATCGGTTTCTGCTGCCACGGTTCATGACATACCACAGGAATCTTGTAAGGCTCCCCATAGGAATGCTTCAACACACCCCTCTACTCTTCTACAAAAGCAATGGCCTTATCTCGCTTGACCATCACATCCAACAACAACTTCTTCTCTTCTCCAGACAACCAACCATCAGGTCCAAAATTAACAACACCCAGTCTCTCAAAAGTGATTCTTGACGTCTCAGAAAATTCAGGTGGATTCTTTACCAAGGGACTTTCATAAGGATTTCTTGATAACCTTCTTCTTCTCAAAGGTGGATTTAATTCAGCAGGTAGCGGTTCATTAATAGGTCGAAATTTATTTGCTACTTTCTTATATTTGGCTGCGTCCACATCTAAATAAGCTTGAGGTAAATCATTTACTTTTGTATCGCCATTAAAACTTTCATCAAATGAATCTTCTTCATCGCCAGAATCGGAATAAGAAAAATTAGAAAAATATTTTATTTCATTTTTAAATTTTACCCTTTTCTCCTTTCCCTCGTCTAATTTATAAACAGATTTTCCAACACCTTTGCTTCCCTTATCCAACAGTAAATCACCTGTAAAGAAAGTCGGCAGTTTAACCTCTTGCTGGAGGACCGGAATTGAATTTTCACAAAAATTATTTTTTTGAGTTTTAATTATACTGAGATTTTTTATTGGATTTTGATAAGATTTTCGCAGTTTACCCTCTTGCTGGAGGTCCAAAATAGAAGGAGATAATTGCAGTTTAACCTCTTGCTGGAGGCCCGTAATAGAATTTTCACAAAAATTATTTTTTTGTGTTTTAAATATACTGAGATTTTTTATTGGGTTTTGATGAGATAATTGCAGTTTACCCTCTTGCTGGAGGTCCAAAATAGAAGGAGATAATTGCAGTTTAACCTCCTGCTGGAGGCCCGTAATAGGATTTTCACAAAAATTATTTTTTTGTGTTTTAATTATACTGAGATTTTTTATTGGGTTTTGATGAGATAATTGCAGTTTACCCTCTTGCTGAAGGTCCAAAATAGAAGGAGATAATTGAAGTTTAACCTCTTGCTGGAGGCCCGTAATAGAATTTTCACAAAATTTATTTTTTTGTGTTTTAATTATACTGAGATTTTTTATTGGGTTTTGATGAGATAATTGCAGTTTACCCTCTTGCTGGAGGTAATCAAACATACCCTTCCAATTTTTATCCAACCTAATTTGGCCCATTTTGCCTTTTTCACCTTTTTTAAATTTAATAGAAAAACTGGGTAAATCCAATAAACATATAGAAAAGTCCAAAACGTATTTGCACTCCAAAGTAATATTAACAGAAAATAATTGAGAATCCACTTGAATTATCTCCAAGTGAGCTGACCTATTGCAATCCGGGATCTCATCCTGAGGATAGATTACAACATTAGAGTGATCAGCCCCTGCTACCCCAAAAAATGAGGGCCTCCATAATAATTTGAATCCTGAATAAATTGAAGACATAACAATAAAAGAAAATTTCAGCCCAGTTTAGGTAGTTTATCCTCATTTCGGAGGAATTATATTCTTGATATCCCCTGGAGATAATCCATAATTTTGCCCCAAGGGCTTATCCACTGATTCCATAAAACCCAAAAATAAATTCCCAGAATTTGTCCTATAAAAGGGCATAAAAAATAAACTAACTTTTTCCAAAATATGAGTGCATCCACTTTATGCACCCTATTGTCCAATGGCACTTCACTCTCTATTAGTGCAGGAAAAACCATATCCTCCATAAAAATCTCTTCCTGAGATTGAAAAAAATCCACCATACATATACCAGATTCATAAACCATATCCACATCTGAATTGCAGACAGTCTCCGCTTTTGAAGACAAAACCTGAGGTAAATATTCCTCTAAATCAAACTCCAAATTATCCAAAACAAAATTATCCCCAACATCCAAATTTTCTTCATCAGTGACAATAATATCTTCATCTTCAGAAACCTCTTCTTTACAAACAGAAGAGTCAACAAAAATAATATCTTCAGGCTGGACAAAATCTTCAGGAATGGCTGAATCCGAAATTTCATCAGTAACTAGTTCTTTTACACCCCCCCTCTTCTATCTCTTGAGCGACCTCAGTGTCTTCTCCAGAGTCCAAATCAACAGAGTTATGAGTATCCAGATGTTCCAAAATAACCTTCTTTAGCACCTCCATACCAGGAATCCTAGTTTCTCCATCTGGAAGATCCTTCATTAAATTTGCTTTAATAAGCACCATCAAAACATCTTTCTTAACCTTTTCCCCCATAGCATCCCAAAAAACATACTTTGATGCATTATCATGAAATAAAATTTCATACTCCAACAAATAATCCAGAACCACCTGAAATTCAACCATAAACTGATGATACTGATGCAGAGATGTTACACCACCTTTTGATTCCCATTTCCTAGCTATATCCTTTAGATCCTCCAATGAATAAACTTTTGGCCACCTTTTTTCCATTTCCATCTTGAGCTTTCTCCAATCTTGATCTTTATAACCATCCATAGAAAAAACCTCCTTTTCCACCTCTCTGTCCAAAATAAAGAACCTAATCTGCTTCACCATATCCAAAGGTAAAGCACCATCAATTGCAGCTGCAGTTTCATACCTATTTAAAAATCCTTCTAAATCATCTCCAGAAAACTTGGGCCCAACCCAAGATACAATCCTTACTGATGCCCTAACAGGTACACCAGCAGCCAACACAGCAGTTCCACTAGTAGAAGACATCCCAAAACATAAGAAAAGCGTTAACAACCGTTAAAATAACAAGCCTCTTGCAGGCCAATAACAAAAATCCAATTAGAGTTCCAGAGAATAAGCCTCTTTCAGGCTAATAACTTTCTTGATCCAAGTAAGTCTTTAAAGAAAGCTAGAGAAATCGAACCCCACGTTGGGCACCAACTATGGTAAGGTAAACTCTTACAGTCGCCTTGCTGTAAGCAGAATCCGGAGGAGATATGTGGATTTAGCCAAAAACCCCGTCCTTCCAATAAAAATAACAAAATGGGTATTCTAAATCACTAAGCTAACCAATCTACTTGAATCTGATTGATAAAAATAATGAAACTCTAAAATAATTAACGCTTAATGAGATTTGAATAAAAGTGGCTGTTGATAAAAGAAATACTGATAACAACAATTAAGGTGTACCAGTGAAAGATCTGAAAAGATTGACTTTTATGTTTTTATAATAATTTGAATTTTTATGAGACAGCAATAATCAAGTCCCAGTGATGAAGACCTTTCTAAAGATACCCTATATGAAGTGTGTTTTAAATTGTTGAGTAGTATTTCTAAAATGTTATATATAAAATATAAAGTTATAAGGGTATTACAAATTTATTTAATTTGTTGAGTAATAAAAAATGAGACCGTGGTGGTTAATGATTAAGCTGTATGATGTGTCCCCCCCCCCCCCTCAATTTCAAGTTTGAGAAGCGCTTAAGTATTCCTAGTCACGTGCCTAAGTTTTCCCCTCCAGAGCTCTTCCAGAGTCAATCCGGAGCCCGTACGGAGTCCGTACGGAGTCAAAGCGGAGTCCGAACGGAGTCGAAACGGAGTCCATCCGGACTTTCGGACTCAATTAAAACCTTAAAACTATAATAAAAAATCTAGAAAAATTACACATAATAGAGCTACTTCCCCTTTACATACCAAACTAATTTTCGTAGTCTGCGCAGCTCTAATTACCTCGTGAAAATTCATCGAATTTAAGTAATTTCTGAAAACGTAAATATTTCTATAAAACTTTAAAATTCATTTAAAAATATAAGAAAAATAGTAAAAATTCTGGGAAAATTTCCCAAGGTTCTTTAGTGACTCGACTTAATACTTATAAATTTTTCAGACCGTAAAAATAAGTTTTCTCTGTAAAATAAATTGTATTTGTGTAGGCATTCGCTTGTGACCAATTTCTTCATATTTTGAACTCCAATAAATTAAATAAAACCCTTTTATAAAAAAAATAATAACGCCAATCTTGCACGCCGTAATAACTCCATTTACATATTTAGGTGCCGTACTAAACTTTAGGCTACCACACCGTATAAAATCAAGGAGCAAGTTTCCGGCGGTTCATTTGTGCTAGAAGAGTTGGATGGAGTAGTATTGAAGAAGAGGGTAGCGGCCGATCAAGTGAAACGGTTCTATCCTAGAGGCAACAGGAGTGCCAAAGTCTAACTCCGAAATGAGGATAAACCAAAATTTTAATGACTTTTATTAAATTTATACCTCCGCAACAAGGATAAACTATGACATTTATGAAATTATATTGACCTCCGCAATGAGGATAAACTATGATATCGACGAAATTTTATGGATTCCTCCGCAATGAGGATAAACTATGATGTTTATAAAAATCTTAACAACCTCCGCAACAAGGATAAACTATCTTCTTTTTTTATCAAAATACTTTACTGTCGTTACACTGCATATGGGCGACGAAACTGTGATGAAACTTAACGAAATGCAAGATGACCTTCTTTGAAATTTTCGAAAACTTAAAATTCTTAAAATATGGGTGAAGAAAGTGTTGGAAAATTTTTAAAATTTATTGGAAGAAGTGTTCACAGGGTAACCTTCTTAATTTAATATTGGCAAGTGTGGGGGTAATTGATGGGCTGGCTGCTCTATACACAATTACCCCATAATGTTCGTTTCCAAAATTTTCCCTGTTTCTAGTTGAATCCTGGCTTTGTCTTTTAATTATAGGAAGTCCAGTAAGACTATAAACTGGAACGAATCAAGAGACACCCCTCTCAATGCCGGATTCAAGATTGTTTTTATTTTATTTTATTTTTGATTTTTTATGTTAGATTGTGATTTCTTTTCTTTAATATATATTATGAATTATTGTAAAGGTGATGCTCACTGGTGGTCTCTAATCATTTTTATAAATTGGAGGGAGCCCACCCAGTGATCATCATTATAAAAATTATCTTCTAAAAACTTTCATTTATTTTCTTTTCTTTTCAATTTCTCAAAATTGTGTAACCACATCAAGTTGCACTTGGATGTGGGTATGATGTCGAGGGTACGGCTCATCAAATGGCCGGGGGGCATCTTTTAAAATTTTATTTTAGTACTTTTTTTATCTTTCTTTAAAATTAAATTTTAAATTTTATTTCAAAACTATCTATTCTAAAATCTTTTATTTTAAATTTAAAAAAAAAAAAAAAAATTAAAATTAAAAAAAAAATAATAATAATAATAATAATAATAAAAAATAAAAATAAAAAAAAAATTAATTAATTAAATCAAAATTATTATTATATTTCTTAGTTTTATTTTTCAGTCACTATTCTTTTTAGTTTATTCATATAGTTTAGACAGGAAACAGGGTCTAGGGGAACTCAATACCTATGGGATTTTACTTTAAGACAGCTGTTAGTCCTCCAAGACTTTAAACTGGCTACTGTTCAAGACGTTCTTTAAGGTTTTTTACACGTATTTTGGAGCTGTTAGTCCTCCAAGACTTTAAACTGGCTAAATTTCAAGACTGTCATTAAAGATTTTATATTGGAGCTGTTAGTCCTTCAAGACTTTAAACTGAATTTCAAGGATGATCAAGATTTTATGGATATTTTTGGAGACGGATTTTTTTATTTTTTTATCGATCAAATGTTAGGTCCACCAAGACCTTAAACTGGACTGTTATCAAGCTGTTGGGTTTACCATGACCTTAAACTGGATTTCTTGTCGATCAAATGTTTGGTCCACTATGACATTAAACTGGATTATCAAATTTATTAAATCTTTGGTCAAGCCTAGGCCTTACTTAGGAATTTATCAAGTTATTTATGCAACTAAACGATCTTTGGTCCACCAAGACCATAAACTGGCAATCAATTATATGTTTGGTCTACCAAGACTTTAAACTGGAATGTCAATCTTGTTTGGATAACTCAATTCAATCTTTTAATTTATCACTGTCTACCAAGACTCTAAAGTGGTTATTCAATTATTTCTGGAATTGGGTGCTGATAAGCTTTAGGAGGTTAAAATTTTAGCTGGTGATGATGCTAAGGAAAGCATAATGGTTAATTAGGTGAAATTTGTGGCGCTTTAACATGGTCTAAAGTTAATATTATTATTGGAAGCCTGGCAAAAGTATTTTATGGGTTTGCTGTATAGCAAAGTTTGAAAATTGTGATGAAGGAATCAGAAGTTAGGATGGTAGTTGGATTTTAGGGAATGATTTTTTTTAGTGCCTCATAGTTAGGCCATTTTTTTTTGGTGTGAAGCTTGGAGGACCTTATGGCGAGATTGGAATCATAGAATTCGGCTCAGTGGGGGGCCCTATGAGGTTGTAATCAAGAGTATTCGGCTCATAGGAAGATCCACTCTCTCAATGCTGTGACAAGAAGGAAGACTGGTTAATGGGAGTCTGATGGGATTCAAACCTTGCTCTTGTAGTGGAATCATCACAAGATTTGTTTTATTTTATTTTATGTTATATCAAGCCAGAGAAGAAGAAACAACGTTTTTATTATCAAGAATTAAAAGAAGACCAGCTAAAACAAATTTATCAAATTACTTTATTGGAAAAGATAATTCTTTTGGAATTGCTCAACCACTTATGCAAAGTTATAAGAATGGGGACATTCTCAACTGAATGGAGGATGTGGCAGCCTAAAGTTTAGTATGGCACCTAAGTACGTAAATGGAGTTATTACGGCGTGCAAGACTGGCGTTATTATTTTTTATAAAAGGGTTTTATTTAATTTATTGGAGTTTAAAATATGAAGAAATTGGTTAAAAGCAAATGCCTACGCAAAAAAAATTTCTTTTACAGGGAAAACTTATTTTTACGGTCTGAAAAATTTATAAGTATCAAGTCGAGTCACTCAAGAACCTTGGGAAATTTTCCCAGAATTTTTACTTTTTTTCTTATATTTTTAAAAGAATTTTAAAGTTTTATAGAAATATTTATGTTTTCAGAAATTACTTAACTTCGATGAATTTTCACGGGGTAATTAGAGCTGCGCAGACTACAAAAATTAGCTTGGTATGTAAAGGGGAAGTAGCTCTATTATGTGTAATTTTTCTAGATTTTTTATTATAGTTTTAAGGTTTTAATTGAGTCCGGAAGTCCGGATGGACTCCGTTTCGACTCCGTTCGGACTCCGCTTTGACTCCGTACGGACTCCGTACGGACTCCGTTTCGACTCCATACGGACTCCGTACGGGTTCCGGATTGACTCTGGAAGAGCTCTGGAGGGGAAAACTTAGGCACGTGACTAGGAATACTTAAGCGCCTCTCAAACTCAAAATTGAGGGGGGGACACAACATACAGCTTAATCATTGACCACCACAGTCTCATTTTTTATTACTCAACAAATCAAATAAATTGTAATACCCTATAACTTTATATTTTATATATAACATTTTAGAAATACTACTCAACAATTTAATTCACACTTCAAACAGGGTATCTTTAGAAAGGTCTTCCTCACTGGGACTTGATTATTGCTGTCTCATAAAAATTCAAATTATTATAAAAACATAAAAGTCAATCTTTTCAGATCTTTCACTGGTACACCTTAATTGTTGTTATCAGTATTTTTTTCTCAACAGCCACTTTTACTTAAATCTCAATAAGCGTTAAACATATTAGAGTTTCATTATTTTAATCAATCGGATCCAAGTAGATTGGTTAGCTTAGTGATTTAGAATTCCCATTTTGTAATTTTTATTGGAAGGACGGGGTTTTCAGCTAAATCCACACATCTCCTCCAGATTCTGCTTACAGCAAGGCGACTGTAAGAGTTTACCTTACCATACCTCCTGACAATTTCCTGCTAGAGGACAAATCTCTTGCAGATGACTTGCAAGCATCTGATCTTTCTCTAAATGAGAAATTGGCTAAACCTTCTAGCTCAATCACTTCACTCAAAGAGGAATTAAATTGCCTCAAATTAGTCAAATTTTGGTCTTTCAATTCTGTTCTTACCTTGACAGATTCTCTCAAAGATGATGAAGACGACCAAATCAAAGTTGAAGCAATTAAATCAACTCTACTGGGAATCTATCACAATTTCCTTGATGTTTTCTCAATCCACAAGGCAGATATGTTACCACCTCTTTGACCCTACGACTATCAAATAGAGTTAGTAGGTCCAGTACCTCGGGCAGGTCCTGTCTATTCTTTGTCAAAAGACGAATCTAAAGTTCTTCATGACTAAATTGTAGAGAATGTAGCCAAAGGTTTCATCAGAGCCAGTAAATCTTTAACCGGTGTGGTATGCGCCTCGCAGGGAGCATGGTTTTGGACCAATCAACGCGCATAGTCTATGAAGAACAAAAGAGGAGTTAGATCTGTAGATAGTATTAAAATATAATATATATTTGTGTGTTTCAAAAAAGGGAAATAGAAGCGCAAAACAGGATTTAGGGTCTGTGCGCTCGGATTTTGCAGTGGGATGTGCTGCACAATGGGGAATTGTGTGTTATCAATTTAGGACCGCAAGCGCTAAACAATATGGATTTGGGTTTTCCAGTAATTGTGTGTTACGCATTAAGAAGGACACAAGTGCATAATATACTGCACCACAGCAAGTACTATAATTATTGAGACAAGTAACTTAAGTTGCAGAGTCTAACTAGTCAAGTAAATTTCCAGGACTATAGACTAGTAATGAGGTGAGGAGCATGGGGACTCGATCACAAAAGAAAACTACCCAAGAGTAAAGGCGACTAGGATCAGCATTAGAATGGGTCTAACCTGGAAGTAGCGCTGAAACAAAACAAAGGTATCGTCAAGAGCGCGTATATGGAGTATGAGTGAAACAAGTTAAAAACTAGTGTAAGTTAGCATAGGGTGCAATTATGTGCTGTAGTTGCTACAAGCAATGTATTTAGTTTACTTATAGAATAGTTATTGTTTTACTAATGTGGCGCTAGAACCAGCGCTAAAAATCCACTAGGGATCTGTGTCTTGAGCGCTGGAAAAATATAAAAAGGAGAACTATATGATAAAAGAAGGACATTGAGTAGGAAAAATAATAACAATTGACAAATAATTAGTTAACATAAGATTATTAATAATTGTTAAGTCAAGTATAAGATATCAATTTCTTAGTGGTCATTTGTTTGAGAATAATATTAGAGATATTTCTGAGTCTTTTTCATTTGTGCATCTGTGTGTGTATTTCATATAGTACAGTGGAAAAACGCAGCATAGAAAGAATATATAGATTCAGTAGGATTGACTATTATTAGAGTTATTTTATTTCTATAATAAGGCATATTCAAAGATAGCGCTTCAAGAGTGAGTAGCTGTGGATATTAGCGCTTTTTATGAATAGAAATATCCAGATAGTAATATTTGTTTTTTTTCTGATCTTTTACTTATCTCTCAACTTATAAACTTTCTAATCAGATATTTGTGTTACACATTATTGCGCTGTCTTTAAAAATAAGAGTGGCAGGCGCTTCTTTTTAGAAATTAAAAAGGAGAACCAACCCATCTTGCATTGTGTCTACTGCTTAGTACTTTAGAACTCTCTACAATTAGTTTCCCAACAGTTGCATAATTGTAACTAGTGTTTTTGATTAGATTGTTTGGTTTTTTTTTTGGGTTTCATCAAGAGGACATAATCAAGCCGGCGCTTCAGCAGAAGAGTCGTAGGTTCTACAACAAGTAGATCAATAAGCTGTTATCAGAAGATAGCGTAGGGCTGTATTGTGAATATAGTCATGTTTAATTACCAAGTGTGTTTTTTGTGATCTTTGTTTTGATTTTATAATTTGGGAATGGATCCTACTGCAACTACATCTAAGGGATGTCAGGAGAGGGTTATATCCCCCAATTCTTTGGCATCATTGCCACAAACAGTACCTAAAATCATTAGGTGTAAATATGAAAGCTTGCATTTTGCGGGCATTAATACCAAGAAGATTTAACGCAGGTTTGAACAAGCTGCTGAAGTTCATGGAGCAACTGAATATGATATGGTGCGCCAAAAACTATTCTTTGTAGCAAATGAGTGAAAAGACAATTTAGAGGATTTAAAGGGGCATTAAGAGCGCAATTGGTAAGCGCTAAAAGAACAGATACTCAAGAGATGGCCAAAGGTTACCAAGGAAACTAAGTATACAATGAAGGACCTGGATATCCTGGTAAAAAAGGTCAAAGCTAAAGGGGGTGTTTGAGACCCAAAGGAATTTAAAAGTTTTAGGGAAGACTTCAATCAAATAGTGGAATATTTAGTTAATAATGAAGATTTTAGTGATGCTAATGTGTTTTAACCTTGGTTTTGTGAAGCATTAGCGCCAGAAGTTGAAGACTGGGCAAAGAGACGCTTGGATAATGAAGGAAAGCTAGTCAAGAAAAGGGAGTGTCACCGGACAACCTACGTACAAGGTCGAGGGTGTTCCTGGAAGTGAGGTGAGGAGAGTAGTTTAGAAACTTCTTTGAAGCACACAGGAAATGTTTGAGGAAGTGATTCAAAGATGACTTGAAGGAAGAGCTACTGCTTTGAGATACATTCAATAAGAATTCTAATATAATTTAGAGGTAATATTAATATTCTTGAGATCTCACAAAGGCTTGGTAACTCAATAATCAAATATTTAAGTTTTAGAAATGTTTACTGAGAAAAATAAGGAAATGTACAATAATAATGATTTAACCTGAAGCTTTACCACTATTAACTATATATACGTTTTATAAGTTAATTCTAAAGAAATATCAAACAAAAATCCAGCACCTTTTATATCCATTACTCCTCCTCGCATTGACCTCATATCCATCCATCATTCCACACACCACAGACCATTGAAAATACACCCGTTACACCTGGACCCTCCTCACTAACATGTTTTAAAGACTTCAGAGCCCATTTTGAATGGTCCCAAGCGCCTTTGGGCCAGTTTCTTTGATGGTCGAGTTGTTCAAATTTTTGTGCGTCAAGCCATACTTTGTCACCTGGTTTAAAGGAAGGAGCGGATTGTTGATGTTTGTCGGCCTGTTCCTTGTACCTTTGAATGGCTAATCCCAAGTTTGATTTAAGTTCTTCTTGGAGTCATGATATGGTTCGAAGATAATGTTCTGCAGGATGACTAGTTCCTAAATGGATTGAGTTGAATTGAGGATGTCTTCCATAAACAGTTTCAATAGGAGATTGTTGTGTCAAAGAATGAGTCAAGTTATTATAAGCAAATTTGGCCAATGGTAACCATGTGGTCCAACTGTCTTGTTGGTAACTGACATACATTCAAAGGTGTCGTTCAAGGATTTTGTTGACCCTTTCCGTTTTACCATTGGTTTAAGGATGATAGGCCGTGGAGAGATTCCTTGTGATAGTGAGTTGTCGACACAATTGAGTCCAGAATGTGGATACAAACAATGAGCCTCTATCTGAAATAATATCATTAGGTAAGCCATGTTTGGAAAATACATATTCCAGAAACAATTTTGACAAATATTCTGCTGTAGCAGTAGTAGTGGTTTTAATGAAAATAGACATCTTTGAAAATTTATCTACTATTACTAATATAGCATCAAAATTATTAGAAAGAGGAATTTGAGAAATAAAATCCATTGATAAAGATTCTCAAAGTTTAGAGGAAATAGGAAGTAATTGAAGCAACAAATGCTTCCGGTGACGGGGAGCCTTATTCCTATTACATTTGTAACAAGATCTTAAATAGGTCTTGATTTCTCTGGTCATTCCTTGCCAGAAGAAATCCCTCGCTATTAACTGGTAGGTTTTATCAACCCCAAAATGAACAGCTAATGAAGAATCATGTTGACTATTAAAAATCCATAATTTTATTTCATTATTGTCATGTATGACTACTCTACCTTCGAAAGCTATTAGACCTGATTCAATACTAAATCTTTTGGCCCCTTTCTTTGAGAGTATTTTGTCTTTTATCCCTAAACAATAATTGTACTTCAACTGAGCTTCAAGGATGTTGGATAGTTGTTTTGGAAAGATTGAATTGTCATCGAATTAAGTTGATGAGTCGTTAACATTGATTCGTTGAAAATTAATTTCACATTTTCTTGGTTCTTTTCAGCAAATGCGTCATTCTGGACTCAATTGTGTCCACAACTCAATATCACAAGGAATCTTTCCACGGCCTATCATCCTGAAACCAATGGGAAAATGGAAAGGGTCAACCAAATCCTCAAACAATACCTTTGAAGATATGTCAGTTACCAACAACAAAATTGGACCACATGGTTACCATTGGCCGAATTTGCTTATAATAACTCAAATCATTCTTTGACACGACAATCTCCTGCGCTTTGTAGATGTTGGATAGTGGATTTTGGAAAGATTGAATTGTCATTGAATTAAGTTGATGAGTCGTTAACATTGATTCGTTGAAAATTGATTTAAAATTTGCTGGGTTCTTGTCATCAAATGTGTCCCCCCGCTGTGGGTAAACGTCACCCTGACGTGACAGGATATCTGGGACAATGCAGTTCTTACCTGGGCAATAGGAAATAGAAAAAGGAAATTCAGACAAAAATTCAGCCCACCTGACTTGATGCCTGGTTAACACTTTGGAAGACATAAAGTATTTCAAAGCATTATGGTCAGTCAGGATTTGATAAGGACTATCTAGGCTGAGAAGAAAAGAGTGCCATTTTCCAAGATAATGAATAATAGCCAAAAGCTCTTTGTCATGAATTTCATAATTTAATTCTGCCGCAATGAGTTTGCGTGACTCAAAAGCAACAGGATGAAACAATTTTTTTTCAGGATTGAATTGAGAAATGACCCCTGTGATAGCATAATTGCTAGAGTCCGTCTTGACTATTGTTAAAGCAGAAGGATCAAAGTGTCAAAGAATTGTCTCATGAAGTCCTCCAGCGAATTAGATGGTCCAGGCTCCGAAGGTTGACCAGAAGGGTGAGTAGCAGGGGCAGATGGTGCCTCATGCATTGTATCCTCTCCTTCTTCTTCCTCGCTGGAATCATCAAAATCCTGGGGGATGTCTTCTACAGATTGGACTGAGTGTCACCCGTCCCTAAGGTTGAGAGGTTCCAGGTAGTGAGTGCGGGAAACAGGCCTGTGGCTTTTGGCCTGACTATGGTGCGAGCCCTAGTAGTAGCGCCTGTAGGAGGATTGCGTTGAACAGGTGCCATTTAAAAAATTTGAAACACCTGAAATAAGGATGTAGTAGTGCCAAAGAATGAGAACTACAGAGAATTAAATTATACTGTCACCGGACGACCTAGGCACAAGGTCGAGGATGTTCCTGGAAGTGAGGTGAGGAGAGTAGTTTAGAAACTTCTTCAAAGCACAGAGGAAATGTTTGAGGAAATGATTTGAAGATGACTCAAAGGAAGAGCTACTGCTTTGAGACACGTTTGATAAGAAATCTAATATAATTTAGATGTAATATTAATATTCTTAAGATCTCACAAAGGGTTGTAAACTCAATAATCAAAGATTAAGAATTTAGAAATGATTACTGAGAAAATAAAGAAAGATACAATTAAAATGATTTAACTTGAAGCTTTACCACTATTAACTATATATACGTTTTATAATTTAATTCTAAAGAATTATCGAACCAAAAATCCAACCCCTTTTATATCCATTACTCCTCCTCACATTCACCTCAGACCCATCCATCATTCCGCACACCACAGACCACCAAAAATACACCTGTTACACCTGGACCCTCCTCACTAACATCTGTTAACCCTTTAATCCTCTACTAACCATCTTGTCCATGCTCAATACCCCTTTTAATAACCCACAGATACTTAATAAACCTTTTAGCAGACTATTACATTAACTATTGCGCTGTGTGTCGCTTATTGAGGAAAAGACTAAAACACACTTTTGAGATATTGACTAATTTATATTTAAAGTTTAGACTAGCATGGTTGAATAGTGAGTACACAAAGGAAGGTTGCAGTTGCTATGTAGAATTGTTTTCTGCACTTCGAGTTAAGATTTAAACCTCTGTATTATTGAATTAATGAGCTGCTTTTGCCTTGAGTGTCACATGGCACGTGACAGGACGGTAATTATATGTACCCTGGATTAGAAGAATCAAAGTGGCAGTGGAAACCGAAATGAAGCTGCACTGAGTTGAGCGTTGCGCAGCTAGAATCGCTTTGGATAACGAGGAAATGGAAAAAGATGCGTCTGCCGTACAATCACCTTCTCAGATGTTGTCTCCTAAAGTTAAAGTTTTCACTAAGGAGCCAGATTCAGTTATGACAAGGATTGATGAATTGGAGAAAAAATAATTAAAGAGACAAAGGCAAAACAATAGTTTAGACCCAAGAGTTCTCCTCAACCTTTGCGTTTTGCTGCTATGGTGTGCTATTATTGTAATAAGGAGGGGCATAATAGAATGAGGTGTAATGCGCTTCAAAAGGATAAAGAGGAAAGGGTAGTTTACAAGGATGGGACTACGCTTATCTTGGAGGATGGTACTAAGCTTGTTAAAGACAAGGATTGAGGGATGCGAGCCATGGTCATCAATCATATTAATAAAAAGTCTATAGAAGGCAGGTTGAGTAAGGGCAAAGAGCCTGAAATTAAAGAGGAAGGCAAGGATGCGAAGTCAGTAAAATTTTCAGTTACTTGCGCAGTGTTGGATTTTAAAGTAAATAAAGGAGCGGTTGCAGAGCCACTTACCGCAGCACATTTGGAGATGTTTGCAGCGAATCACAAGAAAATGGCCCCACCTACAATTACTAGGCCAAGAAGGGCTGGCTCTAAGTATGCAAATCCAGAGGATATTGAGGAAGTAGGGTATATTACTAGAGAGAATAAACCTGCGCTGTGGTAGCCTAAAGTTTAGTATGGCACCTAAATACGTAAATGGAGTTATTACGGTGTGCAAGATTGGAGCTATTATTTTTTATAAAAGGGTTTTATTTAATTTATTTGAGTTTTAAATATGAAGAAATTGGTCAAAAGCAAATGCCTACACGAAAACAATTTATTTTACGGAGAAAACTTATTTTTACAGTTTGAAAAAATAATAAGTATCAAGTAGAGTCACTCAAGAACCTTGGGAAATTTTCCCAGAATTTTTACTATTTTTCTTATATTTTTAAAATGAATTTAAAGTTTTATAGAAATATTTACGTTTTTTAGAAAATACTTAACTTTGATGAATTATCACGGGGTGATTAGAGCTGCGCAGGCTACAAAAATTAATTGGGAATGTAAAGAGGATGTGGCTCTATCATGTGTTATTTTTCTAGATTTTTACTATAGTTTTAAAGGTTCTAATTGAGTCCGGAGGTACGGACGGACTCCGTTTGGACTCCGGACGGACTCCGCTTGGACTCCGTACGAGCTCCGTACGGGCTCCAGATAGGCTCTGGCTGAGCTCTGGAGGGGAAACTTAGGCACATGACTAGGTATACTTAAGAGTCTCTTAGACTTGAAATTGGGCATCATCTTGAATAATCATACATCATACAGCTTAATCTTTAACCACCACGGTCTCATTTTTTATTACTTAACAAATTAAATAAAATTGTAATACCCTTATAACTTTATATTTTATATATAACATTTTAGAAATACTACTCAACAATTTAAATCACACTTCATACAGGGTATCTTTAGAAAGGTCTTCATCACTGGGACTTGATTATTGCTGTCTCATAAAAATTTAAATTATTTTAAAAACATAAAAGTCAATCTTTTCAGATCTTTCACTGGTACACCTTAATTTTTATTATCAGTATTTCTTTTATCAACAGCCACAATCATTAAATCTCAATAAGCGTTAAATATTTCAGAGCTTCATAATATTATATTACATCAGATATAAATAGACTGGGTAGCTTAGCGATTTAGAACACCTACTTTGTTATTTTTGTTGGAAGGACAGGGTTTTCAGCTAAATCCACATATCTACTCTAGATTCTGCTTACAGCAAGGCAACTGTAAGAGTTTACCTTACCATAGGTGGCGCCCAACGTGGGGTTCGAAATCTCTAGCTTTTTCTAGGACTTTTTTTGGGTCAAGGTCTTTGTTAATAGCCTGCAAGAGGCTTATTCTTTGGAACTCTAATCGGTCTTTGTTAATAGCCTTCAAGAGGCTTATTCATTGGAACTCTAATCGATCTTTGTTATTAGCCTGCAAGAGGCTTGTTTATTTTAACGGTTTTTAATGCTTTTCTTTACTTATTGGGATGTCTTCTGCTGTTTCTTCTGGATCTTCTCACCCTCTTACTCACTCAGTTAGGATTGTTTCTTGGGATGGCCCAAAGTTTGATGGGGAGGAGGTTAAATTGTTCATTAGCAGGTATGAAGCTGCTGCTGCTGTTGATGGTGCTTCCCATGTGGACATGGTGAAGCAAGTTATGTTTTTTATTTCTGATAGGGAGGTGAAAAAGAGTTTATTGCTATGCAGGCATTCAAGGAAAAGGATTGGGTTAAGCTTTCTAAGGCTATGGTTGATAGATGGGGTGTTAGGTTTACCATGTTGGACCTCAATAAAATTTTTGGTGACTGGCAAGCAAAAGGTGGAGTTTCTTCTATGGCTGACTTCAAAAATCTGTGTGTTCACTTTGATGAGGTGGTTAAATATCTCATACTGGTGAATGAGTTAGTGCATGAGAACCAGGCAAAAGATTTGTTTTGGTAAGCATGCAGCAGGTATATTCGAATGGACATCTTGAAGGATCTTTCAAGAAAAGATTTGATGAAGGAACTGCCTAATGGTGAGCAGAAACTGCCGGCTCTGGAGGTTATAAAAGAGAACATTCAAGCCCATCTAAAGTTATTAGCATTGAAAAAATATCAGGAGTGCTGCACTCAATATGTTAGAAAGGTTAGTGAAGTTTTGGCTGAGAATAATGATATTATGGTCAAAGCTCAGGAGGCCAAGAAGGCTCAAATGGGACTACCCGCTGCAAATGTTGAGGGTAATGTGGATAATAAGATGGTCGATCACCTGGCCGATTTAACTAAACAATTAAAAATATTTGTTCAAGAGACACAGAAGGCTAAAAAGGCCCCAATCGCTTCTTTGTTGACGTTGACTTTTTATCAATCTAGAGGCTATGAACGTCGAAATTATAATGGCAATAATAACGGTAACCGCTTCCCAGGCAATGGGAGAAATGGTGGGAATGGTGGTAGTAGTTATAGAGTTGGCTACAATGAGCCAAAGGTGTGCTCCTATTGTAATAGGAGGGGGCACAGACCAACAGTTTGTTTTGCTCTTGATAAGGATATGGATGCTGGGCGAGTTTTATTTGATGGTAAAGTTTATAAATTTCCTGATGGTTCATTCATCAAGCCCAGTGATGGACAGTCTCCTTCTGATTTGGTCAGAAGAAATTTAACGGCTGAAAGGAGAGCCAGATTTGAAGAAATAAATGATGAAGATGTTAATTCCAAGGGTGGCAAAAATGGTAATGGTAATGGTGGTAAAGCTGACAAAGATAAAGAGAAAGAGGTCAGTAAAGCCACATTTTCTACTTCTTTTGGAGGTTTAGAGCTGGCGACGGTTTCCCAGGTGGAGGGTAGCTGTATGGCTGGCGAATACAATGTTAATGCTGCTAGAAGAGCAGCTGCTACTAAGGCGAAGAGTAGCATTCAAAGCCAACTGAGGGCTAATCCTGGAAAGGCCGATAACAAAGTGAACCCTTACTCTAAGGACAAAAACTCTAGTGCTCAAACTGCCGCCAACAAATTGAACCCTTACTCTAAGGAGGAATTATATAAAATGCAGAAGGCAATTTCTGATATGGGGCCCCCTAGTTATGGCAAGTTTGATTTAAATGGTGAGCCTATGCCAGAGGATGATTCAGATTCTGAGGAGGATGTACCGTTGGCGTCTCTACCCAGACAAAGTTTTAGAGGTCCCATCCCATTGGAGGGTGTAAGAAGGACTGGTGATGGATCAGGATTAGTGCAAGAAGCTGGTGACCGAGTTAGGGTTATAGAATGTGAAGATGGCTTGGTTGGACCTTAAGAGGTACCCAGGGACAAGGTTGTTAAAGCAAAGGTCCAGTATGAGCGGCCAGTAGTTTCTGGTCAAGCTAATGTGATGGACATAGTTTTGAATAGGGTGAATCAACTGCAGATTCCCTTATCTTTGGGGGAGTTATTTACGATTAGTCCAGCGCTTGCTGAAAAGCAAAAGAAGCATTTGACAAGGCTTGGGGTTTCCACTGGAGAGGTGGAATATATTTGTGAAAATGTTGAAAAGTTTGGGGAAGATGTAGATACACATTTTTCTGCTCCCCTGGGTTGCCTGGTGGTAACTCTTAACGGTAAAGATGTAAAGGCCTTGGTCGATTCAGGGTCTCAAATTAATTTAATTTCATTGGAGCAAGCAACGAGTATAGGCTTGCCAATTAAAAGTGGAACTGGGGGAAACCTCAGAGGCATTGGAGGGCATGCGACAGAGCTTATGGGCACAGCTGAGCATGTCAGGTTAGGCATTGGTGGATCTGTTGGTAAGGTTCACTTTTATGTGGCCAGAGGAGCAGTCAAAACTGTTCTTGGTGGTCCTTTTTTGATGGATTTTGAGGCCAGGATAGGGTATCAAGCTGGCATGGGGATTAGTTTGGAAATCACTGGTGAAGATATGTGGAGGTTACATATGCGGTTAGCGCCTCCTGGAGATGAAGGTTGGGAAACACGGCCAGGGATTACTACTCTGTGCCAGTGTTGTGTATGCACCAAGAAGCGGCATATAAAACGGACGGCTTCTGGTGAATTATATTTGTTGGAAAAGGATGAATGCCCTCATTTTTTGGGGTAGCTGGGGCTGATCACTCTAATGTTGTAATCTCTCCTCAGGATGAGATCCCAGATTGTAATAGGTCAGCTTACTTGGAGATAATTCAATTGGATTCTCAATTATTTTCTGTTAATATTACTTTGGAGTGAAAATACGTTTTGGACTTTTCTATATGTTTATTGGATGTACCCTGTTTTTCTATTAAATTTAAAAATGGTGAAAAAGGCGAAATGGGCCAAATTAGGTTGGATAAAAATTGGAAGGGTATGTTTTATGACCTCCAGCAAGAGGTTAAACTGCAAGTATCTCCTTCTATTATGGACCTCCAGCAAGAGGGTAAACTGCAAATATCACATCAAAATCCAATAAAAAATCTCAGCATAATTAAAACACAAAAAAATAATTTATGTGAAAATGTTATTACGGACCTCCAGCAAGAGGGTAAACTGCAAAAACTTATCAAAATCCAATAAAAAATCTTGGTATAATTAAAAAACAAAAAAATAATTTTTGTGAAAATTTAATTCCGGTCCTCCAGCAAGAGGTTAAACTGCCAACTTTCTTTACGGGCGATTTACTGTTGGATAAGGGAAGCAAAGAGGTTGGAAAATCTGTTTATAAATTAGACGAGGGAAAGGAGAAAAGGGTAAAATTTAAAAATGAAATAAAATATTTTTCTAATGTTTCTTATTCTGATTCTGACAATGAAGAAGATTCATTTGATGAAATTTTTAATGGCGATACAAAAGTAAATGTTTTACCTCAAGTTTATTTAGATGTGGACTCAGCAAAATATAAGAATGTAGCAAATAAAGTTCGACCTATTAATGAACCGCTACCTGCCAAATTATATATACCCTTGAGAAGACCAAGGTTATCAAGAGATCCTTATGAAAGTTCCTTGGTAAAGAATCCACCTGAATTTTCTGAGACGTCAAGAATCACTTTTGAGAGACTGGGTGTTGTTAATTTTGGACCTGATGGTTGGTTTTCTGGAGAAGAGAAGAAGTTGTTGTTGGATGTGATGGTCAAGCGAGAGAAGGTCATTGCTTTTGTAGAAGAGGAGAGGGGTGTGTTAAAGCATTTCTATGGGGAGCCTTACATGATTCCTGTGGTATGTCTTGAACCGTGGCAGCAGAAACCGATTCCTATTCAAGCTGCATTAAAAGAAGCCTATATTGAAGTTGTCAGAGAACGGATACGCACTGGACTGTATGAGCAATCATTGTCAAGTTATTCTAGTCTGGTATTTTGTATCAAGAAACAGAATGGCAAGCTTAATGTTGTTCATGATCTTAGGGAATTAAATAGGGTTACAATAAAGGATGCTGGGATACCGCCTAGTGCTGAGGAGTTTGTCGAAGCGTTTGCAGGGAGAGTGGGTTATGGTTTGGGAGATATTATGGGTGGATATGATGGGAGAGAGTTACATCCGGACTCAAGGCCTCTCACTACATTTGATACGCTGTTGTCTTCCAACATTGGCAGGGGCCTTTGTTGTGTGATTTGGCGCTGTTTGTGCATGTCCTAATTGATATCTGCTAAAGAATTGGGTATTTTTCTAGTTTTATTCCATGGATATTGGGTCTGCGGGTATGTGGGTACTATCATTGGATAGCCCTGGTTTTTCTCTATATTTCATGTTGTGAAGACATTTTTCATATTCTGAGTTTTAAGGGGTCATTTCCTCATTTTTCATTTATAAAAGATTGCTGTTTAATTTTGTTTTTCGTGTTTTACGGGCTAACCTTAAGTCTTTGGTTTAAGTGCTTAGTACCATTGGATAGAACTAACTTTTTTCTATATTTCATGTCTCAATGTTGTTATAGTGAAATTCCGTGTTTTAAAGGTTTTAGTAGTTGTAGCTAATTTTTCTAAGTAGATTAGTTCTTTTTATTGGTTTTCTGGCTTAAGGGAGACCGGGCCACTTCAGGCGGCATCTCCAACGTCGGGCGGCCCGCCTGCCTCTGTTTTAAGAGGTTGGGGAGCGCTCCAGGAGGGTTTTTTATGCAATTTGGCAGGTACAGGCGCCAGATTGGTGGGTGCACATGGGCTGTTAGTTAGTGGTCTGTGTGTACATAGTGAACAAGACAGTTTGGGGCAACCTTAATCATCATACAACCATCCAGAGGTGATCTCATTGTTCCTCACTCAGTTTTCACTGTTTTCAGGCCACAATTGGCTGTGTTTGTTGCAAGTGAGTTCTTCATTTAACTTAACTTTGGCAACTGTTTTCTCTGTTATAGTCTTGCAAGCTATAGCAAGTATTATTGCTGTCTCTGGTGTGGATTTGCAGACTGCATCAAGTATCTTTGCTGTCTCTGGTGTGGACTTTGTTCTACATTTCAGTTCTTTGGTCTGGTAGTCTATCTGGGGAATACTTTCTTGGCTCATCAAGCAGTCAAGTGTGTTGAAAAGGAGCTTTAGCAAAACAGGAACCAACTTACTTTAGCAAGTAAATCTCACTCTATTTTTCTAGAGGGACAGGGGATTTTCTCTGTGGTTCTTCTCCAACTCCCTTGGTCAAGGCCTATAGCTAGTACTATAGGATTGTCTACATTTCTGGCGCCCAACGTGGGGTAACACTTGCTAGTTATTTGGAATCTCTGTTTTCTTTGGTTGGCTCTTTTTGGTGTTTTGGACTGGAGGAATGGCTTCTGGTTCCTCTATTACTGTGGTTACTGTCAGTGGGGGGGATGGTCCTACTTCTGTGATGGTTAGGGAGTGTGTGAGAATTAAAACTTGGGATGGTACCAAGTTCAATGGGGAGGATGTCAAGTGGTTTCTAGAGAAGTATGAAACTGCTTCTGGGGTGGATGGTGCTTCCTACCTGGACATGGTGAAGCAGATTATCTTCTTCATTGGTGATAGGTTAGTGGAGAAGGAGATTGTGGCCATGTCTGGCTAAAAGAAGAGGGATTGGAAATTGTTGTGTAGAGAGATGGTGGATAGATGGGGTGTCAGGTTCACTATGGTGGATCTGAACAAGGTTGTCAGTGAATGGCAATCTAATGGTGGTGCTAGTAACTTACATAGTTACAGGAAGTTTCTGCTACAGTTTGATCCTGTGGTGGAATACTTGGTGGAAGTGGAGGAGCTGGCACATGAAAATGCTGCCAAAGATGTTTTTTGGTCTGCCCTGGCTATAGATGTCAGGATGGATGTGTTGAAGGAGCTGTCAAGAATGGAATTGATGAAGACTCTTTCTGATGGGGATCAGAAGTTTCCTGCCTTGGATAAGGTGAAGGAGGCTGTTGAAGCCCATTTGAAGTTATTGGCTGTGGACACCTATCAGGAGGGGTGTGCCAAGTTTGTCAGCAAAGTCAGTGAGGCTTTGGCTGAAGAGGAAGTTAGGGAGAAGAAGGAGGAGAAGAATTTGGTGCAGATTCCCAAACAGGAGAGGCACCCAATGGTGGAGCAGTTGGCTGATCATACAAAACAGCTGCACATTTTTGTTCAGGAGGCCAAGAAGGTTAATAAGGCACCTTCTCAGCCTAGAGATTTTGAAAGGAGGGCTGGTAGGAGTGATCCTTGGGTTTGCTCTTATTGCAGTAGGAGGGGGAACAAGTCCAATGATTGTTGGGCACTGAACAGAGATGTGTCTGAAGGAAAAGTGGAGTTTGATAGCAGGGTTCATAATTTCCCTGACAGTTCTTTTGTGAAGCCCAGTGAGGGGCAGGCTCCTGTGGATTTGGTCAGGAGAAGGAGAGGTCTCCATCAAAGGAGGCCAAGGTTTGAGGAGATTCCTGATCAGGTAAAGTCTTCTGTTAAGGTAGATGAGGACGTCAAGGGAAACGGGAAGGAGGTCAATAAGGTCTCTTTTTCTACTTCCTTTGGTGGTTTGGAGTTGTATTCTTGTGGTGGACAGTCAAGTGGTGAATGCTTAGCTGGTGTTTATGATGTGGAAGCAGGAAAGGTGGGAAGGCCTAAGAGCAGTTCTCAGGCCCCACCAAAGCCAAATGCTTCAAAGGGGGATCCTAAGCTGAGTTCAGCTAGGAAGAGGTACAGCAAAGAGGATCTGTACAAGATGCAGAAGGGTATGGCTGACATGGTCCCCCCTAGTTTTGGTGCATTGGACCTGAATGGTGAGCCAATGCCAATGGAGGTGGATTCTGACTCTCAGGAGGATGTTCCTTTGGCTTCATTGCCAAAGCCTGTTGGAGTCAGAAGTTCTGGTGAGGGATCTGGTTTGGTTCCTGTTAATGGTAAATCTGTTGGTGGTGCTGGTCCTCAAGAAGCTTCTAGGACCAAGGTGGTGAAGCATAGAGCTCACTTTGAGAGGCAGTAGTGTCTGGTCAAGTTAATGTTATGGACTCTGTCCTGTAAAGGATTAATCAGGGTCAGGTTTCACTATCTTATGGGGAATTGTATGCTATCAGTCCAGGGTTGGCTGATGGACAGAAAAAGTTGTTGACCAGGAGAAGAGTTTCTTCTGGTGAGGTAGAATACATTTGTGATTCTGCTGAAAAGTTTGGTGAGGGGTTGGAAACTCATTTTTCTGCTCCTCTGGGATATGTCAATGTCACTCTGAATGGCAGGGAGGCAAGGGCATTGGTGAATTCAGGTTCTCAGATAAACCTGATTTCTTTGTTTGAGGCAACTCATATGGGCCTCCCCATCAAAACTGGTATTGTTGGGAATTTGAGAGGGATCGGTGGCCATGTCACTGAATTGGTTGGAACTTCAGAGTTTGTGAAGTTAGATGTTGGAGGAGCCTCAGGGAAGGTTCATTTTTACATTGCTAAAGGTAATGTAAAAGCAGTTGTGGGTTGGCAATTTTTGATGGATTTTCAGGCAAGAATTGGTTATCAATTTGATTTGGGAATCAGTTTGGAGTTGACTGGTGAAGACGAAAGGAGACTTCACAAGAGGTTGCCATCCCCTGGAGAGGATGGTTGGGAGACCAGGCCTGGTTTATCTTCAATGTGCCAGTGCATGGACTGCTGCAGGAGAAGGAAGGAAGTGGGTGCTGCCCCTGGTTTTTTGGAGTGCGGTTCAGGCTCTATTGAGAGTCTGTCTTTTTTAGAGTAATGAGGGCTGATCACCCTAGTGCTACAACCTCTCCCCAAGATGAGGAAATCCCAGGTTGTAGTAGGTCAGCTCACTTGGAGATATACCAAGTGGATTTTCAACTTTCTCTTTTTAATGTTTCTTTTCTCTGCAAGTATTCATCAAGTTTTTTATCAAGTCTCTGTTCTCTCTCTAGATTTTAAATTATTTTTAATTCAAGTTCAAAGAAGAAGATTGGTTATATATCTTTATTGAAAGATATGTGGAAAAGTTTTGGGAAAGTGAGATTGGGGTCTAAAAGTAAGTCCTCCCAATTGTGCACCACTAGGGTTTCTTCTACACCTTTCAAAAACATTACCTGGGCCACACCTGTGAGCATTGGGGAAACCCCTGGTTATTTTTGTAGGTCAGAAGAAAACTCAAGAAAAGAAGATAAAGATTTCAAGATAATTCATGAAAATCAAGAAAAAAATTTGAAGATAATGAATAAAGAAGACGCAAAATATTTTTGTGAAGATTGTCAAGATCTATTTTTGGGCCTCCAGCATGAGGTTAAACTGCAGAAAATTATGAAGAGAGAAGATCATCAAGATCTATTTTTGGGCCTCCAGCATGAGGATAAACTGCACAAGTTTAGAAGATGTGATTCAGAAGATGAATCAATATTTGAAGACTTGGAAGTTGGAAGTGAGGATGAAGATCTGGAATTGTGGAAAAGTTTTGGAGTGGTTAGATTGGGGTGTAAAAGTAAGTCCTCCCAATTGTGCACCACTAGGGTTTCTTCTACACCTTTCAAAAACATTACCTTGGCCACACATGTGAGCAATGGGGAAACACTTGGTTTTTGTTCCAGGTCTGGTGGTGAAGAATTCCTGAAGATCCCTCTAGTTGAAGGTGGAGCGGCAAAGTATAAGAAGGTAGCGCAGAAGATTAGGCCTGTCAATGAGCCTATGCCTGTGGGCTTGAATCCACCTTTGAAGAGACCTCCTTTGTCAAGAGATCCGTACTGTACTCCTTTGGTGAAGAATCCTCCAGAATTTTTAGAGACGGCTAGGGTGACCGTGGAAAGATTGAAAGTTGTTAATTTTGGTCCTGATGGGTGGTTGTCTGAAGAAAAAAAGAATTTGTTGTTGCACGTTATTGTGCTAAGGGAAAAAGCTGTGGCGTCCCTTGAGGAGGAAAGAGGTGTATTGAAGCACTCTTATGGGGAACCTTACTTGATTCCTGTGGTTTTTCATGAACCTTGGCAAATCAAACCTATTCCAACTCCAGCTGCTATTAGAGAGGATTTTGTGGAGATTGTTAGGGAAAGAGTCAGGACTGGGTTATATGAACAATCAACATCCAGTTACTCAAGTCCGGTGTTCTGTGTAAAGAAGCAGAATGGAAAGTTGTGGGTGGTTCATGATCTTAGAGCCTTGAATAGAGTCACTATCAAGGACGCTGGTATGCCACCAAGTGCAGAGGATTTTGTTGAAGCTTTTGCTGGAAGGGTGTGTTATGGTTTGGGTGATATTATGGGTGGTTATGATGAGAGGGAACTACATACGGATTCAAGGCCTCTCACAACTTTTGAGACTCCTTTAGGAAGATTTCAGCTCACTAGGTTGCCTCAAGGAGCAACTAATTCAGTGGCTATTTATCAAGCACAGATGGCTTGGATTTTTCAGGATGAGGTTCCTACTCATGCTGGTATTTTTATTGATGATGGTGGAATTAAAGGACCATCCACTGATTATGGTAATGAGGTGTTAGTGGAGAACCCTGGCATAAGGAGGTTTATGTGGGAATATGCAATAACTCTAGAGAGAGTGTTGTTCAGGATTGAAGGGGCTGGTTTGACCATTTCAGGGTCAAAATTCTGTTGTTGTGTTCCTGCTTTGGAAATTCTGGGTCATGTAGTATGTAAAGGGGGAAGGATTATGGCAAAGAAGAAGATTAATAAAATCCAGTCATGGCCAAGGCCTAAAAGTACTACTGAAGTCAGGGGATTTTTCGGTGTATGTGTATATGTCAGGTTTTTTATTAAGGATTTTTCTTTGTTGGCTTCACCTTTAAGGAGGTTGACCAGAAAAGATGCAGATTGGGAATGGACTAAAGAGTGTGAAGAGGCTTTTCAGAAGTTGAAAAAGGTTGTTGGTGAGGATATTGTTCTTCACAAGTTGGATTATGGTGTTGGTGCTGGAAAAATTTATCTGGCAGTAGACTCAAGCTATGTTGCTGCTGGTGCTGTTTTGTCTCAGGAGGATAAGACTGGGAGGGTCAGGCCAGTAAGATATGAGTCTGTGGTGTTTAATGAGGTGAAATCTAGGTATTCTCAACCTAAGTTGGAATTGTGTTGCGTAGCTAAAATTTTAAAGAGGCTACAGACGGTTTTGTGGGGGCAGCATTTTGAGCTGAGGTGGATGAAAAATCTTTGGTTCAGATGATCAATACACCTAGTCTTCCAAATGCTCCAATTACTAGGTGGGTGGCATTTATTCAACATTTTTCTTTTGACCTGGTACACAAACCAGGTAAAACTTTTACTATGCCTGATGGATAATCAAGGAGGCCACCTACAGATGAAGATTCTGAGGCTGAAGAGTCTGATGAAGATGTTCCAGTGGTTAGGGCCAGCACAAAGGGTGCTGAGGATTTTTCTCTCCTCCCCCATGAGGCTAAACTGGATTATTGTTCTGACCTCCCCCAAGAGGCTAAACTGGCTGGATCTGATCTTGATTCTGGTGATCAGGATGCTTTTGTTGATGAAGATGGAGTTGTTGTTTGGGACAGCTCAAAATTGGAAAAGGGTGTTTTTGTTAGTGAACTGGATTCTCACAAGGTTCAGTGTAAAGTGAAGGACGTGCCAAAATTTAAGGATTGGTGTCCTGGTTGGGCTGCTCAATTGGCTCATGTTCACACTGGTGATTTTCATGACAGAGTTGTACCCTTGGATGTTGTTTTGTTGGATTTTGAAGATGAGACCTGGGGTCAGTCTGGGTTTCATTTTATTTTGGTGGAATATCTGTTGACCTTGGAGAGGCCACATAGTTGTGATGATGATACTTGGTTGGCAATCAAGAAGAAGAGTCCTGGATTTTATGTGTCAGGAAGGCGGTTGATGAGGAGGAGACATCCTAATCCTCAAGTGGTGGTGACTCAGAAGAAGGGTCAAGAATTGTTTTTGAAGTCTTTGCATGAAGACCTTGGTCATAGAGGCTTTGGGGAGACTTATAGAAGAGTAGCAGACAGAGTTCGGTGGCCAGGTAAGAAGTTGGCTGTGCAGGGTTGGGTTCAATCTTGTGAAGAATGTCAAAGAAGAATTCGTTTGAAACCTAAAGAGGTGGGCCGTGCTACTGGTGAATCAACTGTTTTTGTAAGGGTCAGTCTGGATGCTGTCCATATTAAAGATGGCAGGTATAAATACTTGATTGTTGCTAGGGATGAGTTGTCTGGTTTGGTTGAGGCAGTGCCTCTGGTTAATTTGACTGCCAAGAATGTGGCAGAGTTTTTGAAGAAGGAGTGGATTTATAGGTATGGGTTGGTGAAGTTGGTCACTGTTGATGGCGGGAAAGAGTTTGGTGCCAAATTTAAAGAAGCTGTGGCTAGTTTTGGTTCTAAAGTTAGAGTGGCTACACCGTATTATCCCGAAGGTGAAGGCATGGTTGAAAGAGGCCATCAAGTTATCAAGAATGCTTTGGTGAAGATGTGCAGAGATAGTTCTGAAAAGTGGAGGCATTATTTACCCTTGGTGTTATTTGCTGATAGGGTCACTGTGAAGAGGACAACTGGCTATTCTCCTTATGAGTTAATGTTTGGTCAAAAAGCCGTTCTACCAGTGGACTTGGAAGCTGTCTCTTATCTTGGAACTGTTTGGGATGAAGTGCACTCAACAGAAGATTTTCTCTGTGCCAGGATGCAACAGTTGGAAGGTAGAGAGGAATGTCAGGAGAAGGCATACTCTAGAATGATGAAGATTAGGAATCAATCAGTCAGGTACTGGGACAAGAAGTTGGCTTGTAGACTCAGGAATCCCTTGAAACCTGGTTGTTTGGTTTTGGTGTATGATAGAAGTTTGGAGAGTCAGTGGGGGAAAATGTTTGCTGACAGATGGAATGGACCTTGCAGAGTCAGATCTCAGGCGTCTGGAGGTTCTTATGTTTTGAAAGAGTTGGATGGTTCAGTCTTGAAAAAGAGGGTGGCTGCAGACCAAGTGAAGAGGTTTTATCCCAGAAGCACTAGGCATGAAGAAGATTAACTCTGCAATGAGGATAAACTATGGAACGTTTTTTTTGTTTTGGAATTTTTGTGGTGTTGCAGAGCAACTTTTGTGTGGAAACTTTTTGTTAGAAGGTACCCATGGGTGGGGCTTCTAGATTTGATCTTGGCAAGTGTAGGGGTGACTGATGGGCTGGCTGCTCTATCAACAGTTACCCCAGATTGTCTGTTTCCAACCCTTTTTCTTAATTTGGTTGAACCCTAGTATTGGTTTATTTTCACAGGTATTAGTCCTCTATGAATTTAAACTGGAATTTCCTCTGGTTTACATGTGCTGGTCTCTTCACTCTTGTTGGTTTTGGTTTTTTTTGTGTTGGATGTTGTGTTTTTGTTAGAAGGTACCCAGGGGGGGCTTCTAGATTTTATTTTGGCAAGTGTGGGGGTAACTGATGGGCTGGCTGCTCTGTAGAACAGTTACCCAAGAATGTCTGTCTCAAGTCTTTTGTTTTTCCTAGTTGAATTCTAGTTCTGTTGTTCATTATTCAGGTTTCAAGTCCGCTATTTCTTTAAACTGGTTTGGGACTGGATTCTTTATCTTTGGTTCTTTCAGATTGGTGGTGGATCACTGGTGGTCTCCCATCATTTTTACTTATTGGAGGGAGTTCACCCAGTGATCATTTCTATGGAACAGACTTTCTCTTATTGGAACATCTATGGAGCTGGACAATCTTTGATTTTGTAGTTATGTTTTTGCTGGATAGCAGTTTTAGATTATTTTCTTTTTTCTCTTTTTTTCTCTTAATTTTTTATGGGGGTTGTTTAAAATTATAAAATCAAAAATATAGGGTGTTAGCACATCAGGGTCACCTGGATGTGGGCAAGCATTGGTGGGGAAAGGCTCATCAATTGGCCGGGCAATGCTATTTTCTTTTTTTATTTATTATTTATTTCATGTGTTTCTGTGTTTCATTATTTTTATTATATTCTGAATTTCTAAATATTTTTGAATTTTGTTTTCTGTTAACCATTCAAAAGAATTAATTTTGTATCCACATCAAGGTGCACTTGGATGTTGGTAAGGTATCAGGGGATCAGCTCATCAATTGGCTGGGGGATACCATTTGTATTATTTTTTATATTTTATTTTATTTCATTTATGTTATTTCATTTCATTTTAATTATTAATTTTTTATTTTAGTATATCAGTAGAACTTAAAAAAAAGAGAAAAAAAAAAAAAACCAAAAAAAACCAAAAAAAAAAAAAAAAAAAAAAAAATTCTGAAATTATTTTTATTAATTGCATTATATCATTATTATGTTTCTAATCTTTTTGCAGGAGCTGATTGTCTGGATGATGATGCTTCTGGAGGCTGGTCCGGATTGTGATGACCTTTTTGTTTTTTGTTGGGATTGTGGGAAGCACTGTGTTCTTTGAAGTGAATCCTGCTGGAGAGATGATAGGGATTGTAATGGTCAGGAATTGGATTAGAGGGAAGTTCAGAAGAGGAAGAAGAAGAGGTGGGAATGGAGTGCTGGAGGGTGTGTTTAATGATCCTAGACATTTTCCAGTGGTCCTCTAGTAGGTGCTTTCTCAGGGATTTTTCAAAGTCATTCAAAGGTCCATGGAGGGCAATGGCTTTTCGCATGTTGGAACACATGGTGCTTAGGTGTTTCTTCATGTCTCCATAATCCAGGGTCAAAGAAGTTTCAAGAGGTTGCCCAACTCCAATAAATGATTCAGGAGGAGGGGTGACAACTAGACAAGAAGAATTGGATCAGTAATTATTTTTGTTGAAGAAATGGAATAATTAATTTGGTACTTACAGATTGGAAGCTCATAAAATCTGTAAGCAGCTGGGATTTGGATCTCTGACAATTTTGTAATGGTTATAGTAAGTGGATCAACTAGGGAAAGATATAGATTCTCATGGTCTTCCTCTGAAGGATCCTGAGAAGGTGAACTGGGATGCTGAGGTTCCTGGGGCCTAGTTGGAGCAGTGAGATGGTTGTTGTTGTTGTGGTTGTTATTTCTGTTGGATTCAGCTGGAAGAGGTGCTGGTGATGGAGTACCAGGGTTGTTAAAGGATGGAGCAGGAGAGGGGGATTTGGAAGCAGACTGCTCTCTTCTGGATGGAGAATTTGAAGAGATGGAACTGTCAGAAGAGTAGTTGGCTGACAGAAGAGAGGAGTAGTTTCTTTGTCTTAGTAGGGGACAAAGTTGTTGTTGTGGAGCAGTGTGTGGTGTTCTGGTTTCTTCTTGGGATTCTCTGGCAGGTCTCTTAGAAATCTGGTAAATTTTGGTGCTTTTGGACTTTGGAAGGGTGGATTGCATTGCTCTGGGAGCAGTAGGAGGTAGTTGGGTTGAGTTGTTGTTGTTGTCTGGATAAATGTGGCTGTTTTCTGGCCGTTTTTGGAGGTTTCAGCCCTGATTTTCACTGTTTGGTGAGACGGGCGGGCCGCCTGGACACGGTCTAGAAGCCTGGGAGTTGATCTTGAAGCTTTTGGAGCTAATTTGGCGGAGATAAAAGCAGTTTCTTGTGAGGCTAAGGCTGGTCTTTTGGGAAGAGTGCGGGAAGCTGAGCTTCTGGATCTTCTGGAAGGAGCAGAAGATAGAGAGGAAGAAGAAGGACCAAGCTCTGGCGATCTGGTAGGAGATCTGGAGATGTATTTGTGAGAAGGAGAAGGCGGAGGAATAGGGTAGTTGGCGTCTCTGTCACATCTTTTCTTTTTGGAATAGCAAGAGTCACAAGCCCTGTTGTAGAATTTGGATTCAGGATTTGGAAGAGTGAATGTGCAAGGTCTGCACATGTAGATGCACTCTTTGCAGGCATAGTCCTTGGGAGCAGTGAAGAAAGGGAGAGTAGAAGGGTTAACATCAGGAGATCCAGCCATGGTCCATGGTGAGAAAAGATGATGAAAAGGGATATGAGGAGATTTTTGTTAGTGATGGATAGATGATGAAGTGAAGGGGAAAGTTCAGCAGGTTGGCTGTAGAGGTGTGCTGCATGAAATTGGCTGTGTCCATTTTATGCAAAATTCTGTCAGTCCATCAAGACTCTAAAATGAAAAAGCTATGTTATCAAGTTAGTCCATCAAGACTCTATACTGAAAAATCTATGGTATCAAGGCAGTCAATCAAGACTTTAAACTGAAATCTGGTTTCTGTTAGTCCTCCAAGACTTTAAACTGGCTGGTTCAAGATTTTATCAAGGCTAGTCCGTCAAGACTTTAAACTGAATACTGTGTTATTCCCCCAAGACTTTAAACTCAGGGCTTTAAGTCCCCCAAGACTACAAACTGAGGAAAAAGTTTTTGTTGTTGGAGTTGGTTTTGAAAGATTGGTGGAGGGTATCCACAGGGGGAGCCTCTGAATTCAGCAATGGCAAGTTTGGGGGTAATTGATGGGCTGGCTGCTCTATTTACAATTACCCCAGAATATTAGTTTTTTTCTCTGTGTCTTAATGTGGTTGATCTTTGGTTCTGGGTTTATGATTTAGGTTTTTGAGTCCCCCAAGACTTTAAACTGAGGTTTTTTGAGTCCCCCAAGACTATAAAATGAGGATGGTCCCCCAAGACTTAAAACTGAGGGTTGTTTGTGGTTACATCCTATAGAGGGTGTGGTCAATTTTTCTTTTCTGAATCAAACTCAAGTACTAGTGGAATTACAGAGGGAATCAAGAGATGAAATGAAGTGTTCAGAATTAGCCTTGAACTGTTGAATGAGGTGTCTTCTGTTCTCAATGTCCTGTGGATCTCTAGCAGGAGTGCATTGGAAGTAGTGAAGCAGAAGTTTTTTCTGTTGAGATGTGTGTTGTTGGAGCTTGGCCTTGATAGTGGGAAAGTGTGTTGGTGTTGGTGGTGCAATGGATCCTAAATTGTTATCATCACTATCAGAAGAGGGAGGAACTGAGAAGTTATCAGTTTTAAAGTTGAAGGAAGGAATGAATGTTCTTTACCATCAGATGGACCAGGGATGGGGGAACCAGTTGTTTTATGGGTTGTGGCACTCTTCTGGGAAGGGTGGAGCTTTTTGATTAATCTGGGTATCAGGATGGATGGCCTAGATCTTTTGGTGCTGGCAGAAGAAGGACCAGGTAGAGGTGGAGGTGAATCTGTTGTGGAAGAAAGTGGACCACGTCTGTGGCAGGTCTTTTTTCTGGATTTGCAGACATTGCAGGACGTTCTGTATGGATGGACAGGTGGTGTCATGGTGCAGATTAAATTATTGTCAATGCAGTATTGGCAGGGACCCATTTCAGAGGCAGATTTGGTAAGAAGGTTAAACATGGTGGTTGGATGAAGAAAGAATGGGGAAATTCTCAATTGGAGGGAGGATGTGGTCTTCAAAAATTGGCAGGGGCCTTTGTTGTGTGATTTGGCGCGGTTCGTGCATGTCCTAATTGACATCTGTTAAGAAATTGGGTATTTTTCTGGTTTTATTCCGTGGACATTGGGTCTGCGGGTATGTGGGTACTATCATTGGATAGCCCTGGTGTTTCTCTATATTTTATGTCTTGAAGACATTTTTCATATTCTGAGTTTTAAGGGGTCATTTCCTCATTTTTCATTTATAAAAGATTGCTGTTTAATTTTGTTTTTTGTGTTTTACGGGCAAACCTTAAGTCTTAGGGTTAAGTGCTTAGTACCATTGGATAGAGCTATTTTTTCTCTATATTTCATGTCACAATGTTGTTATAGTGAAATTCCGTGTTTTAAAGGTTTTAGTAGTTGTAGCTAATTTTTCTAAGTAGATTAGTTGTTTTTATTTGTTTTCTGGCTTCAGGGAGGCCGGGCCGCTTCAGGCAGCATCTCCGACGTTGGGCGGCCCGCCCGCCTCTGTTTTAGAAGGTTGGGGAGCGCTTCAGGAGGCTTTTTTATTCAATTTGGTGGGTACAGGTGCCAGATTGGTGGATGCGCATGGTCTCTTAGTTAGTGGTCTGTGTGTACATAGTGAATAAGACAGTTTGGGGAAACCTTAATCATCATACAACCATCCGGAGGTGATATCATTGTTCCTCACTCAGTTTTCACTGTTTTCTGGCCACAATTGGCTGTGTTTGTTGCAAGTAAGTTCTTCATTTAACTTAACTTTGGCAACTGTTTTCTCTGTTATAGTCTTGCAAGCTATAGTAAGTATTATTGCTGTCTCTGGTGTGGATTTGAAGCCTACATCAAGTATCTTTTCTGTCTCTGGTGTGGACTTTGTTCTACATTTCAGTTCTTTGGTCTGGTAGTATATCTGGGGACTCATTTCTTGGCTCATCAAGCAGTCAAGTGTGTTGAAAAGGAGCTTTAGCAAAACAGGAACCAACTTACTTTAGCAAGTAAATCTCACTCTATTTTTCTAAAGGGACAGGGGATTTTCTCTCTGGTTTTTCTCCAACTCCCTTGGTTAAGGCCTATAGCTAGTACTATAGGATTGTCTACAATTCCACTAGGACGTTTACAGTTAACAAGATTACCTCAAGGAGCAACAAATTTGGTTGCAGTTTATCAAGCTCAGATGGCTTGGATCCTTCAAGACGAAATTCTACAATATGCTGGAATCTTTATAGATGATGGAGGAATTAAGGGACCAGCAACTGAATATGATAACCAGGTGTTGGAAGAGAATCCCGCAATACACAAATTCATTTGGGAGTTTGCAATTACTTTAGAAAGAATCTTGTTTCGAATTGAAGATGCTGGTTTAACTATTTCAGGTTCAAAATTTTCATGTTGTGTGCCAGCCTTAGAAATATTAGGCCATGTGGTATGTAGAGAGGGTAGGATTATGTCCAAGAAGAAATTAACAAAATTCAATCCTAGCCAAGACCCAAGAATATGACCAAAGTTAGAGGGTTTTTAGGTGTTTGTGTATATGTTAGAATGTTTATCAAGGACTTTTCTTCATTGGCAGCTCCATTGAGACGGTTAACAAGAAAAGATGCAGACTGGGAGTGGGATGAAGAGTGTGAGAAGGCATTTGTGAAGTTAAAGGATGTTGTGGGGAAGGATTTAGTCCTGCACAAGTTGGATTATGGAAAAGATGCTGGCAGAATTTATTTAGCAGTTGATTCAAGTCAGGTTGCAGCTGTGGCGGTTTTGTCTCAGATGGATAAAGCTGGTTACATCAGGCCAGTTAGGTATGAATCTGTAGTATTTACTGAGGTCGAATCAAGATATTCTCAACCAAAATTGGAATTATGTGGTGTGGCGAAAATACTGAAGAAACTTCAGCATATATTGTGGGGGCAACATTTTGAGTTGCAAGTGGATGTGAAATCGTTAATCCAGATGATTAATTCCCCAAGTTTACCAAATGCACCCATGACGAGATGGGTAGCTTTTATTTAACATTTTTAGTTTGATTTAGTTCATAAGCCTGGCAAAACTTTTACTATGCCAGATGGTTTATCCAGGAGACCACCCACTGAAGAAGATTCAGACTCAGAAGAGTTCGATGAAGATATACCTATTATCAAAGCCAGAACTAAAGGAGCTGAAGACTTTCCATACCTCCCCCATGAGGTCAAACTGGCAGGATTATTGTGTTTAGATTATGGTGATGATGACCTCCACCAAGAGGATAAACTGGAAAATAGTTTTTATGTAAATAAAGGCGTTGGAAACGGTGTAGATAAATTTGGTAGAAAGAAGGTAGAAGAAGATGTGGTGTATGTAGAGGAAGATGGATTGGTAGTGTGGGGTAGTAGTAAGTTAAGGAATGGTGTATATGTTGGAGAATTAGAGAATTTAAATAAAAAGGTGTATAAAGAGAAAGAGGTATTTTAGAATATGGTTTACAAAGGATCCAAAGGTTCAGAAGAAAAACGTCGACAAAGCTCGATTAAAGATTTATTTAGGGGTCAACAATTATTGGCTCATTCATGTGCAGGTGATATTGGTGATAGAGAAGTCCCTATTGATGTTATATTAATCGATTTTCAAGATGAAGTCTGAGGTCAGACTGGTTTTTATTTTTTGTTAGTCAAATATTTGTTGACTTTAGAAAGGCCAGAAGATTGTGAAGACGATGAATGGGTGGCTATCAAGAGGAAGTCATCTACGTTTTACCTGTCTGGTCGACGTTTAATGAGGAGTAGGTATCCAAATCCTCAAGTAGTTATAACTCAACAGAAGGGGCAAGAATTAGTTTTGAAATCACTGCATGAAGATCTTGGGCATAGAGGCGTTGGAGAAACATTTAGAAGAATTTCTGATCGATTTTGGTGGCCTGGCATGAAGATGGCTGTTAAACAGTGGGTTCAGTCATGCGAAGAATGTCAGAGACGAAGTTATTTAAGGCCAAAAGAACCTGGACGCGCGACCGGTGAATATACGCTCTTTGGAAGAGTTAGTTTAGATGCCGTTCATATAAAAGAGGGACGGTATAAATATTTAATTGTGGCCAGAGATGATTTATCTGGTTGGGTAGAGGCAGCGCCTCTTATTAATTTAACTGCCAAAAATGTGGCAGAATTTTTTTTTGAATAATTGGGTATATAGGTATGGGGTGATGAAGTTGGTAACGATAGATGGAGGTCCTGAATTTGGGACAGAGTTTAAAGAGGCCGTATTGAAAGTTGGATCAAAGGTTATGGTAGCAACCCCATATTATCCTGAAGCTGAAGGCATGGTTGAAAGAGGGCATCAAGTTATCAAGGATGCTTTAGTTAAAATGTGTGGGACAAGTGCCGAAAAGTGGAGGCACTATTTACCTTTAGTTTTATTTGCTGATCGAATCACTGCCAAAAGGACTACCGGATTTTCACCTTATGAACTTGTTTTTGGACAGAAAGCAGTTTTACCGGTTGATTTAGAAGCTGAATCATATCTTGGAGTTGACTGGGACACGGTCAAAACTACTGAAGAATTATTGTGTGCAAGAATGATGCAGCTAGAAAAGAAAGAAGAATATTTAGAAAAGGCATATTCGCGGATGATGAAGATCAGAAATCAATCAGTCAGATATTGGGATGAGCGGTTGGCACATCGATTAAGGAAACCTTTGAACCCAGGAGATATGGTCCTGGTGTATAATAGGAGTTTGGAAAGTCAATGGGGAAAGATGTTTGCAGATAGGTGGAATGGACCGTATAAAATCAAGGAGCAAGTTTCCGGCGGTTCATATGTGCTAGAAGAGTTGGATGGAGTAGTATTAAAGAAGAGGGTAGCAGCCGATCAAGTGAAACGGTTCTATCCTAGAGGCACCAGGAGTGCCGAAGTCTTCCTCCGCAATGAGGATAAACTATGATATCAATGAAACTTTATGGATTACTCTTAAATGAGGTTAAACTACAATTTTAATGACATTTATGAAATTATATGGATAACTCCTAAATGAGGATAAACTACAATTTTAATGACTTTTATTAAATTTATATCCTCTGCAATGAGGATAAACTATGATATCGACAATATTTTATGACGACCTCCGCAACGAGGATAAACTATCTTCTTTTTTTATCAAAATACTTTACTATTGTTACACTGCATATGGGCAACTAAACTGTGATGAAACTTTACCAAATTCAAGAAAACCTTCTTTGAAATTTTCAAAAACTTAAAATACTTAAAATATGGGTGAAGATAGTGTTGGAAAATTTTAAAATTTATTGGAAGAAGTGTTCACAGGGGAACCTTCTTAATTAAATATTGGCAAGTGTGGGGGTAATTGATGGGCTGGCTGCTCTATACACAATTACCCCATAATGTTCGTTTCCAAAATTTTCCCTGTTTCTAGTTGAATCCTGGCTTTGTCTTTTAATTATAGGAAGTCCACTAAGACTATAAACTGGAACGAATCAAGAGACACCGCTCTCAACGCCGGATTCAAGATTCATTTTATTTTATTTTGTTTTTGATTTTTTATGTTAGATTGTGATTTCTTTTCTTTAATATATATTATGAATTATTGTAAAGGTGATGCTCACTGGTGGTCTCTAATCATTTTTATAAATTGGAGGGAGCCCACCCAGTGATCATCATTATAAAAATTATCTTCTAAAAACTTTCATTTATTTTCTTTTCTTTTCAATTTCTCAAAATTGTGTAACCACATCAAGTTGCACTTGGATGTGGGTATGATGTCGAGGGTACGGCTCATCAAATGACCGGGGGGCATCTTTTAAAATTTTATTTTAAAATTTTTTTAGTACTTTTTTTATCTTTCTTTTCACATTTGTTTATCTTTCTTTAAAAATTAAATTTTAACTTTTATTTCAAAACTATCTTTTCTAAATCTTATATTTTAAATTAAAAACAAATTAAAATAAAATAAATAAATAAATAAAAAAAATAAATAAATAAAAATAAAAAATAAAAATAAAAATAAATAAAAATAAAAATAAATAAATAAAAATAAAATAATAAAAAAATAAAAAATAAAATAAAAAAATAAAAATGAAAAAATTAATTAATTAAATCAAAAATTATTATTATATTTCTTAGTTTTATTTTTCAGTCTTCATTCTTTTTTAGTTTTATTCATTTAGTTTAGACAGGAAACAGGGTCTAGGGGAACTCAATACCTATGGGATTTTACTTCAAGACATCTGTTAGTCCTCCAAGACTTTAAACTGGCTACTGTTCAAGACGTTCTTTAAGGTTTTTTTTTTATATATGTATTTTGGATCTGTTAGTCCTCCAAGACTTTAAACTGGCTACTGTTCAAGACATTCTTTAAGGTTTTTTTTTTATATATGTATTTTGGATCTGTTAGTCCTCCAATACTTTAAACTGGCTACTGTTCAAGACTTTCCTTAAGGTTTTTATACGAATTTTGGAGTTGTTAGTCCTCCAAGACTTTAAACTGGCTACTGTTCAAGACGTTCTTTAAGGTTTTTTTTATATACGAATTTTGGAGGTCCACCAAGACCTTAAACTGGACTGTTATCAAGCTGTTGGGTCCACCATGACCTTAAACTGGATTTGTTATCGATTAAATGTTTGGTCCACCATGACTTTAAACTGGTAGTTCATTCATTGTTTAGTCCACTATGACTTTAAACTGGAAAATTAATATCTGCAGGATAATTCAACATTCATTGGACCACTATGGCCTTATACTGGATTACTTGTCGATCAAATGTTTGGTCCACTATGACATTAAACTGGATTATCAAATTTATTCAATCTTTGGTCAAGCCTAGGCCTTATTTAGGAATATATCAAGATATTTATGCACTTAAACGATCTTTGGTCCACCAAGACCATAAACTGGCAATCGATTATATGTTTGGTCCACCAAGACTTTAAACTGGAATGTCAATCTTGTTTGGATAACTCAATTCAATCTTTTAATTTATCACTGTCCACTAAGACTCTAAATGGTTATTCAATTATTTCTGGAATTGGGTGCTGATAGCTTTAGGAGGTTAAAATTTTAGGTGGTGATGATGCTAAGGAAAGCATAATGGTTAATTAGGTGAAATTTGTGGCGCTTTAACATGGTCTAAAGTTAATATTATTATTGGAAGCCTGGCAAAAGTATTTTATGGGTTTGCTGTATAGAAAAGTTTGAAAATTGTGATGAAGGAATCAGAAGTTAGGATGGTAGTTGGATTTTAGGGAATGATTTTTTTTTAGTGCCTCATAGTTAGGCCATTTTTTTTTTGGTGTGAAGCTTGGAGGACCTTATGGCGAGATTGGAATCATAGAATTCGGCTCAGTGGGGGGCCTAATGAGGTTGGAATCAGGAGTATTCGGCTCATAGGAAGATCCACTCTCTCAATGCTGTGACAAGAAGGAAGACTGGTATATGGGAGTCTGAAGGGATTCAAACCTTGCTCTCAGTAGTGGAATCATCACAAGATTTATTTTATTTTATTTTATGTTATATCAAGCCAGAGAAGAAGAAAGAACGTTTTTATTATAAGGATTTAAAAGAAGACCAGCTAAAACAAATTCATCAAATTATTTTATTAGAAAAGATAATTCTTTTGGAATTGCTCAACCACTTATGCAAAGTTTAAGAATGGGGACATTCTCGATTGGAGGGAGGATGTGGTAGCCTAAAGTTTAGTACGGCACCTAAATATGTAAATGGAGTTATTACGGCGTGCAAGATTGGCGTTATTATTTTTTTATAAAAGGGTTTTATTTAATTTATTGGAGTTTAAAATATGAAGAAATTGGTCACGAGCGAATGCCTACACAAATACAATTTATTTTACGGAGAAAACTTATTTTTTACGGTCTGAAAAATTTATAAGTATTAAGTCGAGTCACTCAAGAACCTTGGGAAATTTTCCCAGAATTTTTACTATTTTTCTTATATTTTTAAAAAATGAATTTTAAAGTTTTATAGAAATATTTACGTTTTCAAAAATTACTTAACTTTGATGAATTTTCACGGGGTAATTAGAGCTGCGCAGACTACGAATATTAGTTTGGTAAGTAAAGGGGAAGTAGCTCTATTATGTATAATTTTTCTAGATTTTTTATCATAGTTTTAAGGTTCTAATTGAGTCTGGAAGTCCGGACGGACTCCGTACGGACTCCGCTTTGACTCCGTACGGACTCTGTACGGACTCCGTACGGGCTCCGGATTGACTCTGGGAGAGCTCTGGAGGGGAAAACTTAGGCACGTGACTAGGAATACTTAAGCGCTTCTCAAACTCGAAATTGAGAAGGGGGGGACACATCATACAGCTTAATCATTAACCACCACGGTCTCATTTTTTATTACTCAACAAATTAAATAAATTGTAATACCCTTATAACTTTATATTTTTATATTTAACATTTTAGAAATACTATTCAACAATTTAAATCACACTTCATACAGGGTATCTTTAGAAAGGTCTTCATCGCTGGGACTTGATTATTGCTGTCTCATATAAATTTAAATTATTATAAAAACATAAAAGTCAATCTTTTCAGATCTTTCACTGGTACACCTTAATTGTTGTTATCAGTATTTCTTTTCTCAACAGCTACTTTTATTTAAATCTCAATAAGCGTTAAATATTTTAGAGTTTCATTATTTTTATCAATCAGATCCAAGTAGACTGGTTAGCTTAGTGATTTAGAATTCCCATTTTGTTATTTTTATTGGAAGGACGGGGTTTTCAGCTAAATCCACACATCTCCTCCGGATTCTGCTTACAGCAAGGTGACTGTAAGAGTTTACCTTACCATAATGGTAGATGGAGGTCCTGAATTTGGGGCTGAGTTTAGAGAGGCTGTATCAAAAATTGAATCAAAGGTTAGGGTAGAAACCCCATATTATCCTGAAGCTGAAGGCATGGTTGAAAGAGGGCATCAAGTTATTAAGGATGCATTAGTTAAAATGTGTGGGACAAGTGCCGAAAAGTGGAGGCACTATTTACCTTTAGTTTTATTTGCTGATCAAATCACTGCCCAAAGGAGGACCATATTTTCACCTTATGAACTTGTTTTTGGACAGAAAGATGTTTTACCGGTTGATTTAGAAGATGAATCATATCTTGGAGTTGACTGGGACACGGTCAAAACTACTGAAGAATTATTGTGTGCAAGAATGATGCAGCTAGAAAAGAAAGAAGAATATTTAGGAAATGCATATTGGCGGATGATAAAGATCCGAAATCAATCAGTTAGATATTGGGATGAGCGGTTGGCACATCAATTAAGGAAGCCTTTGAACCCAGGAGATATGGTCTTGGTGTATAATAGGAGTTTGGAAAGTCAGTGGGGAAAGATGTTTGCAGATAGGTGGAATGGACCGTATAAAATCAAGGAGCAAGTTTCCGGCGGTTCATATGTGTTAAAAGAGTTGGATGGAGTTGAATTGAAGAAGAGGGTAGCGGCCGATCAAGTGAAGCAGTTCTATCCTAGAGGCACCAGGAGTGCCGAAGTCTCCCTCCGCAATGAGGATAAACTATGATATCGATGAAATTTTATGGATCCCTCCGCAATGAGGATAATTTATGATATCAACAAAATTTTATGGATCCCTCCGCAATAAGGATAAACTATGATGTTTATAAAAATCTTATCAACCTCCGCAATGAGGATAAAATATCTTCTTTTTATCCAAATACTTTACTGTCGTTGTAGACAATCCTATAGTACTAGCTATAGGCCTTGACCAAGGGAGTCGGAGAAAACCAGAGAGAAAATCCCCTGTCCTTTAGAAAAATAGAGTGAGATTTACTTGCTAAAGTAAGTTGGTTCCTGTTTTCTAAAGCTCCTGTTTAACACACTTGACTGCTTGATGAGCCAAGAAAGTAGTCCCCAGATAGACTACCAGACCAAAGAACTGAAATGTAGAACAAAGTCCACACCAGAGACAGCAAAGATACTTGATGTAGGCTGCGAATCCACACCAGAGACAGCAATAATACTTGCTATAGCTTGAAAGACTATAACAGAGAAAACAGTTGCCAAAGTTAAGTTAAATGAAGAACTCACTTGCAACAAACACAGCCAATTGTGGCCAGAAAACAGTGAAAACTGAGTGAGGAACAATGATATCACCTCCGGATGGTTGTATGATGATGAAGGTTGCCCTAAACTGTCTTATTCACTATGTACACACAGACCACTAACTAAGAGCCCATGCGCACCCATCAATCTGGCACCTGTACCTGCCAAATTGCATAAAAAACCCTCCTGGAGCACTCCCCAACCTCCTAAAACAGAGGCGGACGGGCCGCCCAACGTTGGAGATGCTGCCTGAAGCGGCCCGGCCTCCCTAAAGCCAGAAAACCAATAAAAACCACTAATCTACTTCGAAAAATTAGCTACAACTACTAAAACCTTTAAAACATGGAATTTCACTATAACAACATTGCGACATGAAATATAGAGAAGAATTAGCTCTATCCAATGGTCCTAAGCACTTAACCCTAAGACTTAAGGTTAACCCGTAAAACACGAAAAACTAAATTAAACAGCAATCTTTTATAAATGAAAAATGAGGAAATGACCCCTTAAAACTCAGAATATGAAAAATGTCTACAAGACATAAAATATAGAGAAAAACTAGGGCTATCCAATGATAGTACCCACATACCGGCAGACCCAATATCCACGGAATAAAACCAGAAAAATACTTAATTCTTTAACAGATGTCAATTAAGACATGCACAAACTGCGCCAAATCACACAACAAAGGCTCCTGCCAATGTTGGAAGACCACATCGTTACACTGCATATGGGCGACGAAACTGTGATGAAACTTAACGAAATGCAAGAAAACCTTCTTTGAAATTTTCAAAATTTAAAATTCTTAAAATATGGGTGAAGATAGTGTTGGAAAATTTTAAAAATTTATTGGAAGAAGTTTTCACAGGGGAACCGTCTTAATTTAATATTGGCAAGTGTTGGGGTAATTGATGGGCTGGCTGCGCTATACACAATCACCCCATAATGTTCGTTTCCAAAATTTTCCCTGTTTCTAGTTGAATCCTGGCTTTGTCTTTTAATTATAGGAAGTCCACTAAGACTATAAACTGGAACAAATAAAGAGACACTTCTCTCAACGCCGGATTCAAAATTTTTTTTTATATTTTTTGATTTTGATTTTTATGTTAGATTGTGATTTCTTTCCGTTAAATATATATTATGAATTATTGCAAAGGTGATGCTCACTGGTGGTCTCTAATCATTTTTATAAATTGGAGGGAGCCCACCCAGTGATCATCATTATAAAATTATCTTCTAAAAACTTTCATTTATTTTATTTTCTTTTCAATTTCTCAAAATTGTGTAATCACATCAAGTTGCACTTGGATGTGGGTATGATGTTGAGGGTACGGCTCATCAAATGGCCAGGGGGCATCTTTTAAAATTTTATTTTGAAATTAATTTATTATTAATTTTTTTATCTTTATTTTCACATTCGTTTATCTTTCTTTAAAAATTAAATTTTATCTTTTATTTCAAAACTATCTTTTCTAAAATCTTTTATTTTAAATTGAAAAACAAATTAAAATTAAAAATAAATAAAAATAAAAAATAAAAATAAATAAATAAAAATAAAATAAAAAAATAAAAAAAATTAATTAATTAAATCAAAATTATTATTATATTTCTTAGTTTTATTTTTCAGTCTTCATTCTTTTTTTTTAGTTTTATTCATTTAGTTTAGACAGGAAAAAGGGTCTAGGGGAACTCAATACCTATGGGATTTTACTTCAAGACATCTGTTAGTCCTCCAAGACTTTAAACTGGCTACTGTTCAAGACGTTCTTTAAGTTTTTGTTTAAGAATTTTGGAGCTGTTAGTCCTCCAAGACTTTAAACTGGCTAATTTTCAAGACTGTCATTAAAGATTCTATATTGGAGCTGTTAGTCCTTCAAGACTTTAAACTGAATTTCAAGGATGTTTAAGATTTTATGGATATTTTTGGGAGACATATTTTTTTTTTTTAATTTTATCAATCAAATGTTAGGTCCACCAAGACCTTAAACTGGACTATTATGAAGTTTTTAGGTCCACCAAGACCTTAAACTGGACTATTATCAAGTTGTTGGGTCCACCATGACCTTAAACTGGATTTCTTATCGATAAAATGTTTGGTCCACCATGACTTTAAACTGGTAGTTCATTCATTGTTTTAGTCCACTATGACTTTAAACTTGAAGATTAATATCTGCAGGATAATTCAACATTCATTGGTCCACTATGGCCTTATACTGGATTACTTTTCGATCAAATGTTTGGTCCACTATGACATTAAACTGGATTATCAAGTTTATTCAATCTTTGGTCAAGCCTAGGCCTTACTTAGGAATATTTCAAGTTATTTATGCACTTAAACAATCTTTGGTCCACCAAGACCATAAACTGGCAATTGATTATATGTTTGGTCTACCAAGACTTTAAACTGGAATGTCAATCTTGTTTGGATAACTCAATTCAATCTTTTAATTTATCACTGTCCACTAAGACTCTAAACTGGTTATTCAATCATTTCTGGAATCGGGTGCTGATTAGCTTTAGGAGGTTAAAATTTTAGGTGGTGATGATGCCAAAGAAAGAATAATGGTTAATTAGGTGAAATTTGTGGCGCTTTAACATGTTCTAAAGTTAATATTATTATTGGAAGCCTGGCAAAAGTATTTTATGGGTTTGCTGTATAGCAAAGTTTGAAAATTGTGATGAAGGAATCAGAAGTTAGGATGGTTGTTGGATTTTAGGGAATGATTTTTTTTAGTGCCTCATTGTTAGGCCATTTTGGTGTGAAGCTTGGAGGACCTTATGGAGAGATTGGATTCATAGAATTTGGCTCAGTGGGGGGCCCTATGAGGTTGTAATCAGGAGTATTTGGCTCATAGGAAGATCCACTCTCTCAATGCTGTGACAAGAAGGAAGACTGGTATATGGGAGTCTGAAGGAATTCAAACCTTTCTCCCAGTAGTGGAATCATCACAAGATTTATATTATTTATTATTTTATGTTATGTTAAGCCATAGAAGAAAGAAAACAACATTTATTTTAAAGTTAAAGAAGACCAAGCAAAAACAAAATCACTACACAATATAGGGGGTGGACTTGCTAGCAAGTCCTCAACCTGAACTCAGATGGAACTCAGATGGAACTCAGACTGAACTCATACTGAACCCATACTGAACTCTACTTGAACACCCACCTAAAACTGTTCTGCTGAGTGGTGTTCATCCCTGATTGTATGGTTCCTTTATCAATAGCTCAATGTGTGTTCAATCTATGGTGAGTTTGGGTCCAAGGTTGCGGACTTGCTAGCAAGTACGCCCCCCATATTGTGTGGTGAATTATATCAAGTTATACTGTTAGAAAAGATAATTTCTTTGAAATTGTTCAACATCATTATCAAAGCTTTGCATTAAAATTCTTCTTTTCATGAGGTCTTCATGGTTATTAGCTGGAGTTTCTTGAAAATAGGCCAGCATTTTTCATTTCAATTCATTCGTAAAGTCAAGAAAAAGATAGCAATGAAAATTTGGATAATGATTAATATAGTCCGTCTTCACTTTGCCAACGTCATCAGTGTTGGTTATTTCAACAGCTAGAAGTTCAAATATGTTATTAAGTTATAGGTTTAGTCAATTTTGATTAAAAGTTTTTTTTAGTAAGATAATAGGGTCTTACATTTAGAGCCAGGAAACATAGTCTGAGAAAAGTTGGTTGGGGGAACTGGCGTTATAGGATTAGGATCTAGTGAAGGCAAAATTAGGCCGGGATCTGCTGATGAAGATTGAACTTTTGATGTTGAAGCTGTTTTTGATCTTATTCATTTTAAGAAGACAGGAATTTTTGATCGCTTTTTAAAAGTTGTGGGATCAGGGAGAGCTTCTGGTCCTAAATATAAATTTTTTTTAGAAGGAACTATTGGCCGGTAACATTTGACTTTTTTCATATGGCATAAGTCGCAAGCGGTCCTGCCAGGAAGATTAGGGTTGGACATTAAACAAGGTACCTGGTAGCGAGCGCAGAGTTCACATGGAGCGACAAGTTCTTTGAAAGACATATTGATGAAGATAAATTTTAAAGTTGATTAAAGAAGATGGTGGTTGGAGGTTAAAGATGAATATTGTTTTTGATCACTTATGCAAAGTTTTAAGAATGGGGAAATTCTCAATTGGAGGGAGGATGTGGTAGTCTAAAGTTTAGTATGGCACCTAAATACGTAAATGGAGTTATTACGGTGTGCAATATTGGCGCTATTATTTTTTATAAAAGGGTTTTATTTAATTTATTTGAGTTTTAAATATGAAGAAATTGGTCAAAAGAAAATGCCTACGCCAAAACTATTTATTTTATGGAGAAAACTTATTTTTACGGTCTGAAAAGGTTATAAGTATCAAGTCGAGTCACTCAAGAACCTTGGGAAATTTTCTCAGAATTTTTACTATTTTTCTTATATTTTTAAAATGAATTTAAAGTTTTATAGAAATATTTACGTTTTTTAGAAAATACTTATCTTTGATGAATTTTCACAGGGTGATTAGAGCTGCGCAGGCCACAAAAATTATTTGGAAATGTAAAGGGGAAGTGGCTCTATCATGTGCTATTTTTCTAGATTTTTTATCATAGTTTTAAAGGTTCTAATTGAGTCCAGAGGTCAGGACGGACTCCGCTTGGACTCCCAACGGACTCCGTACGAGCTCCGGACGGGCTCCAGATAGGCTCTGGCTGAGCTCTGGAGGGGAAACTTAGGCATGTGACTAGGTATACTTAAGAGTCTCTTAGACTTGAAATTAAGCATCATCTTGAAAAATCATACATCATACAGCTTAATCTTTAACCACCACGGTCTCATTTTTTATTACTCAACAAATTAAATAAAATTGTAATACCCTTATAACTTTATATTTTATATATAACATTTTAGAAATACTACTCAACAATTTAAATCACACTTCATACAGGGTATCTTTAGAAAGGTCTTCATCACTGGGACTTGATTATTGCTGTCTCATAAAAATTCAAATTATTATAAAAACATAAAAGTCAATCTTTTCAGATCTTTTACTGGTACACCTTAATTGTTGTAATCAGTATTTCTTTCTCAACAGCCACTTTTATTTAAATCTCAATAAGAGTTAAATATTTCAGAGTTTCATAATATTATATTACATCAGATCTAAATAGACTGGGTAGCTTAGCAATTTAGAACACCTACTTTGTTATTTTTGTTGGAAGGACGGGGTTTTCAGCAAAATCCACACATCTCCTCCAGATTCTGCTTACAGCAAGGCCACTGTAAGAGTTTACCTTACCATAGCGCCTATTGAGGATGTTGAAATGGATGGTATGTAATCAATTGGTTATGTTATAGAACATCAGGAAGAAGAACAACCTGCAATGATGGAGGAGCCAGAGGTAGTACAGCAAAGAGTGGTACCTGCTGAAGGAATGCTGGGAACAAGACATAATACTCCAAAGAACCCACCTGGAGGAGCAAAAGCTGGTGGGAAGGCGACTCAACCTAAATGGAGAATGCAGCACCCGTTTCACTCTGATTTTCTTAAGGCGGCCAAGGACTTAGTTGCACAATGTTTGAAGACTACAGTCTCTGTTCCATTAGAGATGCTGACTTCAGTAGCGCCAATGTAGAGAATGGAATTGTGGATAAGTGCAAGAAGCAAAAAGTTGCTAATTGCGCTGAGTTTGATGTTGGAGAGCAGTCATTTCAGCCAGTTGTTGTATTACCTAGGGTGCCACATTATGCAGGAACCTTAGGGTATTTAACAATTACTGTAAATGGTAAGCAAATTAAAGTGTTATTGGATAGAGGTTCACAAATCAATGTGGTGGAGTTAGGTCTTCCTGTTAAAGATGGTGGAGGTAGGTTGCCTGTTATAGGTGTAGCAGAGTATGTACGCACTAGAGTTGCAGGAGCAACGAGGGATATACATTTTTATGTCCCAATGGGTGTAGTTAAACCAGTTATAGGCACACCATTTTTAATGGATTATTCTGAAACTATCAATTACTATTTGAATAAGACTATTGGAATAAGGATTATGGGTGATGATGGTGTTCCAGTAGCAGCAGTCATAGTAGTGCTCAAGGATGGTGGCTGGGAAACTAAGTACTCTGGAGCTGCGCAGTTAGAGAAAGAAATAGAGTATTATGAAGAAGTCTCAGATGATGAGATAGGGCAACCTCCAGAAAGGCCCCAATATTTTTATTAGGGACTGGCATTTTAGGTGTTACTATCTCCCAGGATGAGAGGAACCCGGATAGTGACCAGTAAGTCCAACAAGAAGGGATATGTAAAGCGGTACTTCATAGGTGTCTTGGGAATACTACTGTAGAATGTATTATACCTAAGCTTTTTGATTTCTTTGATTATGGATATTTTTATACTTATATTAAAAAGAAAAGACAAAAAAAGGATTTAGGTGAAACCCGTAGTTATATTAGAAAGGGTTTGATTTTATAAGGAAGCAGCAAGAGCTGTTTTGCATCAAAGTATAAACCAGTAGCTGTTAAGGTTAAACCAGTGAATGTAGCAATGCCCAATTGAATCCTCCTTTGTAGAGGCCGGCACTGTCTAGGAATCCTCATGATACTCATTTAACAAAGTTTCCGCCTGATTTTGCACCTACTTGTAAGATTACTATGGAAATGCTTAAGATGGTTAATTTTGGACTAGAGGATTGGTTGTCTCAGGAAGAAAAGAAGTTATTGCTGCATGTTATGGTTATTAGGGAAAATTCTATTGCGCTTTCAGAAAAGGAAAGGGGGTTTTTGAAACACTCTTATGGTAAACCTTATATTGTTTCAGTTATACCTCATGCGCCATGGCAGAAGAAGGCTTTTCTAATACCAGCGGCTATAAGAGAAGAGTATACGTAATTAATTAGGGGAAGGTTAAAGTCTGGCTTTTATGAACAGTCTATGTCTAGTTATTTAAGTCCAGTGTTTTGTGTTGTTAAACATAATAGTAAATAAAGGGTTGTTCATGATTTTAGGGAGATGAACAAGGTTACAGTAAAAGACACAGGGATGCCACCAATGCCAGAGGAGTTTGTTAATTCTTTTGCGGGACATGCATGTTATGGATTAGGTGATATTATGGGAGGATACAATGAGTGCGAATTGGACGAATCATACAGACCCATGACGTTGTTTGAAACACCACTGGGGTGCTTCAGGTTGACAAGGTTACCGCAAGGCGCAACAAATTCTGTGGGGGTATATCAAGCACAGATGATGTGGATATTGCAGGAAGAAGTTCCAGAACATGTGTGAATTTTCATTGATGATGGCGGTATAAAAGCACCAGCCAGTGATTTTGATGGGGAGGTGTTAGAAGAGAATCTGTATATTAGAAGGTTTGTTTGGGAATATGCAATTACCCTGGAAAGAGTGCTATTTAGGATAGAGGAGGCAGTAGTAACAATCTCTGGGTCCAAATTTGCTTGTTGTGTTCCAGCACTAGATATAGTGGGACATGTGGTATGCAAGGAAGGGAGAATCATTGCTGAAAAACAGAGGAATAAGGTACTTACATGGCCAAGACCAAGAAATACTACAGATTTTAGAGGGTTTTTAGGCATTTTTACATATGTAAGAATGTTTATTCGAGATTTTGCTTTGTTGTCTTCACCTTTACGGCGCTTAACAAGAAAAGATGTTGTATGGGATTGGATGGAGGAAAGCAAGGAGTCATTTGAGTTATTAAAAAGGATTGTAGGGAAAGATATTCTTTTGAAGAAATTGGAGTATGGACCAGGCACTGGGAAAATTACTCTAGCAGTGGATTCTAGTGTGTCCGCAGTGGGTGCAGTTTTGATGCAGGAGGATGAGGAAGGTAATGATAGACCTGTCTTTTATGAATCTAAGACTCTTACCAAAGTGGAGTCCAGGTATTCTCAGTCCAAGCTGGAGTTATGCAGAGCAGCCAAAATTCTTAAGAAGCTACAATGGATGCTTTGGGGGCAGCATTTTGAGCTGCAGGTTGATGCGCTATCGTTGGTGCAAATGATTAGTAGCCCAAGTTTACCAGATGCGCCCATGACAAGGTGGGTAGTGCAAAATAATTTGTTTTCTTTTGATTTAGTCCATAAGCCGGGAAAATCATTCACTATGCCAGATTCATTATCTAGAAGACTGTTGTGTGAAGAAGACTTGGAAGCCAAATAATTTGAAGAAGATAAGAGATGGGTAAATGGGATAGATTATTGTTATGAAATATTTGGCAGGAACGTCCGCAATGAAAATAAACTAGCAGGAAGGAACGTCTGTGATGACAATAAACTAGCAGGCAGGAATGTCCGCAATGACAATAAACTAGCAGGCAGGAACGTCCGTGATGAAAATAAACTGGAATTCAGGATCGTCTGCAATGACAATAAAGTAGTAATGTGGAATGTCCGTAAAGACATAAAACTAGATATTGACGATGCAAAGGATGTTTGTAGCATGTGTAGTCTACAACTGGATTTAGGGGACGCTGAAGCTAACATAGCAACAAGGAGTGCGCTAGGCAAGGTAGTGGAAGAGTCAGATGATAAAGATGATTTAAGGGGAAGTCAAGACAGTACTACTCATCTCAAAGAGGGGGAGTATTCTGAAGACAATGCATCTACTGATGAGTGAGTATAATTGTTAAGGTTATATATGGAAGGTAATAGTTGACCATATTTTTGCAATAAAAAGGTTTGGCACAATATTGAGAAGCGCGCTAAAGGCTATTTTATTAAAAATTGGAATTTATGGAAGAATCAAGCTTTGTCTCCTCAGTTAGTTGTTCAAACTAGGGAAGGGAAGGAGAAGATATTCAGGGAGTTATATGAGAATTTAGGACATAGAGGTCAAGATGAGACGTATCACAGAGTTAGATAAAGATTCTGGTGTCCCAATATGAAGAATAAAGTGAGAGATTGGGTTAAATCTTGTCCTGAATGTCAGCGCAGGAGTTACAGAAAGCCAAAAGAGAAAGGAAGAGTGACGGGAGAAGATACTGTTTTTGGTAGGGTCAGTTTAGATGCAGTTCATATAAAAGAAGGACACTTTAAATACCTGGTAGTAGCCAGGGATGATCTATCAGGATGGGTTGAAGCAGAGCCGTTGGTAAATCTTAAGGCGAGTAATGTAGTTGAATTTTTAAAGAAAGAATGGGTTTATAGGTATGGGGTAATGAAAATGGTAACTGTAGATGGTGGTGCTGAATTTGCTAAAGAATTCCAAGGGGTAGTAAAAGGTATTGGCGCAAAGTTACGAGTTGCAACATCATATTATTATGAAGTAGAGGGAATGGTAGAAAGAGGGCATTAAGTTATAAAGGATGCGTTAGTTAAATTATGTGGAAATAATAGGGCAAAGTGGAAGAACTACTTGCCATTATTTTTGTTTGCGGACAGGATTTCAGTTAAAAGGAAAACAGGCTTTTCACCTTATAAACTTATTTTTTGTAAAAGGGGGGTATTACCTATTGATATGGAGGCTTGATCTTTTCTAGGATGTGACTGGGATCAAGTGGGCTCAACTGAAGATTTAATTCTAGCAAGGGTAGCGCAGCTTGAAAGGAAAGACAAGTTTGTGAAGAAGGCCTATGAAAGAATGATGCAGATCCGGTGTAGACAATCATATAGTACTAGCTATAGGCCTTGACCAAGGGAGTTGGAGAAAAACCAGAGAGAAAATCCCCTGTCCCTTTAGAAAAATAGAGTGAGATTTACTTGCTAAAGTAAGTTGGTTCCTGTTTTCTAAAGCTCCTGTTTAACACACTTGACTGCTTGATGAGCCAAGAAATTAGTCCCCAGATAGACTACCAGACCAAAGAACTGAAATGTAGAACAAAGTCCACACCAGAGACAGCAAAGATACTTGATGTAGGCTGCAAATCCACACCAGAGACAGCAATAATACTTGCTATAGCTTGCAAGACTATAACAGAGAAAACAGTTGCCAAAGTTAAGTTAAATGAAGAACTCACTTGCAACAAACACAGCCAATTGTGGCCAGAAAACAGTGAAAACTGAGTGAGGAACAATGATATCACCTCCGGATGGTTGTATGATGATGAAGGTTGCCCCAAACTGTCTTATTCACTATGTACACACAGACCACTAACTAAGAGCCCATGTGCACCCACCAATCTGGCGCCTGTACCTGCCAAATTGCATAAAAAACCCTCCTGAAGTGCTCCCCAACCTCTTAAAACAGAGGCGGGCGGGCCGCCCAACGTCAGAGATGCCACCTGAAGCGGCCCGGCCTCCCTGAAGCCAGAAAACCAGCAAAAACCACTAATCTACTTAGAAAAATTAGCTACAACTACTAAAACCTTTAAAACACGGAATTTCACTATAACAACGTTGCCACATGAAATATAGAGAAAAATTAGCTCTATCCAATGGTACTAAGCACTTAACCCTAAGACTTAAGGTTAACCCGTAAAACACAAAAAACAAAATTAAACAGCAATCTTTTATAAATGAAAAATGAGGAAATGACCCCTTAAAACTCAGAATATGAAAAATTTCTACGAGACATCAAATATAGAGAAAAACCAGGGCTATCCAATGATAGTACTCACATACCTGCAGACCCAATATCCACAGAATAAAACCAGAAAAGTACCAAATTCCTTAACAGATGTCAATTAAGACATGCACAAACAGCGCCAAATCACACAACAAAGGCCCCTGAAAATGTTTGAAGACCACATCCTCCCTCCAATTGAGAATGTCCCCATTCTTTCTTCATCCAACCACCATGTTTAACCTTCTTACCAAATCTGCCTCTGAAATGGGTCCCTGCCAATACTGCATTGACAATAATTTAATCTGCACCATGACACCACCTGTCCATCCATAAAGAACGTCCTGCGATGTCTGCCAATCCAGAAAGAAGACCTGCCACAGACCTGGTCCACTTTCTTCCACAACAGATTCACCTTCAGCTCAACCTGGTCCGTCTTCTGCCAGCACCAAAAGATCTAGGCCATCCATCCTGATACCCAGATTAATCAAAAAGCTCCACCCTTCACAGAAGAGTGCCACAACCCATAAAACAACTAGTTCCACCATCCCTGGTCCATCTGATGGTAAAGAACTTTAATTTCTTCCTTCAACTTTAAAACTGATGACTTCTCAGTTCCTCCATCTTCTGATAGTGATGATAACAATGTAGGATCCATTGCACCACCAACACCAACGCACTTGCCCACTATCAAGGCCAAGTTCCAACAACACACATCTCAACAGAAACAACTTCTGCTTCACTACTTCCAATGCACTCCTGCTAGAGATCCACAGGACATTGAGAACAGAAGACACCTCATTCACCAGTTCAAGGCTAATTCTGAACACTTCATTTCATCTCTTGATTCCCTCTGTAATTCCACTAGTACTTGAGTTTGATTCAGAAAAGAAAAATTGACCACACCCTCTATAGGATGTAACCACAAACAACCCTCAGTTTTAAGTCTTGGGGGACCATCCTCATTTTATAGTCTTGGGGGACTCAAAAACCCTCAGTTTAAAGTCTTGGGGGACTCAAAAACCTAAATCATAAACCCAGAACCAGAGATCAACCACATTAAGACACAGAGAAAAAACTAATATTCTGGGGTAATTGTCAATAGAGCTGCCAGCCCATCAATTACCTCCAAACTTGCCTTTGCTAAATTTGGAGGCTCCCCCTGTGGATACCCTCCACCAATCTTTCAAAACCGATTCCAACAATAAAACGTTTCCCTCAGTTTACAGTCTTGGGGGACTTAAAGCCCTCAGTTTAAAGTCTTGGGGGAATAACACAGTATTCAGTTTAAAGTCTTGACGGACTAGTCTTGATAAAATCTTGAAACCAGCCAGTTTAAAGTCTTGGAGGACTAACAGAAACCAGATTTCAGTTTAAAGTCTTGATGGACTCATCTTGATACCATAGCTTTTTCAGTTTAGAGTCTTGATGGACTGGCGGAATTTTGCATAAAATAGACGCAGCCAATTTCATTCAGAACACCTCTACAGCCAACCTGCTGAACTTCCACCTTCACTTCATCATCTACCCATCACTGACAAAAATCTCCTCCTATCACTTTTCATCATCTTTTCTCACCACAGATCATGGCTGGATCTCCTGATGTTAACCCTTCTACTCTCCCTTGCTTCACTGCTCCCAAGGACTATGCCTGCAAACAGTGTATCCACATGTGCAGACCTTGCACATTCACTCTTTCAACTCCTGAATCCAAATTCTACAACAGGGCTTGTGATTCTTGCTATTCCAAAAAGAAAAGATGTGACAGAGATGCCAACTACCCTATTCCTCCTCCTTCACCTTCCCACAAATACATCTCTAGATCCCCTACTAGATCCCCAGAGCTTGGTCCTTCCTCTTCCTCTTTATCTTCAGCACCTTCCAGAAGATCCAGAAGCTCTGCTTCCAGAACTCTTCGCAAAAGACCAGCCTTAGCTTCCCAAGAAACTGTTTTTATCTCCGCCAAATTAGCTCCAAAAGCTTCAAGATCAACTCCCAGGCTTCTAGACCGCGTCCAGGCAGCCCGGCCGACGTCGGGCGGCAGGCCCACCTCACCAAACAGTGAAAATCAGGGTCAAAACCTCCAAAAACGGCCAGAAAACAGCCTAATTCATCCAGATAACAACAACAACTCAACCCAACTACCTCCTACTGCTCCCAGAGCATTGCAATCCACCCTTCCAAAGTCCAAAAGCACCAAAATTTCCCAGATTTCTAAGAGACCTTCCAGAGAACCCCAAGAAGAAACCAGAACACCCTATACTGCACCCAAACAACAACTTCGTCCCCAACTAAGACAAAGAAACTACACCTCTCCTCTGTCAGCCAACTACTCTTCTGACAGTTCCATCTCTTCAAAAGCTCCATCCAGAAGAGATCAATCTGCTTCCAAATCCCACTCTCCTGCTCGATCCTTTAACAACCCTGATACTCTATCACCAGCACCTCCTCCAGCTGAATCCAACAGAAATAACAACCACAACAACAACAAAAATCCCACTGCTCCAACTAAGCCCCAGGAACATCAGCCTCCTAGTTCACCTTCTCAGGATCCTTCAGAGGAAAACCATGAGAATCTATATCTTTCCCTAGTTGACCCACTTACTATAACCATTACAAAATTGTCAGAGATCCAAATCCAAGCTGCTTACAGATTTGATGAGCTTCCAATCTGTAAGTACCAAATTAATTATCCCTTTTCTTCAACAAAAATAATTACTGATCCAATTCTTCTTGTCTAGTTGGCACCCCTCCTCCTAAATCTATTATTGGAGTTGGCCAACCTCTTAAAACTTCTTTGACCCTGGATTATGGAGACATGAAGAAACACCTAAGCACTATGTGTTCCAACATGCTAAAAGCCTTTTCCCTCCATGGACCTTTGAATGACTTTGAAAAATCCCTGAGAAAGCACCTGTTGGACAACCACTGAAAAATGTCTAGGATCATTAAGCACACCCTCCAGCACTCCATTCCTACCTCTTCTTCTTCCTCCTCTGAACTTCCCTCTAATCCAATTCCTGACCATTACAATCCCTATCATCTCTCCAGCAGGATGCACTTCAAAGAACACAGTGACTCCCACAATCCCAAAAAAAACAAAAACATCATCACAATCCGGACCAGCCTCCAGAAGCTTCATCATCCAGACAATGAGCTCCTGCAAAAGATTAGAAACATAATAATGATATAAAACAATTAATTAAAATAATTTCAGATTTTTTTTTCTGTCTACTAATATACTAAAATAAAAAAATTAATAAATGAAATGAAATGAAATAACATAAATGAAATAAAATAAAATATAAAAATTAATAGAAATGGTATGCCCCAGCCAATTGATGAGCTGATCCCCTGATACCTTACCGACATCCAAGTGCACCTTGATGTGGATAAACAATTAATTCTTTTAAATGATTAACAGAAAACAAAATTCAAAAAATTTAGAAATTCAGAAGATAATAAAAATAATGAAACACAGAAACACATGAAATAAATAATAAATAAAAAAAAGAAAATAGCATTGCCCGGCCAATTGATGAGCCTTTCCCCACCAATGCTTGCCCACATCCAGGTGACCCTGATGTGGTAACACCCTATATTTTTGATTTTATAATTTTAAACAACCCCCTAAAAAAATTAAAAGAAAAAAATAAAATAAAAAGAAAATAATCTAAAACTGCTATCTAGCATAAACATAACTGCAAAATTAAAGACAGTCCAGCTCCATAGATGGTCCAATAAGGGAAAGTCCGATCCATAGAAATGATCACTGGGTGGGCTCCCTCCAATAAGTAAAAATGATGGGAGACCACCAGTGATCCACCACCAATCTAAAAAAACCAAAGATAAAGAAGCCAGTGCCAAACCAGTTTAAAGTCATAGTGGACTTAATACCTGAATAATAAACAACAGAACTAGAACTCAACTAGGAAAAACAAAAGACTTGAGACAGACATTCTGGGGTAACTGTTCTACAGAGCAGCCAGCTCATCAGTTACCCCCACACTTTCCAAAATAAAATCTAGAAGCCCCCCTCTGGGTACCTTCTAACAAAAATACAACATCCAACACAAAAAAACCCAAACCAATAAACAGTGAAGAGTCCAGCACATGAAAACCAAAGGAAATTCCAGTTTAAAGTCATAGAGGACTAAAACCTGTCAAAAGAAACCAATACTAGGGTTCAACCAAATTAAGAGAAAGGGTTGGAAACAGACAATCTGGGGTAACTTTTGATAGAGCAGCCAGCCAATCAGTCACCCCTACACTTGCCAAGATCAAATCTAGAAGCCCTACCCATGGGTACCTTCTAACAAAAAGTTTCCAACACAAAAGTTGCTCTGCAACACCACAAAAATTCCAAAACAAAAAAGAAAGTTCCATAGTTTATCCTCATTGCAGAGTCAATCTTCTTCATGCCTAGTGCCTCTGGGATAAAACCTCTTCACTTGGTCTGCAGCCACCCTCTTTTTCAAGACTGCACCATCCAACTCTTCCAAAACATAAGAACCTCCAGAAACCTGAGATCTGACTCTGTAAGGTCCATTCCATCTGTCAGCAAACATTTTCCCCCACTGACTCTCCAAACTTCTATTATACACCAAAACCAAACAACCAGGTTTCAAGGGAATCCTGAGTCTATGAGCCAACTTCTTGTTCCAGTACCTGACCAATTTATTCCTAATCTTCATCATTCTAGAGTATGCCTTCTCCTGACATTCCTCTCTACCTTCCAACTGTTGCATCCTGGCACAGAGCAAATATTCTATTGAGTGCACATCATCCCAAACAATTCCAAGATAAGAGACAGCTTCCAAGTCCACTGGTAGAAAGGCTTTCTGATCAAACTTTAACTCATAAGGAGAATAGCCAGTTGTCCTCTTCACAGTGACCCTATCAGCAAATAACACCAAGGGTAAATAATGCCTCCACTTTTCAGCACTATCTCCGCACATCTTCACCAAAGCATTCTTGATAACTTGATGGCCTCTTTCAACCATTCCTTCAGCTTCAGGATAATAAGGTGTTGCCACTCTAACTTTAGAACCAAAACTAGCCACAGCTTCTTTAAATTTGGCACCAAACTCTGGCCCGCCATCAACAGTGACCAACCTCATCAACCCATACCTATAAATCCACTCCTTCTTCAAAAACTCTGCCACATTCTTGGCAGTCAAATTAACCAGAGGCACTGCCTCAACCAAACCAGAAAAATTATCCCTAGCAACAATCAAGTATTTATACCTGACCTCTTTAATATTTACAGCATCCAGACTGACGCTTCCAAAAACAGTTGATTCACAAGTAGCACGGCCCATCTCTTTAGGTTTCTAGTGACTTCTTCTTTGACATTCTTCACAAGATTGAACCCAACCCTGCACAGCTAACTTCACACCTGGCCACCAAAATCTGTCTGCTACTCTTCTATAAGTCTCCCCAAAGCCTCTATGACCAAGTTCTTCATGCAAAGACTTTAAAACCAATTCTTGACCCTTCTTCTGAGTCACCACCACTTGAAGATTAGGATGCCTTCTCCTCATCAACCTTCTTCCTGACACATAAAGTCCAGGACTCTTCTTCTTGATTGCTAACCAAGTATCATCATCACAACTATCTGGCCTCTCCAAGGTCAACAGATATTCCACCAAAATAAAATGAAACCAAGACTGACCCCAGGTCTCATCTTCAAATTCCAACAAAACAACATCCAAGGGTACAATTCTGTCATCAAAATCACCAGTATAAACATGAGCCAATTTAGCAGCCCAACCAGGACACCAATCCTTAAATTTTGGCATGTCCTTCTCTTTCCACTGAACCTTGTGAGAAACCAGTTCACTAACAAAAACACCCTTTTCAAATTTGAGCTGTCCCGAACAACAACTCCATCTTAATCAACAAAAACATCCTGACCACCAGAATCAAGATCAGATCCAGCCAGTTTAGCCTCTTGGGGGAGGTCAGAAAAACTTCAGCACCCTTTGTGCTGGCCCTAACCACTGGAACATCTTCATCAAACTCTTCAGCCTCAGAATCTTCATCTGTAGGTGGCCTCCTTGATAATCCATCAGGCATAGTAAAAGTTTTACCTGGTTTGTGTACCAGGTCAAAAGAAAAATGTTGAATAATTGCCACCCACCTAGTCATTGGGGCATTTAGAAGACTAGGTGTATTGATCATCTGAACCAAAGACTTTGAATCCACCTGCAGCTCAAAATGCTGCCCCCACAAAACCGTCTGTAGCTTCTTTAAAATTTTAGCTACACCACACAATTCCAACTTAGGTTGAGAATACCTAGATTTCACCTCATTAAACACCACAGACTCATATCTTACTGGCCTGACACTCCCAGTCTTATCCTCCTGAGACAAAACAGCACCAGCAGCAATATAACTTGAGTCCACTTCCAGATAAATTTTTCCAGTACCAACACCATAATCCAACTTGTGAAGAACAATATCCTCACAAACAACCTTTTTCAACTTCTGAAAAGCCTCTTCAAACTCTTCAGTCCATTCCCAATCTGCATCTTTTCTGGTCAATTTCCTTAAAGGTGAAGCCAACAAAGAAAAATCCTTAATAAAAATCGTGACATATACACATACACCCAAAAATCCCCTGACTTCAGTAATATTTTTAGGCCTTGGCCATGACTGGATTTTATTAATCTTCTTCTTCGCCATAATCCTTCCCTCTTTACGTACCACATGACCCAGAATTTCCAAAGCAGGAACACAACAACAGAATTTTGACCCTGAAATGGTCAAACCAGCCTCTTCTATCCTGAACAACACACTCTCTAGAGTTATTTCATATTCCCACACAAACCTCCTTATGCCAGGGTTCTCCGCTAACACCTCATTACCATAATCAGTGGATGGTCCTTTAATTCCACCATCATCAATAAAAATACCAGCATGAGTAGGAACCTCATCCTGCAAAATCCAAGCCATCTGTGCTTGATAAACTTCCACTGAATTAGTTGCTCCTTGAGGCAACCTAGTGAGCTGAAATCTTCCCAAAGGAGTCTAAAAAGTTGTGAGAGGCCTTGAATCCGTATGTAGTTCCCTCTAATCATAACCACCCATAATATCACCCAAACCATAACACACCCTTCCAGCAAAAGCTTCAACAAAATCCTCTGCACTTGGTGGCATACCAGCGTCCTTGATAGTGACTCTATTCAAGGCTCTAAGATCATGAACCACCCGCAACTTTCCATTCTGCTTCTTTACACAGAACACCGGACTTGAGTAACTGGATGTTGATTGTTCATTTAACCCAGTCCTGACTCTTTCCCTAACAATCTCCACAAAATCCTCTCTAATAGCGGCTGGAATCGGAATAGGTTTGATTTACCAAGGATCATGACAAACCACAGGAGTCAAGTAAGGTTCCCCATAAGAGTGCTTCAATACACCTCTTTCCTCCTCAACAAACGCCACAGCTTTTTCCCTTAGCACAATAACGTGCAACAACAACTTCTTTTCTTCTTCAGACAACCACCCATCAGGACCAAAATTAACAACTTTCAATCTTTCCACGGTCACCCTAGCCGTCTCTTCAAATTCTGGAGGATTCTTCACCAAAGGAGTACAGTACGGATCTCTTGAAAAAGGAGGTCTCTTCAAAGGCGGATTCAAGCCCACAGGCATAGGCTCATTGACAGGCCTAATCTTCTGCGCTACCTTCTTATACTTTGCCGCTCCACCTTCAACTAGAGGGATCTTCAGGAATTCTTCACCACCAGACCTGGAACAAAAACCAAGTGTTTCCTCATTGCTCAGATGTGTGGCCAAGGTAATGTTTTTGAAAGGTGTAGAAGAAACCCTAGCAGTGAACAATTGGGAGGACTTACTTTTACACCCCAATCTCACCACTCCAAAACTTTTCCGCAATTCCACATCTTCATCCTCACTTCCAACGTCCAAATCATCAAATCTTGATTCATCTTCTGAATCACATCTTCTAAACTTGTGCAGTTTATCCTCATGCTGGAGGCCCAAAATTAGATCTTGATGATCTTCTCTCTTCATAATTTTCTGCAGTTTAACCCCATGCTGGAGGCCCAAAAATAGATCTTGACAATCTTCACAAAAATATTTTGCGTCTTCTTTATTCATTATCTTCAAATTTTTTTCTTGATTTTCATGAATTATCTTGAAATCTTTATCTTCTTTTCTTGAGTTTTCTTCTGACCTACAAAAATAACCAGGGGTTTCCACAATTCTCACAGGTGTGGCCCAGGTAATGTTTTTAAAAGGTGTAGAAGAAACCCTAGCGGTGCACAATTAGGAGGACTTACTTTTAGACCCCAATCTCACCGTCCCAAAACTTTTCTGCATATCTTTCAATAAAGATATATAACCAATCTTCATCTTTGAACTTGAATTAAAAATAATTAAGAATCTTGAGAGAGAAAAGAGACTTGATAAAAAACTTGATGAATACTTGCAGAGAATAGAAACATTAAAAAGAGAAAGTTGAAAATCCACTTGGTATATCTCCAAGTGAGCTGACCTACTACAACCTGGGATTTCCTCAGCTTGGGGAGAGGTTGCGGCACTAGGGTGATCAGCCCTTATTACTCTAAAAAAGAAAGACTCTCAATAGAGCCTGAGCCGCAATCCAAAAAACCAGAGGCAGAACCCACTTCCTTCCATCTCCTGAAGCAGTCCATGCACTGGCACATTAAAGATAAACCAGGCCTGGTCTCCCAACCATCCTCTCCAGGGGATGATAACCTCATGTGAAGCCTCCTTTTGTCTTCACCAGTCAATTCCAAACTGATTCCCAAATCAAATTGATAACCAATTCTTGCCTGAAAATCTATCAAGAATGGCCCACCCAAAACTGCTTTTATATTACCTTTAGCAATGTAAAAATGAACCTTCCCTGAGGCTCCTCCAACATCTAACTTCACAAACTCTGAAGTTCCAACCAATTCAGTGACATGGCCACCGATCCCTCTCAAATTCCCACCAATACCAGTTTTGATGGGGAGGCCCATATGAGTTGCCTCAAACAAAGAAATCAGGTTTATCTGAGAACCTAAATCCACCAATGCCCTTGCCTCCCTGCCATTCAGAGTGACATTGAAATATCCCAGAGGAGCAGAAAAATGAGTTTCCAACCCCTCACCAAACTTTTCAGCAGAATCACAAATGTATTCTACCTCACCAGAAGAAACTCTTCTCCTGGTCAACAGCTTTTTCTTCCTATCAGCCAACCCTGGACTGATAGCATACAATTCCCCATAAGATAGGGAAACCTGACCCTGATTCATCCTTTCCAGGACAGAGTCCATAACATTAACTTGACCAGACACTGATGGCCTCTCAAAGTGAGCTCTTTGCTTCACCACCTTGGTCCTAGAAGCTTCTTGAGGACCAGCACCACCAACAGATTTACCATTAACAGGAACCAAACCAGATCCCTTACCAGAACCTCTGACTCCAGCAGGCTTTGGCAATGAAGCCAAAGGAACATACTCCTCAGAGTCAGAATCCACCTCCATTGGCATTGGCTCACCATTCATATCCAATGTACCAAAACTAGGGGGGCCCATGTCAGCCATACCCTTCTGCATCTTGTACAGCTCCTCTTTGCTGTACCTCCTCCTATCTGCACTCAGCTTACGATCCACCTTTAAAGAATTTGGCTTTGGTTGGGCCTGAGAACTGCTCTTAGGCCTTCCCACCTATCCTGCTTCCATATAATAAACACCAGCCAAACATTCACCACTTGGCTGTCCACCACAAGAATACAACTCCAAACCACCAAAGGAAGTAGAAAAAAAGACCTTATTGACCTCCTTCCCCTTTCCCTTAGTATCCTCATTCTCCTTCCCAGAAGACTTCCCTTTATCAGGAATCTCCTCAAACCTTGGCCTCTTTTGATTGAGACCTCCCCTTCTCCTGATCAAATCAACAGGAGCCTGCCCCTCACTGGGCTTAGCAAAAGAACCATCAGGGAACTTGAAACCCCTGCCATCAAATTCCACCTTTCCTTCAGACACATCTCTGTTCAATTTCCAACAATCATTTGACCTGTGCCCCCTCCTGCTGCAATAAGAGCAGACCCAAGGATCACTCCTACCAGCCCTCCTATCAAAATCTCTAGGATGAGAAGGTGCCTTATTGACCTTTTTAGCCTCCTGAACAAAAATATGCAGCTGCTTTGTAAGATCAGCCAACTGCTCCACCATTGGGTGCCTCTCCTGTTTGGGAACATGCACCAAATTCTTCTCCTCCTTCTTCTCCCTAACTTCTTCTTCAGCCAAAGCCTCACTGACTTTGCTGAAATACTTGGCCGACCCCTCCTGATAGGTGTCCACAGCCAATAACTTCAAATGGGCCTCAACAGCCTCCTTCACCTTATCCAAGGCAGGCAACTTCTGGTCCCCATTATAAAAAGTCTTCATCAATTCCTTTCTTGACAACTCCTTCAAAACATCCATCCTGACATCTCTAGGCAGGGCAGACCAAAAAACATCTTTGGCATCAATTTCATGTGCCAGCTCCTCCACTTCCACCAAATATTCCACCACAGAATCAAACTGTAGCAGAAACTTCCTGTAACTATTTAAGCTACCAACACCACCATAAGATTGCCATTCACTGACAACTTTGTTCAGATCCACCATAGTGAACCTGACACCCCATCTATCCACCATTTCCCTACACAACAATTTCCAATCTCTCTTCTTGTAGCCAGACATGACCACAATCTCCTTCTCCACGGACCTATCACCAATGAAGAAGATAATCTGCTTCACCATGTCCAGGTAGGAAGCACCATCCACTCCAGCAGCAGTTTCATACTTCTCTAGAAACCACTTGACATCTTCCCCATTAAACTTGGTACCATCCCAAGTTTTAATCCTCACACAATCCATAACCATCACAGAAGGAGGACCATCCCCCCCACTGACAGTCACCAATGGAATAGAGGAACCAGAAGCCATTCCTCCAGTCCAAAACACCAAAAAGAGCCAACCAAAGAAAACAGAGATTCCAAAGAACTAGAAAGTTCTACCCCCACGTTGGGCGCCAGAAATGTAGACAATCCTATAGTATTAGCTATAGGGCTTGACCAAGGGAGTTGGAGAAAAACCAGAGAGAAAATCCCCTGACCCTTTAGAAAAATAGAGTGAGATTTACTTGCTAAAGTAAGTTGGTTCCTTTTTTGCTAAAGCTCCTGTTTAACACACTTGACTGCTTGATGAGCCAAGAAAGTAGTCCTCAGATAGACTACCAGACCAAAGAACTGAAATGTAGAACAAAGTCCACACCAGAGAAAGCAAAGATACTTTATGTAGGCTGCAAATCCACACCAGAGACAGCAATAATACTTTCTATAGCTTGCAAGACTATAACAGAGAAAACAGTTGCCAAAGTTAATTTAAATGAAGAACTCACTTGCAACAAACACAGCCAATTGTGGCCAGAAAACAGTGAAAACTGAGTGAGGAACAATGATATCACCTCCGGATGGTTGTATGATGATTAAGGTTGCCCCAAACTGTCTTATTCACTATGTACACACAGACCACTAACTAAGAGCCCATGCGCACCCACCAATCTGGCACCTGTACCTGCCAAATTGCATAAAAAACCCTCCTGAAGCGCTCCCCAACCTCCTAAAACAGAGGCGGACAGGACGCCCGACGTTGGAGATGCCGCCTGAAGCGGCCCGGCCTCCCTGAAGCCAGAAAACCAACAAAAACCACTAATCTACTTAGAAAAATTGTCTACAACTACTAAAACCTTTAAAACTCGGAATTTCACTATAACAACATTGAGACATAAAATATAGAGAAAAATTAGCTCTATCGAATGGTACTAAGAACTTAACCCTAAGACTTAAGGTTAGCCCGTAAAACACGAAAAAGAAAATTAAACAGCAATCTTTTATAAATGAAAAATGAGGAAATGACCCCTTAAAACTCAGAATATGAAAAATTTCTACAAGACATAAAATATAGAAAAAAACCAGGGCTATCCAATAATAGTACTCACATACCCGCAGACCCAATGTCCACGGAATAAAACCAGAAAAATACCCAATTCCTTAACAGATGTCAATTAAGACATGCACAAACAGCGCCAAATCACACAACAAAGGCCCCTGCCAATGTTGGAAGACCACACTGGGACAAGTCAGTTAAATATTGAGATGAGCTTTTAGTGCATTGGTTGAGAAAGCCATTGAGCCCAGGAGATTTGGTTTTGGTTTATAATAGAAGTTTAGAAAGCCAATGGGGGAAGATGTTTTCTGACAGATGGAATGGTTGTTATAGGATAAGAAAGCAGATAAATGAAGGGTCTTACTTACTGGAGCAACTGGATGGTACTGAGTGGAAGAGACATGTGGCTGAAGATCAGATCAAAAGATTCTACCCAAGGTGTGTTCCAGTGATACAATAATACCTCCAGAATGAGGAAAAACTACCGGAATAATACCCTTGGGAAGAGGTTAAACTAACAAGTTATGTTAAGCTTTCTTTTTCTAAGAAGACTCACAGGAGGCTTGACACAGTTGTGATGGATAGAGGGCGCTAACTGGAAGTTAGGTTGACTATGTCTGAACAGGCAACTGGCATAAGCACTCAGATGAAGGTGTAGATGAAAATGAAATCTTATATTTTCATTGTTCGAGGGGACATGATGAGATAGGAAATTAGATGAAAGGAGATGCATACCATGTAAACGCAAAAGAGGCTGGGAATTTAGCTAATGAGTTAACTAACCAGGAGTGGAATAATGATTTATAGATGGGGCGCTCTACAGTTCAATTCTTATTTTACATTTCATATTTATGTATCTCAGTAAAGGCGGTAAAGTTTTATGATTTAAAAGGTTTATTTATGATTTTTTGGGTTTACAGTCTTTTAAAGAAAGTATAGGGAGCAAAGTTAGGCACTCTAAATTTAGAAGAAAAGTAGTATGGAAGACAGGTGTAGTAAATAGTGCCATGTCTAAAATGATTATTTAAAGTCATAGCGTGAAAAATATTTGAAGACTATGTACAGGGAGAATGGACAGAGGAGGCCCATAAGGAGAGCACTAGTGGACTATCCAGTATTGGGGTGATAGCTATTAGGATATCCTTTCCAGTCCTCAGGCATGACAAAACAATAAGGATTGCCAGGGAATCCAAGAATAGTTGATGAGCTGATTTCTTTCATTAGTTGACCTATCATTTCTATATGGGTATAGCGAGCTTCAAGTTCAGCATCAGAAAAAGCTGGTGCCTTATAATAGGATAGAGACATAGCGTCATATATAAGACAAAAACTGGAAAACATTTGCATGGAATGAACAAAGGGTAAAGGAATAGGAACCCATCCCAGGGAGATGAATTCATTGAAGCCTAACAAGGAGTCAGTGGGCAAGGAGAACGTAAGTATAATGAAGGATACTTACTTGCTAATAAGTTTTGTGGGGGCCCTGATGGAAAATGAATGGTAACCACGTCAGGAGCAGCTGTAGTGGAGCCTGAGTGCATAGAAGCATTAGATCTCGGAGTGGAAGAAGGTTTAGCGCTTGGCTGTATAGAAATTTCGCGCCTGGGAAAACTAGGAAGCAATGGTGATTCATAAGGAACATTATTATTAGTAGAAATAGTGGGACTAGGGGTTGTAATTGTGGGAGCCCTGCTAGTAGAGATAGGTGGAAAGCAAATATAACCAGTAGGCTGAGGAGTATTCTGGTTTAGAGAGATATTGCAAGTTTTGTGGTATCATAAGCAATTGTCACAGGCGGGTCTAAAGGAGGCATACCCCAAAGGTTTAGAAAGTGTACAATGAAAGTTGCGGCGTTTACAAAACAAAAATGCTTGATCTTTGGGAACAGTACGGTATTGAGTCATGATATTTGGATGAAGGAGATGTAGGATATTAGTTGAGCTATTTATAAGATAACAATGGCATTATAGAGGAGTCACGAGTTGCGCCATGTCTGGCTTGAGCGCTGGATGGTTTCTAAGAGGAAAGTGAAATATTTTAGTCATAATGAAGGACCCAAGGAAAGGCAAATCTGTTGCAGTCAAGGGAAAGTCATATATTGCGAAGATCTGAAGATTTCAAGAGAGCGCATGCATATATGACACAGGGAAGTATTTTCTGCTATCAAAAGTAGCAATGATCTCAAGTTGTTATTTTTTATTATTATTATTGTTGTTTCATCTTTCATAGGCACTTAATAGCAGCGTGCGCTGCTTAGAAAAAGGATGATATTTTTTTTGGGGGGAGACTCATCTCGCAATTGTAGAATTCTCACAGTTAAGTGAAAATAAAAATAAATGTATTACATTTTTTTACAAGGCTATATACACATTACAGATTATTTTATATGTAATCTGAAAGTTTTTAATAAAATTATTGTATTTAAGAATTGTGATATTGTCAATCAATTTTTATTGACCAACTTAATTTAAAAAAGTATTATTTTAATAAGTTGCTTCAAAAAATACTGTGCATTGAGTAGACTCATGGAACAATATTTCTGTCTTCCATTCAGTTATCCACACACCTTAACTATGTTTTCAATATGGATCCAATATTATTTGTGTGATACTTCAAGTGAAAGTTCAGTATTACTTCAGTCTGAGTTCCATCTGATTTCAATATGACTTCAAGTTGATGACTTGCTAGCAACTCCCTCCCCCAAATATTGAGTGGTGAAATATATAATCTATTTTCTTTAAAGATCTCTATAAATTCATTCTACTTTCTTCCCAAATAATATATAACCCCACTTAAAGTATGTGCTTTAACTCTCTTTAAATATAAGAGTGGCAGGCACTTCTTTTAAAATTAGTTTTAGAAAGGTGAACCAAACCATATTGGATTGTGTCTATAGTTTAGTACTATAGAACTTTCTTTCTAAAACGTCACAGAAGCATACTTTCACAGTCCAATCTAAGAGGCCATATGTGTCTTTCCCCCTGAAGGATATCAACTAAAAGATTCTGATTGTGCTCTCCAGCTGAGGAAAGCACTATATGGAAACAAATAGGCAGCTAGGTGTTGATAGCTTCATATAGTGGGAAAACTTGATTCTCTTGGTTATGAGGCAAGCCAATATGAAAATATTTACTATATATTGAAGAAAAAATTTTTTACTGGAATAGTTTGGATCCCTGCCAATGATGCTATTGTCACTAGGAGCAGTGAATAAGTTTTGAAAGAACTAGAGGAGGTTTTGTAAGGTAGCCCAAAAGTAAAATTGAATAAAAAAGTAGATGATATTGTTGGTGTTGCAGTTAATAAAGTCCCCAAAGGCTTTGATCTAAATAATTTTAAACTTATCAACAAAATCTTGGCTACTCACAACCCATCTGGTTTGACTATGCAATATTCTTTACATACCAATTTAGCTATTGAAACATCAAAATATGAAGATGAGACTATCAACACAACAAAATACTTATCCATCTGTAAAGTCCTTTGTTATTTTGATGTTGCCACTCATCCATATTTAGCCTTCCCAGTTAGCTTCCTTTCTTGTTTCTCATCTAAGCCAACATCAACTCACTGGGTAGTGCTTGATCACCTTCTCCAATACACTGCGCAATATGGGGGGCGGACTTGTTAGCAAGTCTGAAACCTTGGACTCAAATTCACCATAGATTGAACACACATTAAGCTATTGAGAAAGGAACCATAAAAGCAGGGATGAACACCACTCAACAGAACAGTTTTAGGTGGGTGTTCAAGTAGAGTTCAGTATGGGTTCAGTATGAGTTCAGTCTGAGTTCAGGTTGGGGACTTGCTAGCAAGTCCACCCCCTATATTGCATAGTGATATGTCTGATGCACATCAAAATTATCACTTCATCTCCATCCCAATTTAAAACACCCACTTGAAATCCTTTCTTCTAAGATGCCACTTGGAGTACAAAAGAATTCTCAAGGGTACAATCTGGCCACCTCCTTATGTTAAACAACTGTCCCATTGTCTGAACCTCATGTAGACAGCTGACTGTAAGTGATTCATCAATTATGACCAAATATGTGGCTTTAGATATGGGGATTAAAGATGGTATTTGTATTTCTAACCTACTCCTGGACATACTTTTCAGCATTCCACATATAAAAATATTTTGGAACAACAAAGGTGAGATTTCCAATGCAAAAGATAATCTAGAAAACAAAAGAAAAATTATGTAGATAGAAACTTCTATATAGCTAAAAAACAACTCTTCCTTAAAAAATCTATGCTAGAATGGGTTCCTTCTGCGCAGATGTGTTCTGAAATTCTCATCAAGGAAATAGGCCCTTCAATTACTATGATTAGGAGGAAAGATATATGTGTTTTGCAGTGGTAAATTAATATAATAATAAAAAAACTATTATTATATATATATTATATCAATAAAAATTTTCTTTTCCCTTTTATATTCAATTCACTTTATATATAGCTTTACTTCTCTCTCCTTATTATTTTATTTTCTTCTCTTGGTATTAGTCTCAATGGCAATAAATGGGGGATATTTTGTTTATATGGTTTAAGTTTTCATAATTAAGTGGGGGGATGTTAGGTACCTGGAAATATGTACTTAGTTATGTATTAGTTCATATAAATTTTGGTTGCCCAATATGATATTCTTCTGTTTTTTCCAGAGTTCAACAATCTGACACGGCGCCACAATGATCAGATTACACACACTACAGCACATTTTTGTTCTTTCATGGGACACAAAAATTACACAAAAGATGTGCAACAGTAATGAAACAATTTTTTTTTTGCACTTGAGACCCACATAAGACATTTCATTTCCAAGAATAATTGTTACTTAACTGGTGTGCAATTGTTGCACCCCAAGACTAAACAAACATTTATTGTAGTGATGATATCAGGTAATGTTGGATATGTCATTTCACAAACCTTAAAAGCATAAATTTTATTAGTAATTTCACTTTGACATTTAATGATAGTTCCGGTGCTCCCAGAAGCAACTGTATTTAAAAGTTTGAAATTGTAAAATTTTTTGACTGGGGCACTGGGTTTCGGATCCCACTTTGATTCTTTAGAAACCATTTCACCAAATGAAGGTGAGAGAATTGGTGGTATTGATGGTACATCATCAGAATCAAAGGAATTGTCCTTTCTTTTACTTTTCCTTCTTGATGAAATGGAGATATATTAATGATTATTATTTTCTAAATAAGTGACTAGGAAAAAGTTTAAATGTGATTTTGCTAGATATCAAAGCTGAGGCAATTATAACTGTACAGAAGGATAAATTTTAAAAGGGAATATGTGAAGACATCCTTGTAGAAGATTTTACTAAGAAGGTTTGAATGTGGGCGCTTTTATACAGTGACTATGAAAAATGGGTATGATTTACCCAAGTTTTATGTTTGAGAATTTTTAAGCAATATAAATAATATTCACGTTCAGATCTTTATATATTTTTTTATTTCATATAATCTAACCCAACTATGGGCATAAAGAAAAAGGAAAATAATGACTAGGTACAAAAGAGAATGGGACAAAGGGGGGGATAAATAGGGAAATTCAGAGTGAAAACAATGTAGGGACTACTGAGATAGTGGGATGTTGTTAAGGAATCTATCTGAGTTAACGAGAAAAGAAGCAATGTGAAAGGTAATTGGAGAAGGAGACAAAAGAGAAGAGGAGTCAAACTTAATCCTGTATTTTTTAGCCACTACAAAGAGTTCTGCACTTTCTCTGTAGTGGGAAGGGCAAAAGAGAAGGACATGTTTAGGGGTATCAGGAGCATTAAGAGAGCAATGTGAGCATATAGGTGAGGAGGCCACCTTGAAGCAATAAAGATAGTTTTTCAAGGGGGGTGGCTAGAAAAGCATTGAACAAATGCAGGAGCAAGTGCTCTTGAAAGGGGGGACAGCACCTTAAAACAAAGGGATGGGTTAAACTGTCCTCTAAGTTTCCTCAATGTGTCTCTGCTGGAAGGGGAGTGAAGGAGGATTTTGGAATGTTTTTTAATGTGGGACTTAAGAGAAGAGAGAGAGGGAAGATAAGAAGTCAAGGAAAGAAGAGACTCAGAAAGGGAAGCCATGGTATGAGAGCCATTGGCAAGTGTTTCTGAAACCTTATTGCCTAGAATACCCATGTGTCCTGGGCACCAATGGAGAGTGAGGGACACTATTGGGTTGGTGTCCAAGATAGTGGAGACAGAGACTTCTATTTAGTGAAGTAGTGTGGAATTGTGAGTTGGTTTAGAAGGAGAGGACAAGGCCTTAATGGAAGACTGGCTATCAGTGAGTAAGGTGAATGAATTGTAAAGTGAGTGGAAGGGGTTGGTGATAAAGAGGTAGATTCTGAGGAATATCCCAAACAGCTCAGCTTCAAATACTGAGAAGAGATTTTGGTCACCTATACAGGCCACAAAGGGAAGATTATGAACCGGGTCAAAAACTGCTGTAAATGATCCTTAATCAAACTTTGACCCACCAGTGTTTATCAAATAAGAAGAGTGGGGGCAGGAAGAGATGATTTTTTATTTTTTAGAACATGCTAGGTAACTAGTATTACTGATGTGGGAAGAAAATATGGGAGGGTGCTAGGGTGGAAAAGGTGAGGGGTGGTGGATATCTAGTTTGGTGAGGGGAATAGAGGAGGAAAAGATGTTGATCCTGGAAAGTATTCTTAGTTGGTGTAGGTGAGCTTTGGGGGAGGGGGATGACAGGAGAAATCTTTCCAGGAAAGCTATTGGGTTTAAGAGAGGGATTGTGAGAAGCCTTTCCCACACCTTATTCACAATAATATAAAGACACTGTTTGAAAGGGAGAGAAGATGAGTCATGTAAGAGGAGGAAAACAGGGGTGGGGCGGAAACAACTAAGTGCTCTTCTCAGAGCCTTGTTGTCAACCACCTGCAAAATCCTTGTAGTTTGGGAGCTCTTCCTAGGATTGTGCCAGATAATAGCGGCATAATTTGTTATAGAATAAATATAGAGGTGATCAGGGTGCAATATTGTTTCAATAGAATACCCCAACCTGAAGATTCAAGAGGGTGGATAGCAGCTGCTTCAGGAAGTCCTGCTGCAATCAACCTGTTTACATTTGGGATGAACAAAAGGGAAGGTTCAAGGAGAACCCCAAGCCATTTTAAGGAGGGGGAGGGACTAAGCACATTGCCATTGAAGGTGAGGGAGGGGGGGAGAAAAGATCTTTTTTGCATTTAGTGAAAATGATCTACTCAGTTTTGGGGAAATTAAAGACAGACGCTTGCTTGGAGCTTCATGAAACTGCCTCAGATCCCAGCTTGGTGAGTGACTCTACCACAATTTCTGGGTCTTTGTTAGCAGAAAGGTATACCACATTGTATAGGTACCTCAACGCAAGAGAAGAGTCAGAGAGAGATGGGAGAGACAATAGATCAGCATTGTAGATCATGTAAATCAGTGGGGATAAAGGAGACCCTTGTGGGAGTCTTTGGGGGAGAAGGAAATGAAATATTTGAAAGAGGAAAAAGAAATTTTAGTTTTCATTCCATTAAGATAGTCAATAATTAGTGATATTAGATTGCAAGGGTAGGTTAAAGAGAGAAGGATAAGGGAAAGTCTATTGATGTTTACCAAAGGGAGCCCCTTTCACATCCAAGTACAAGGCGCCAACAAAATTACCCTTACTCCATTGATCCTCGGTGCATTTTGTAAGATGGAGAAGTGGGTTGGAGGTGCTTCTTAAAGGGCGGCCTCCATAATGAGTATCAGGAAGGAGGGAAACTAATTCAACATGATATGAGAGCTGTTTAGTTATTAGGGCTTCAAGAAGTTTTCCAATGGTGTTGAGAAGGGCTATGTGGAAATTGGAGCCAGGGACAGAATAATCTGGCTTGTTTGTATTGGGAATTATTACTGTTCTTGAAACTTTCCATGGTTCAGGGTAGTGACCGAGATTGAGGCATTTCTGAAAAATGGGAAGAAGCAGGGAAGCAACTGCTTGAGAGTTGAAGTGAAAAGGGACTTGGGGATACCATCCCGATGAGGAGCACAGCCTTTCTTAGTCTTTAAAAGGGAAGAAGTGATCTCTTGAACAGTGAAGGGGTGGAAGGGGAGACTAAAAAAAGGGGAGGTGAAGAGATATCTGAAAATTTGCAGGGGATGGACTCTACTGAAGTGCCCTCAAAAAGAATTTTGGCCTTCAGTAGATTTTCAGTCACTATTGAATCATCTGGATTCAAGAGAGGAGGGTTAGAGCATGAGGACAATATGTGAGAAAAGGACTTTGAAGGTCTGAATAATGAGTGAGGTGTGAGGGAAGAGAGATAGTATTGCCAATGTTGTTTGAAAATGAATTTTAATTGTGGCACGGAATACTTTTCTTGACAACTGGAACTCAGACTCAAGGTGTGGAGCAGGGGAGAGCCTCATGTGATGGAGGGCTTGTTAGAAGTCTTTCTTGAGGGGGTCCAAAATTCCATGGCTCCACCAGGTGTGACACAACAAGCTGTGCTGCTTCAGAAGGACAAAGGATTCCATTAGTTTGAAAAAAAATAATTGACTTGTTCAGAAGCCAAGCCAATAGAAGAGGGGGAGTAGAGTGGGAGAATATGGAATAGGGAGGAAAGGGAGGAGCAGAGAGAGAACTCATAAAAACTATTCCAATTCCTGAAAGGGAGGAATTGAGGGGGGGCATGGTAGAGAGAATATTTTGGTGGAAATAAATCTGTGGTTGGAAAGGTGTGAAGAGGACCTGTCACTGTCTGTGATGCAACTAATTACACAGTAAGCTGCCTTCTCATTTGCAAATACAAGGTCAATCACGGAAGTGAAGCACCGTGAGTTACAAAAGGTAGGGACACCAGATTGTGAAATAAGAGACATCTTCAGATCAGAAAGGGAGTTGATAAACAGGGATGCTTCTGGATTATTTGAGTGGTTTTTGGAAGGGTCTGCTCATAAATCATGATGTAATATTGAAACAGAAAAGAAGAAGGTGGGGAGGTGGAAAAAAGGGAGGAGGGAGGGAAAATTAAATTGGGAAGAGGAAAAAGGGGCAGGAGGGTTATAAAAATTAGTACAGATAATGGGGGTAGGTGAGAAATTTAGTTGAAGGAGAGTGAAATCAAGTGATGGGCTAGCAATGGAGGAGAAGAGATGAATAGGGGGTTTCTTGTTTACATAAAAGCAACAGTGTATAGGTGAATAGGGGGAGATGACAGAGTATGAAAAGTAGTGATCAGGTGCCATCCCCTGACTGGGGCAGGGGTGAAGTGGTCAGTGGGGAGGAAGGGCTCCTGGAAAACAAGTATTTCATAGGAGTTAGTGATAGGGTCATTAAATAATGAGTGAAAAACATAAAAATATCTATGACAATTGATTTGAAAGAAAGAGAAAAAAGGGGAACTAGATGAGAATTTTTTATTGTGTGTACTAATCATGGGTTATTGTTGGGAAAGATTGACAGATGTGGGAGGTGGAAGATAGGAGGGGAGTCATGAGGTTTTTCAAGGAGGAGAGGGAGTGATGTGAGAGAGTTTTTGAGCTGATGATCATGGGTGAGAGAGTCAACAGCAGAAGCAAACTGGGGATGAAATTTTTTCAGCCTTGCATATCCTGGTGCTGTGGTGGCTGGCACAGTTTGAGCAGCAAGGGGGGAAGGAAAAATGAATTGAAAGATTACATCTTCTCCAGCACTGAAAACAGGTGCTCCTTACATGGTTGATGGCTTCAGTGGTGAAGATTTGACCTTCAACAATGAGGGGGGAGGGAGGGAAGGGAGAAGTAAGGGAATTGGCACATAATATTTTGTGAAGATGGAGTACAACCAAGGAGTGGTTCTTTCTGGCCCTAGCTTTGGGGCGCTTGAGCCATGAGAGAATCTGGGCTATCATCAATCAGTGAATTGATGTGAAATTGATCATTGGGGTCAAAGTAGGTTGGAATTTCATGAGCAACAACTGGAAACATGGGAGGCATGTAAATAAGTCCCTGAGGAATCAATTCTTGCCAGGAGCTAGTGAGGGTAGATAGATCTTCAGCAGAGCTTGTGATGATTTTTAGGTCATTGGACCTGTGGCGCATTACTCCTTTGACATGTATGATAGAATTGGTTAATGAGCTGAATATTTTTTGAAGGCGATTTGATTGTTAATAAGGGAAAGTAATTTAGAGTTGGGAAGGTTTTTCAAGACTGGGGAGGCGGGATTAGATTTTTTTAACGGTAAATGTAGGAGGACCAGGGAAGGGAGTAGCTGTGGGGGAAGGTAAAACATGGGGGTGAATTCCTGAAGGAGCAGCTTGAGCAAAGTTTGGTCTAGATGGGTGAGAGGGAGGGGTTCCAGGAGGACCATGAGGGGGAGGAGTGCACAAAGTGTTCCTGGAATGATAAAGGTTTTCGAAGAGAGAATCAAGCTTCTGGTAAACCAATTTCATAGTGGGTTCTCTATGCAGGTAATGGGAAGCAACTGAGTGGGTTGGCTGGTGAAATTTAGCCTGGTTTGCGAGGGGGGATAGAGCAGTAGCAAGGGCCCTAATATCAGACATGGTGGCCGTGTGAACACATGTGTGAGTAACCTTTCTTGGGGGTTCCCTGATGATGCCTAGCAGATTATTGAGGCACAAGACCAGCAACCTGGGGTAATTGGCCTGATTGAGACTAACCAATAAAATGACATGAGCAGAGGGGGTATTGGGGTCCAACAATGGAGGAAGTGGGGCCTGTGGTTCTGAGGTGAGACTAAATTGGCAAAGTGATTTGTGGGGTTATGAATTGATGCATCCAGGGAACCCAGAGCTTAGGCTGGATGAGGGTGGATGGGGAGGGGAGCATTCTGGTCTTTGGGTGAAGGAACTGGGGTGGACAAACCTTCAGACATCAGGGTGTCATTATCCTTGTAAGGCAGAGGAGCATTGGTTAGGGAGGGGTTTTCTGACTGGGAGGGAAAGAAAAACTTGGGTTTATCATTGCAAGCCTTGGTAAAAGACTTGCAGGAAGGGCCATGAACAGGGCAAAGCATGAGGAAAGTAGGGTAAGAGTAACACCTCTTCATTTGGGCAGAATAAGGCCTGAAAGGAGGGGGAGGGAGGAGAGGAGGGGATGTGGTCAGCATTGAAGAAGAGAGGAGGGATAGGGAAGGGGACAAGAGGGGAGAAATTCAGAGAGGGGGATTCTGGAGCCAGAGGAGGAGGAGGAGGCTCAGGCGGCGTGGGGGGCCCGTCAATTTGATGAGAAGACAGGGTTGTGTCAACCAACATAACATGGTTTCTCTGGTTAGAATCCTTGAGGTCTTTATATAATGTACCATTTTCATTTCTACTCTATATTAGATTTAAAGGGAACTTTAATCAAATTTAAGTCTTGTCCTCTAGTAACTCAGGATAAAGTTGAAGTATGATTCTATGTTGCACTAGCCTGTAGTATTGAATGAAAATTTTTATAAGGATTTGTAGTGGTGAAGAGCAAGAGAAGTAAAAGATAAATCACAGGGGGGAAAAACCAACCACACAACTGCAAGTGGTTTTTCAGGTACTATGTGAGTTACATGCAAAGTAACTTCTGAGTAAACTTTTTCCCTCAGCTTGATTATGCATACACTTGTAATTTTAAAATTACTTACCACAAGACAACTTGAGAAAAACTGTGAATTATTAAATTTTTTTAATGAATAACAAAACCAAGACATCTACAGGAATCATTAAGAAAATAGAAATCAGTGACACAGAACATCTATCTTGAAAATAATCATTATATTAAAATCATAATTAATCTATTACCATCAATTGTGGAAACAACATACATAAAAAAAACTCAAAAATTATTGATATTTTAATGTTAGCAATAATATCTATAATCATAAATTTTTATGATGTGTATTTGCCTTTTCTTTTTATGTGTACTTTTAATAATTTCATAATATATGCCTTATAATAATCAAAAAGAGAAATATTGTATAAAATAAATAAAAAGATATGAAAAGTTAAAGGTTCTTATTATATTAATCCCCACAAAAAGAGTCAAACCTGCAAATAGATGCCTGGTAGTAAAAAAAATAAGGAGGCTTATTATTTTATCTAATGGCTTCCAAAAAAATTATCATTGGGGTCATAAATATTATCAGATAATTAAGTAAAAAAACAGAGAAAAACTATTACTCATAAAACAAAAAATAATAATAACCAGTGAGTAATCATTACTTAAATCAGATAAAAATAAGTTATTATGATTAATTTTAATTTTTTTTTAAGAATTTTGATAAAACTTTAATAAAACACATTATTATTATAACCAGTTTTATTGGCTCATTATTATTACTGTAATAATTTTTTTTCTTCAAATACTTTTTCTTTTACTGTTTCTCTAAATATTACTAATATTTTTAAGGTATATCCTTAGTAAAATTATAACTTGTATATTTTTTTTAGTTTTAACTAAATTTCTAAATTGATATAAATTTATTATATTCATCTTCTTAATTTTTTACTAGTATTATTTCTCTTGTGACTTTTGTGTTTTTTTTACCATTTTTTACTTTAGTTTTCTTTATGATTTTAATTTTTATCAGTATTATTATTATTATTATTATTATTACAAAATTAATATTTTTACTATTATTATTATTATTATTATTATTATTAATTTTATTATAATTTTAATTATAATTATAACTAGTATTATTCTTATTATTACTACTATAATTTTTATTATTATTATTATTATTATTCACCAGGAAATAAATGGGGCACCTGTTAGCAGGTGCCAATCCAGATCTTTTATTTAACTCAGCTTTACTTCAGCTGAAATTCTTCTTGAAAGGCTGCACACACAACAACTAGCATGCTTGCTTGCGGGGCATTAAATCAGGCACCACAAGAAATTATATGTTGTTTTATGATTTATGCCACCAAAACATGTGGCCTGTTGGTGAAGAATTTCATCAATTATTGACTTAAGACATTTCAAAAAACTTTCTGTTTTCCCCAACAGGGCCAAACTGAAAGTCATTTGAAATGTCTCAAGACAAAAAATGGCGGAACACTTCACTCACAGGTCAAACATTTGGGTGGCATAAAGCATAAAACAACATCGAGTTTCTTGTGGTGAGAGTTATTCTTGGGTCAAAACTGAAAATAGGGTTTGTCACCGAATAACATGTTCCAGGTGTTTTCATATGGTGATTATTATTATTATAATTATCATAATAATAATAATACTTATTATTATTTTTCGGGGGTATCAATGTTCAAGGATCCGCAATTAGGGATCAGGAATTTTTTTTCACAGGATCAGACATTATTAATTGCAGAAGATTCTTATCCACTAGCCCTGGGGCTAGTGGATAAGGAATCCACAATAATGCATTATCCTGCCTCTTATACCCCAATTTCCATTCCTAATTTCTGATCCCAATTTCACCACATCTGTCAGCCAGGCTACTAGACTTACCCAGTAAAATAATTAATTATTTACTGGATGAAGCCATGCCGTATAATTTTAATTATATAATTATAAATTATTTACATTAAAATTACCTATAATAAATTAACTAATTACAGAATGGTAAAATTAAATGAATAATTAAAATGAAATATAAAATTGTCCCTCATATTTTTATTCTCTAACACCGTGCTCATTGAAAGGTTAAAAGAAATAAAAATTTATATTAAAAAATAGATTTTAAATTAAAATAAAATTTTAATATTCAAATTAAAATAAATATATACAAAAAATTCAAATTTCTTATTTAGAATTGACTTCTACAGTAAATATTAAATAAAGTAATGTATTTCTGAAATACTCTGTAAATACATCTTTTTGACCCCTACTTTTTAGAACAACTTTATTATTTGAAATTACTCCTTCTGGAATATTCTTTTTCTTTCTCTCTCATACTAATGTTTTTAGAATTTCATTGCCGTGCTTTGTCCCTCCTTTGCCTATATAAGGCCTCTCTTTTGGTTGTTTTTTAGTCATTCAATTACTTACTTATTTTATTACAACTATTTACAATCCCTTTATTACTATCTATTATTGCTTTAGTATTTACATTAAACGTAATTCTAATTGATTAATTATAATAATAATCCAACTTTTTACCTCTTTATATTGAGCAAATAATTTATAAGATAAGAAAATATGTAACCAAGTTTGAATCCCTTAAATCCCGTTGTTACCACCATTGGACCTCTCTGTAAAACCTTCTAGACTTGGAAGTCCCCTTGACAACATCCATGATGGATTTTTAAGAAATTCAAATGACTTATAATTGCTGATGTCATCCTTATGTATCTCATAACTCTATTAAACATAATTTTGGTGGCAAACACATAAAATTTTTTCTCATCTTTATGTGTCTCTTCATTATATGATACTTAATTTTTGTGGCAAACACATAAAACTTTCTTCTATCAACACACCCCATATGCTCCTTTGGTAGCAAATTCCCACTTCCAAATAATTATATAAACCTTCTACCAACAACCTTTTCTACAGACAATAATGAAGCACCTCTCTACTAGGAAGCAACTTCACACAGCTATGAATGCTATCACTTTAGTTTTAGATGCTGACTCTGACTCTGACTCTGGGTTTGAAGACACTTTAGCTTATGTATCTTTTCAATGATCTTTATGAAGAAGACGATCCCAGAACTGCACCAGCTCTCCCCTCCCTTGAACACAATACATTCTTTCCACCAGCATATGCTCTGTCATTATGCCAACCAGCCTCCAACATTTTGAAACACAACCCTTTTAAATTTTTTCATACTCTTCAAATGTTCAACTTCTGTGATTTATTCACTTAGTTTGGTGTTTTTATTTTACATATTAATTTTTATTTTGAATTTACACTGAATGTCTCTTTTTTGGATGTCTCATTTGTTTTCATTCACCAGCTCAATATGAAATCACATATTTTCTGAAATTGCATCATTTTTCACTGTTTCTTTTTTTCATTCAATACTCATATCCTTTTCCTCTTCTCCTCTAACATCCCCCAAACAATTTGGTTTCATTTATTTTCTCATCTCATCTTTCCAGGTAAGCCATTTTATTCATTTTTTTGATTTTTTGATTGCTAATTATTTTTTTTGTTTCTTTTCTGTTTTTTTCTTTCTTTTTTGTATCTAAATTTATTTTGTAAGTGGTTATTTTTGATTTTTATGGTAAAATTAAGCTTTTTTATCTCTCCATCTTTTCTTTCTTTTTTGGCTCTATCACACTACTCATCATTCCTCCTTGGCATGGTCATTATCCCCCTTTCCCCCATTTCACTTTTTTTTGGTTCCATGTCATTAAAACACATACATTGCAAATTATTTATGCATTTCACTTACTCCATATTCAATTTCCCCAAAATTCCAACATCATTTTTTATTGCTCTATTTTTCATACTTTTCAATTAACTTTAGTTTCATCTCCTTTTTTTATAAATAAATAATATCTCTTTCCTTCTATGAAAATTTCATACTTAAATATATTCATGAATCTTATCTGGATAACAGTAGACTTATTAAACTCTTCTTGTTCTCATATCCATAACCACTTTTCAGGTTTTTTTATAATTTTCAAAACAGACTTGGAATTAGGGTTAGGTTTTTTAGAATATAATTTTTTTTAACTGAATATTTTCCTGAAAGCTAGCTTTCATTTCTTTAAAACAGATTTGAATATGGACCAGTGGTTTCTGAGATATGCACCTTTAAAGATGAGCCTTATTTTCCCAATTTAATTTTTTCAATTTCACCACACAATATTTGGGGGGGGACTTGCTAGCAAGTCCTCAACTTGAATTCAGATGGAAATCAGATGGAGCTAAGACTGAAGTAATACTGAACTTTCACTTGAAGTATCACACAAATAATAATGGATCTATATTGAAAGCATAGTGAAAGTGTGAAGATAACTGAATGGAAGCCAGAAAAAATCATTCCATGAGTCTACTAAATGCACAGTATTTTTAGAAGTAACTTACTTAAATATTACTTTATTAAATTAAGATGATCAATAAAAATTGATTGACAATATCACAATTCTTAAATACAATAATTTTATTAAAAACTTTCAGATTACATATAAAATAATCAGTGACTTTTTCTATTACCTACAACTTTTTTTACATAATTGAAAACTATGTTTCAGCTAATATTTTATGGAAGTGAGCTCTGTTCTTTGCCCAAAGAACAGAGTTCATCCTCCTATTTTCACACACTGTTTGCACCAATCCCCATTCCTTTCAATTCTATCAACACATTCTTGTCTTCACCCCCCACCCCTTTAGCTATCCTCCCAGCCCCATTGTATGTGATCCTCTTTTGATCCCCATTTCACCCCTCTCAACCTCTCCCCAACCCTTTTATTCATTCAAAATGCATCAGAACCCTTAATCTTTGCTTCCAACTCTTTCCCAGCCTTTTTGTTACCCCATATACCCTTCCTCACCCCTCTCTCCAGCCTACCCAACCCTTGTAGCCACATTCCTCCCCTTTACCTCGCCTCCACAATCCTTGAACCCCAATTTTCTCCCTTTAAACTCAGTCCCTATTTCTGTAAATAAAAATAAAGTGTTAGGGAGAAATGGGGAGGTAAGCGAACTGCAAGGAGAGGAGAGGAGAGGGGTAGAGAGGTGTGGATAAGTATTGAAAATGATGAAAAAGGGAGTGAAAAGGTTGGGGAGAAAGATAAGGTGAGGTTAAAGAAATATTTCAAAGGGAAAAGAGTGGGGTATTCTTGAGAGGGAGTAAAAAAAGACAGTAAAAGAAGATAGTAATACAAAATAAATATACAAAAAATATAAAATATATAAAATATGTTACAAAGCGTTGGCACAGAAATTCCTTGAATCCTAAAAATTCACAACTCCTATACTGTTATTCCCTTCATTTACTTAAATCAAATAAAAATCTACATTTTAATATTTTGAAACTTTTGAAGAAGAGGGGAAATTAATTTTAATAAATATTAGTATGAATTTTTTTTTATTTAATAGTGAAATATAGTATGTCAATTGAATTTGAAAATTATATGTCTAAGTAAAGTCTTTGTAACATTATTTTTAAGATTTTTTCACCTTCTTTAGATATTTTAATAATTTAAAATATTCAATATTATCTAGTCATAAAATAATTATATTAATACAATAAATAATATAAATGCACAAAATAACCTTTCATGAACAAATTGACATATTTCAAATTGTAGTTTCTCCATGTATTTCTGGCCAAAGAAACTTATAAAATAATGTCAGATGGTATCTTTCTGGATCTATACATTGGTTTTCTTTTTGTATAAAATTTGAAAGAAATTTCTTAAATAGTTTTAAATATGTATTTTTCAGATTAATTTGTGTGTGGTCTGCACTGTCTTAAAATTTCTATAAAAAAATCTCATTCTTCATATCTCAAGATTTGTTCAAAGTATTATTAAATATGCTTCATTAAATGTTCAAGTTGTATTCATATTGAGTTCACCAGAATGTCAATATTTTTTCTTGGTGGTTTCATCACTAAAACAATGTGGGCTCAAAAAGATATGAATTAGGGTTCAATGTTGCAGACTTGCTAGCAAGTCCACCCCCCATATTATGTGGTGTTTCATATTTTAATGTAAAAAATTAGGTTTAGGTTTATTTAAATCACATTTCCTTTAACTGAAGATTATCTTCAGGCCTATCATTCATTTCCCACAAACAGATTTTAATTTGGTTTGGTGGTTGCTGAGATTTTGAACTTAAAAGTTAATCCTTTTTTTCCAAATGTTACTAAATTTATTTTATGTTTTTATATTGCATAATTATAGCACAATTCTTCTGAAAATATTATCTGATGAGTATCTAGGCTTATATCTCCATCTTGATGGAATTTTCATCATCAATTTTCAAATTTTTGTGCAAATTTGAAAATAAGAGTCTAAATTATGGTTAAGTTTCTTCAAATCTTAGGTTATTTTAGGTGAAGATTCTTCTGAAGCCTATCTTTTATTTCTTATAAATGGATTTAAATTTGGTTCAGTGGTTGCTGAGATATTGACCTTTAATGTTGACACTTTTTCCTAAATTTAATTTAATTTATTTCATGTTTAGACCAGGATTTATTAAAGGCTTTTCTCTTGGTATTTCTGATAATATATGTTTCATTCTGAAAATCATGTCACTCATTTTATTTCCATAGACATCAATTCTTTACCAAAAAAAGTTTCTCATGTTCATCAACAAACAACCAAAGCTCCACCTGGCTTGGAATCTTGTCAAGAGTTCACACATTTTGGATGTTCATTTCAAATTAGTCAAAAATTAATCCACAGAATAAAAAAAGTAAAAAATGAAGGTAAATTTAACAAATATAAAAAAACTTTAAAAATACTGTGAAGAATTTACTCACTTTGGCTGTTCTTTTCAAATCAATAGGGAGCTGTTCAATTGGATTGATAAGGTATGAGATAAATGTGTGTTAAAACAAAAACATTAAATAGAAAGAGAAAGTATGGGGTGTAATATAGGTTGTCAATTTTTATTTTTATTTCACAAATTATTATTTTATATGTTATATATGATACTCTACTTACCTAAATTAATGAGCCATCGGCCATGTGTCATATAACGGTAATCATGAGGAAATTTGTTTTTCTCATGAGGCTCATGTATACATTGGTGTTTGATTTCATTGAATTCAGTCACAGAAAATTTCCACTCAAATTTTTACTTGAATTGTCACTAATTTAGGTTTGTAAATTATCTTATAAGACTTGTTTACATGCTAATTTATGTGATGAACATAAATATTGCCAATATATGCCCCTAATTCAATAAAACACAGGGGAGGGTATTTCAATTTTTTTGTCATAATTTTTTTCTGACTTTGAAAAGAAATGATGATTCCCACCCCCTGTTATGATAAAAAACAAGGGAAGGGTATTTCCAAAAAAAATTTTTTTGAAATAAATCATTTTTAATTCATTGGCTTGTCACTGAATTTTGGTGTTTTCCAATTGAAATTGATTATTTTTGAAGTTTTCATCATTCTCTCTTTGAATCCAAACCTTCTCACTCTCAATATCTAAAAGATCTTTCTTAATTTTAAAAATTATTCTTCCTTTGATTGTGAATTAAAACACTTCTTTTCCTCAAAAAGTAGTTGACATTGTAGACAATCCTATAGTACTAGCTATATGCCTTAAGCAAGGGAGTTGGAGTAAAACTGGAGAGAAAAACCCCTGTCCCTTTAAGAAAAACCAGGTGAGAGTTATTTGCTACAGCAAATTAGAGACTGTTACAATACCCCTTTCAACACACTTCTTGACTGCTTTACAAGCCAAGACAGTAGCCTAGATAGAACACAGACCAAAGAGAGCCTGAAATGCAGAAAGATATCCACACCAGAAAAGCAAAACACTGTGAACTTTGCATAGAGAACAGCAATAATACTTGATGCAGGTTGCCAAGCTACACCAGAGAAACCAGTTTGCAAAGTTGAGTTAAAGGAAGAACTAACCTTGCAACAAATACAGCCAATTGTGGCCAAAAAAACAGTGAAAACTGAGTGAGAAACAATGATATAACTACCAGATGGTTGTATGATAATTAAAATTTCTTAAACTGTCTTATTCAGCATGTACACACAGACCACCCATCTAGAAATCCATGCACAGCAAAAAATTTGGCACTTTTGACAGCCAAATTGAATAAAAACCCTCTAGAAATGCTCCCCAGCTTTCTATAACTGAGGCAGGCACTATAACTGAGGTGGGAAGACATTCCTGACACCAAAAAACCACCAAAAACATCTAATAAAGCCCAAAATACTTTGAAAAATCTACTACAACTGCTAAAACCCTTAAAACACAAATTAAGCTATGACAACATTGAGACATAAAATATAGAGCCAAATTAGCTCTACTTAATGTTACTAAGCACTTAACCCAAAGACTTAAGGTTAGCCTGTAAAACATGAAAAACAAAATTAAACATCTATCATTAGAAGTGAAAAATGAGGAAATGACCCCTTTAAACATGTAATATGAAGAATATCATCATTACATCAAATATAAGAAAAAACCAGGGCTATCCAATGGTAGTACCCACATTTCCATAGTCCCAAATCCACTGAATAAAACCAAAAAAACATTTAATTGTTTCACCAATGTCAATTAAGACATACAAAAACAGTGCCAAATTGGACAACAAGGGCCTCTGCCAATGTTGGAAGACCACAACGTTATGCAGTTTTTTCATGAGACTCCAACTTCATGATTTCAATTAGCACTTGTTCTTTTTCTTCAACAAGTTTAACTTTTAAGAGTAAGAGAAATAAATTTAGAAAAACTCTTTAATCATAACAGAAATAAAAAATATATGAGTTTTTCAAATTTAAAAAAAAATCATTTAGAATCAAGACCTTTAAAAAGTCAGCACATACAAAATTATCACCAAAAAGACATTAAACAAAATTTATTTAACCAAAAAAACAAATAATCTAAAATGTTGCAATAAAATGTTTCACATCTCAGTGAGCAGTGTGCCCTGTAGTCTTCCGACATTTGCGGAGCCCTTTTTTGGTCTGATTGGCGTTGTTTTGATTTGTCTTAAATGTCATTGTTCAATAATTGGGTGTTTTTCTGGAATTTTTTGACGAATATTGGTACTTCCGGGATGTGGGTATTTCCATTTGATAGCCCCAGTTTTTCTTCATATTTTATGTTCTGATGACATTTTTCATATTCTAAGTATTTGAGGGATTATTTCTCATTTTTCGTTTAAAAAGATAGCTGTTTAATTTTTTCACATTTTACGGTCTAACCTTAAGTATTAGGGTTAAGTGCTTAGTACCATTAGAATGGGCTAATTTTTCTCTATGTTTCATGTCTCAATGATGTTGTAGCTTAATTATGTCTTTTAAAGGTTTTAGTAATTGTAGTTTATTTTTCTAAGTATTTTGGGGGTCTTTGGAGGTTTTTGGTGGTTTTCTGGCTTCAGGGCGGTCCTGCTGCTTCAGGTGGGCCTCCTGATGTTGGGCAGACCGCCTGCCTCGGTGCTAGAAGGCTGAAAAGAATTTCTAGAGGGGTTTTATGCAATTCGGGGCTCAGAAACACCAAATTTGTGGGTGAGCATGGGCTCTTAGATGGTGGTCTGTGTGTATATAGTGAATAAGACAGTTTGGGGAAAGCTTAATCATCATACAACCATCCGGAGGTGATATCCTTGTCCTCACTCAGTTTTCACTGTTTTTTGGCCACAATTGGCTGTGTTTGTTTCAAGGTTAGTTCTTCATGTAACTCAACTTTGGCAACTGTTTTCTCTGGTGTAGTCTTGAAATCTATATCAAGTAGTATTTCTGTCTCTGGTGTGGATTTTCATCTTACATCAAGTATCATTGCTTTCTCTGGTGTGGACATTGGTCTACATTTCAGTTCTTTGGTTTTTTAGTCTGTCTGGAGAGTACTTTCTTGGCTGATCAGGCAGTCAAGTGTATTGGGAAAGGGCTTTAAACAACAGGAACCAATTTACTGTAGCAGGTAAATCTCACTTATATTTTTCTAAAGGGACAGGGGATTTTCTCTGTGGTTTTTCTCCAACTCCCTTGGTCATGGCCTATAGCTAGTACTATAGGATTGTCTAGATTTCTGGTGCACAATGTGTTGTAGGACCTGCTAGTTCCTTGAAATCTCTGTTTTCTTTGGTTGGTCTTTTCTGGTGATTTTGTTCTGGAAGAATGGCTTCTGGTTCATCTATTCCTGTGGTGACTGTCAGTGGGGGGGAAGGTCCTCCTGCTGTGATGTTTAGGGAATGTGTGAGGATTAAAACTTGGGATGGTACCAAGTTGAATGGTGGTGATGTGAAGTGGTTTCTGGAGAAATATGAAACTGCTGCTGGTGTGGATGGTGCTTCTTACCTGGACATGGTGAAGCAGATAATTTTTTTTGTTGGTGATAGGGAAGTGGAGAAGGAGATTGTGGCCATGTCTGGCTACAAGAAGAGGGATTGGAAATTGTTGTGCAGGGAGATGGTGGATAGATGGGGTGTCAGGTTCACTATGGTGGATCTGAACAAGGTTGTCAGTGAATGGCATTCTAATGGTGGTGTTGGTAACTTACTCAGATACAGGAAGTTTCTGCTACAGTTCGATCCTGTGGTAGAATATTTAGTGGAAGTAAAGGAGCTGGCACATTAAAATGCTGCCAAAGATGTTTTTTCGTCTGCCCTGCCTAGAGATGTCAGGATGTTTGTCTTGAAGGAATTGTCAAGAAAGTACTTGATGAAGACTCTTTCTAATGGGGACCAGAAGTTTCCTGCCTTGAATAAGGTGAAGGAGGCTGTGGAGGCCCATTTAAAGCTGTTGGCTATGGACACCTATCAAAAGGGGTGTGCCAAGTATGTCAGCAAAGTAAGTGAGGCTTTGGCTGAAGAGGAGAGTAGGGTAAAGAAGGAAGAGAAGAATATGTTGGAGGTTCCCAATCAGGAGAGGGACTCAATGGTGGAGCAGTTGGCTGATCTGACAAAACAGCTACATATTGTTGTGCAGGAGGCTAAGAAGGTTAATAGGCTTCCTTCTCAGCCTAGAGATTTTGACAGGAGGGCTGGTAGGAGCGAACCTTGGGTCTTCTCTTATTGCAGTAGGAGGGGGCACAAGTCAAATGACTGTTGGGCTCTGAACAGAGATGTGGCAGAAGGTAAGGTAGAGTTTGATGGCAGGGTGTTGAAATTCCCTGATGGTTCATTTTTAAAGCCCAGTGAGGGGCAGGCCCCTTTTTATTTGGTCAGGAGATAGAGTTGTCTAAATCAGAGAAGGCCAAGGTTTAAGGAGATTCCCGATCAGGGGAAGTCTTCTGATAAGGCAGATGATGATGTCAATGGAAAGGAAAGGAGGTTAATAAGGTCTCTTTTTCTACTTCCTTTGGTGGATTGGAGTTGTATTCTTGTGGAGTACAGTCAAGTGGTGTATGCTTGGTTGGTGTCTATGATGTTGAAGCTGGAAAGGTGGGAAGGCCTAAGAGAAGTTCTCAGGCCCAAACAAAGTCTAAGGCTTTGAAGGCGGATCTTAAGCTGAGTCCAGCTAGGAGGAAGTACAGCAAAGAGGAGCTTTACAAGATGCAGAAGGGGATTGCTGATATGGGCCCCCCCAGTTTTGGTGCATTGGACATGAACAGTGAGCCAATGCCAATGGATGTTGATTCTGACTCAGAGGAGGATGTCCTTTTGGCTTCATTGCCAAAGCCTGCTTGAGTTAGAGGTGCTGGTGAGGGATGTGGTTTGATTCCTTTTGATGGTAAATCTGTTGGTGGTGCTGGTCCTCAGGATATTTCTAGGACCAAGGTAGTGAAGCCAAGGGCTCACTTTGAGAAGCCAGTAGTTTCTGGCCAATCTATTGTTATGTACTTGGTTCTAGAAAGAATGAATCAGGGTCAGGTTTCCCTTTATTATGGGGAAATGTATTCTATCAGTCCTGGCTTGGCTGATAGACAAAAAAAATGGTTGACCAGGAGAAGGGTTTCTTCTGGGGAGGTGGAATACATCTGTGGTTCTGTGCAAAAGTTTGGTGAGGGGTTGGAAACTCATTTTTCTGCTCCTCTTGGTTATATCAATGTCACTCTGAATGGCAGGGAGGCTAGGGTATTGGTGGACTCAGGTTCTCAGATTAACCTTATTTCTTTGTTTGAGGCTACTCATCTGGGCTTCCCCATCAAAACAGATATTGGTGGAAATTTAAGAGGGATTGGTGGCCATGTCAATGAGTTAATTGGGACAGCCAAATTTGTAAAGCTGGATGTTGGTGGAGAATCCATTAAGGTTTATTTTTACATTGCCAAAGGTAATGTGAAAGTTGTTTGGGGTGGACCATTCTTGATGGATTTTCAAGCAAGAATTGGTTATCAGTTTGACATGGGAATCAGTTTGAAGATTACCAGTGAAGATCAGAGAAGGCTTCACATGAGGTTATCATCTCCTGGAGATGATGGTTGGGAGACCATGCCTGGCTTGTCTTCAATGTGCCAGTGCATGGATTGTTGCAGGAGAAAGAAAAAAAGTGAATGACCCCTCTGGTTTCTTGGAGTGTGGCTCAGGCTCTAGTGAGAGTCTGTCTTTTTTAGAGTTATGAGGGCTGATCGCCCTAGTGCTACAGCCTCTCCCCAAGATGAGGAAATCCCAGGTTGTAGTAATTCAGCTCCCTTGGAGATATACCATGTGGATTTTCAACTTTCTCTTTTTAATGTTTCTATTCTCTGTAAGTATTCTTCTTGTTTTTTATCAAGTATCTGTTCTCTCTCAAGATTTTCAATTATTTTTAATTAAAGTTCAAAAATTAAGATTGGTTATATATCTTTATCGAAAGATATGCGGAAAAGTTTTGGAGCAGTGAGATTGGGGTCTAAACGTAAGTCATCCCAATTGTGCACTGCTAGGATTTCTTCTACGCCTTTCAAAAACATTACCTTGGCCACGTCTGTGAGCATTGGGGAAACCCCTGGTTATTTTTGTAGGATGGAAGAAAACTCAAAAAAAGAAGAAAAAAATTTCAAGATAACTGAGGAAAAGCAAGAAAAAAATCTGAAGATAATTAAAAAAGAAGAAAAGAATTTTTTTTTTGAAGATCATCAAGATCAATTTTTGGACCTCCAGTATGAGGTTAAACTGCACGAAATTTTGAAGAAAGAAGATTGTCAAGATTAATTTTTGGGCCTCCGGCATGAGGATAAACTGCATAATTTAAGAAGATATGATTCAGAAGATGAATCAAGATTTGAAGATTTGGAAGATGGAAGTGAGGACAAAGATGTGGAAATGTGGAGAAGTTGTGGAGTGGTGAGATTGGGGTCTAAAAGAAAGTCTTTCCAATTGTGCACCGCTAGGGTTTCTTCTACACCTTTCAAAAACATTACCTGGGCCACACATGTGAGCAATGGGGAAACCCTTGGTTTTTGTTCCAGGTCTGGTGGTGAAGACATCCTGAAGTTCCCTCAAGTTGACGGTGTCTCCGTAAAGTACAAGAAGGTAGGGCAGAAGATTAGGCCTGTAAATGAGCCTATGCCTGTGGGTTTGAATCTACCTTTGAAGAGGCCTTCGTTATCAAGATATCCGTACTGTACTCTTCTGGTGAAGAAGCCTCCTGATTTTGTGGAAACCGCTGTAGACAGTTCTAAAGTTCTAAGTAGTAGACACAATGCGAGATGGGTTGGTTCTCCTTTTTAATTTATAAAAAGAAGCGCCTGCCACTCTTATTTTTTAAAGACAGTGTAATAATGTGTAACAATAATATTTGACTAGAAATTTTATAAGTTGAGATGAGTTAAAGATAAGGAAACAAGCACTACTATCCGGATATTTCTATTCTTAACAAGCGCTATTATCCACAGCTACTCCCTCTTGAAGCGCTCTCTTTGAATTTGCCTTATTATAGTAATAAAATATCTCTAATAGTAGTTAATCCCATTGAATCTATATATTCTCTCTATGTTGCGCTCTTTCACTTTACTATAGGAAATACACATACAGAAGCACAAACTCAAGAGAGACACAGAAAATACCTTTTAATATTCTCTCAAAAATTAATCACAAATGATCTAATATCTTATACTGGGTACTATGACTATAGCTACACGTATATCTCTATATTGATTTTCTTTATGATCTGCTTTTTAAAATGACAACTAATGCGATTTTTCTTATTTTATTAACTAAATAGATAGATCGACCAGTTCTCTCTTGTCCCTATCTAATAGTCCTCCTTTTATATTCTTCCGGCGCTCCAGACACAGTTCCCTAATGGATCTCCAGCGCTGACTCTAGTGCCACATTAGTAAAACAATAGCTAATTTATTAGTATGCTACTCACACTGCTTGCAACAACTACAGCACCTAAATCAGACCCTATAATTACTAACATTAGTATTAACTTGTTTCACTGATTCTCCACATATGCACTTTTAACTATACCTTGTTTTGTTTCAGCGCTAGTTCCAGGTTTGACTTATCCTCACGCTGCGTCTAGTTGCCTTAACTCTCAGGTAGTTTTACGATTGAGTCCCCACTCTCTTTGCTTTAATACTTGCTTCGTAGTTCTGACAGCTCGCTTTACTAGTTAGCCTTCTTTATTACTTGTCTCGGTAAGTTTCCCAACTGGCCGCGGTACAGCATACCATGCACTTGAGTCGTCCTTAATCCATGACTTTCTTCTTAATGCGTAACACATACCTTTTGGAAAGCCCAAATCCATATTGTTTAGCGCTTTATGGTCCTAAATCAATAACACACAATTTCCAATTGTGCGGCACATTTTGCTACAAAATCCGAGCGCACAGACCCTCAATCTTTTTCCGCGCTTCCATTTCCTTTGTTCCTTGAAAAACGCAAATACATATTATATTTTAACATTTCCTGCTGCGCTAGCTCCCCTTTGTTCTTCCTGGACTACGCGCAATGATTGGTCTAAAATCACGCTTCCTGCGAGGCGCGTACCACATCCTCCCTCTACTCGCGACTGTCCCCAGGAGCCCATAAATATTCTGCGTCTTGCAGCGTTTTCTTCCTCCACCTTCTATCCTTTTCTCTTTTCTTATTATCTTTATTATTTTCATTTTTCACAATGAATACCAGAAGAACCCCTACTAACGCTGAAATTACCACCAACGTCGTGGACGCTATTCGACAGTTCGTGCGCACTCAGCACCCTACTGCTTCCCCAACAACGCCCATAACCACACTGATGGGTGGGACTAGATGCACTTGTTGCATCGAAAATGGCATAACTCCATGTCATTTTTCAAAAGCCCGCCGTGGCAATACTTTCTTCACTGTAAGTTCTCTTCATTCTCCTTCCCATTTGTTTCTAACCTTTTCATTTTTCTTTAATTCCTAGTCATGCGATTACTGCAAGAAACGCAAGAAGAAATGCAGTTACAATGGGCCGCCCACCGTCGCGCACCTGGACCCAAATGCTTCTACGACAAATATGATGAGTCAAATGACCATCAAGCGCCCAGCACCTGCTCCTGTTACCCCACCTGGTAACAAACAAACCAAGGTTGGTTACCGCGAGCCTACTCCTAGTAGCGTCGCTTCTGTCCCTAAATCTCTTTTCTCGGAGGAAAGTACAGTAAGTTTCTTTTTCTTACATCTTCCCTTTCTAATACTAACATTCTCTTTTTCCCCCCTTTTTTTTTTTTTTTTTTTTTTACTATGTAGGATGCACCAGATACTCCTTACGCTGAAACGCCTCCGCCTACTATCACTCCACTATTCCTTTCTACCTTGGAAGAAGATCCCACCTGGGATACGACGCCTACTCCCAAACCTACTCCTCGTTCACCCACTCCTGACTGGTCTGATATGCAGCCGGTCTTCAATACCGTCACTCCAGTTGAATGGCCAACCGATAACTTTTTGGTAGTAGATGACGATGAGCCCGCCATGGCTCAAGACTGGGAATTCGCAGAACAAATTGCCTGCGCTCCTTACAATGCGACCATGCGTCATATGAATAACATGATTGGGGCCGTCGAAACATTCCTTGAGGAGGTTCCGGTTTATGCTTGCGCTGAGTATAATAAGCAAAAACAACTAATAGCTGCCTTGCAACAAAACATGCAAGAAGCTGTTAACAATTGGGCTATCTGCATCCCAATCTTTGATGAAGAAGAATACCACCAAAAAAAATATTTTCCTTTGTATTTATTCCTTGTAATGTATATAGCCTTGTAAAAAAATGTAATATATATTTTTTATTTTTATTATTATTTTCACTTAACTTTCCTGTGAAAACTCTACAACCGTTAGATGAGTTTCCCCCAAAATATCATCCTTTTTCTAAGCAGCGCACCCTTCTACTAAGTGCCTATGAAAGATGAAACCAAAAATAACAACTTGAGATTGTTTATACAGCAATTACTTCTCCTGCATCATTTGAGTATGCGCTTTCTTTCAATCTTTAAACCTTCGCAATACATGCCTTTCCCTTGATTGTAACAATTCATCTTTCCTTGGGTTCTTCATTATGAGAAACACTTCTTGCTAGATTCTTAGAAACCATCCAGCGCTCAAGTCAGACGTGGCGCAACTGATGACTTCTTTATAATGCTATTTTTAACCTATAAATAGCCCTTCTAATAGCCTGAATTTCCTCTATTCTAACATCATGACTCAATATTGCACAGTTCCCAGAGATCAAGCTTGCTCATTTTGCAAACGCCGTAACTTTAACTGTACATTTTCTAGAACTCGGGGTTATGCCTCTTTTAGACCTGCCTGTGATAATTGCTTTAGATACCACAAAACTTGCAATACCTCCCTTAACCAGAATACTCTTCAGCCTACTGGTTATATTCGCTTTCCACCTAGCTCTATTAGTAGCGCTCCCATAATTACCACCACTAGTCCCGCTATTTCCACTAATAATAATAATGTTCCTTATGAGTCGCCATCACTTCCTAGTTTTCCCAGGCATGAAATATCCATACAGCCTAGCGCTACACTTTCTCCCCCTCCGAGTTCCAGTGCTTCCATGCGCTCAGGCTCCCCTACAGCTGCTCCTGACGCGGTTACTGTTACTTCACCGTCAGCCCGCCCACAAAAATTATTAGCAAGTAAGCATCCTTCACAATACTTATGCTCTTCTTGCTTACTAACTTCCTTTCAGGTTTCAATGAATCCATCTCCTTGGGATGGGTTCCCATTCCTTTACCTTTTGTCCATTCCATGAGAATGTTTTCCAGACTTCGTCTTATATATGACGCTATGTCCCTATCCTACAATAACGCACCAGCTTTTTCTGACGCTGAACTTGAAGCTCGCTATACTCATATAGAAATGATAGGTCAACTAATGAACAAAATCAGCTCAACGACTATTCTTGGATTCCCTGCCGATCCCCATCACTTCGTCATGCCTGAAGACTGGAAAGGATATCCTATTAGCTTTCATCCTGATACTGAATAGACCACTAGCGCTTCTCCTTATGAGTCTCCTCTGTCCATCCTTCCTGTAAATAGTCTTCATATATTTTTCATGCTATGCCTTCAAATAATCTTTTTAGACATGGCGCTATTTCGTTACACCGTCTTCCATACTTTTAGAGTGCCTAACTTTGCTCCCTCTACTTTCTTTAAAAGACTGTAAACCCAAAAAAATCTTAAATAAACCTTCATATCTTAAAACCTTATGTCCTTTACTGCAATACAGCGATATACTACATAATATAAGAATTGAACTGTAGAGCGCCTCATCTATAAATTGCTATTCCACTCCTAGTTAGTTAACCCATTAGCTAAATCCCCAGCATCTTTTGCGTTTACATGATACACATCTCCTTTAATCCAATTACCTATTTTGTCATGTCCCCTCAAATGATGAAAATATAAGATTTCATTTTTTTCTGCACCCTCATCTAAGCGCTTGTGCCAGTTGTCTGTTCTGCCATAGTCCGCCTAACTTCCAGTTAGCACCCTCTATCCATCACAACTGTGTCAAAAGCCTCCTGTGAGTCTTCTTAGAAAAACAAAGCTTAACATAACTTGTTAGTTTAACCTCTTCCCAAGGGTATTATTCTGGTAGTTTTTCCTCATTCTGGAGGTATTATTGTATCACTGGAACACCCCTTGGGTAGAATCTTTTGATCTGATCTGCAGCCACATGTCTCTTCCACTCAGTACCATCCAGTTCCTCCAGTAAGTAAGACCCTTCAGTTATCTGCTTTCTTATCCTATAAGGACCATTCCATCTGTCAGAAAACATCTTCCCCCATTGGCTTTCTAAACTTCTATTATAAACCAAAACCAAATCTCCTGGGTTCAACGGCTTTCTTAACCTATGCGCCAAGCGCTCATCCCAATATTTAACTGACTTGTCCCGGAGCTGCATCATTCTTTCATACGCTTTCTCCACAAACTCGTCTTTTCTTTCAAGTTGCGCTACCCTTGCTATAATTAAATCTTTGGTTGAGCGCACTTGATTCCAATCACATCCTAGGAAAGATCCAGCCTCCAGATCAATAGGTAATACCGCCCTTTGACCAAACATAAGCTTGAATGGCAAAAACCCTGTTGTCCTTTTAACTGAAATCCTGTCCGCAAACAAAACTAATGGCAAGTAGTTCTTCCACTTTGCCCCATTATTTCCACATAACTTAACTAGCGCATCTTTTATAACTTGATGCCCTCTTTCTACCATTCCCTCTGCTTCAGGATAAGATGGTGTTGCAACTCGTAACTTTGCACCAATACCTTTTACTACTTCTTGGAATTCTCCCACAAATTCAGCGCCACCATCTACTGTTACCATGTTCATTACCCCATACCTATAAACCCATTCTTTCTTCAAAAACTTGGCCACATTACTTGCCTTGAGGTTTATCAACGGCGCTGCTTCAACCCATCCTGATAGATCATCCCTGGCTACTACCAGGTATTTAAAGTGTCCTTCTTTTATATGGACTGCATCTAAACTGACACTACCAAAAACAGTATCCTCGCCCGTCGCTCTCCCTTTTTCTTTTGGCTTTCTGTAACTTCTGCGCTGGCATTCAGGACAAGAATTAACCCAATCTCTTACTTCATTTTTCATGTTGGGCCACCAGAATCTTTCCCTAACTCTGTGATGAGTCTCATCTCGACCTCTATGTCCTAAATTCTCGTGTAACTCCCTGAGTATCTTCTCCTTCCCTTCCCTAGTTTGAATAACTAACTGAGGATACAATGCTTGATTCTTCCATAACTTCCCATTTTTAATAAAATAGCCTTTAGCGCGCCTTTTAATATTGCGCCAAACCTTTTTATCGCGAAAATCCGGTCGACTATTACCTTCCAAATATAACTTTAACAACTCTACTCCCTCATTTGTAGATGTGTTGTCTTCTAAATACTCCCCCTCTTCGAGTTGAGTACTACTATCCTGACTTCCCTTTGAAGTATCTCCATCATCTGACTCCTCCACTTCCTCGCCTTGCGCACTCCTTGTTGCTACATTAGCTTCAGTGTTCCCTAAATCCAGTTGCAGTTCAACCTTTCTAAAAACATCGAGTTTATGGTCTTTGCAGACATTCTTGCTCGATAGTTTATCGTCGTTGCGCACATTCTTTCCAAATTTTGTATAACAATAATCTATCCTGTTTACCCATCTCTTATCTTCTTCAAATTCTTCCGCTTCCGAGTCTTCTTCACACAATGGTCTTCTCGACAGTGCATCTGGCATAGTGAAAGATTTCCCTGGCTTATGGACTAAATCAAAAGAAAACAAATTAATCTGTGCTACCCACCTTGTCATGGGCGCATCTGGTAAACTCGGGCTACTAATCATTTGCACCAACGATAGCGCATCAACCTGCAGCTCAAAATGCTGCCCCCAAAGCATCCATTGTAGCTTTTTAAGGATCTTCACTACTCCACATAACTCCAGCTTGGACTGGGAGTACCTAGACTCCACTTTGGTAAAGGTTTTGGACTCGTAAAGAACAGGTCTATCATTACCTCCTTGGTCCTCCTGCATCAAAACTGCGCCCACCGCGGACACACTAGAATCCACTGCTAGAGTAATTTTTCCAGCGCCTGGTCCATACTCCAATTTCTTCAAAAGAATATCTTTTCCTACAATCCTCTTTAATAACTCGAATGACTCCTCACATTCCTCTGTCCAATCCCATACAACATCCTTTCTTGTTAAGTGCCATAAAGGCCAAGACATCAAAGCAAAATCTCGAATAAACATTCTTACATATGTACAAATGCCTAAAAACCCTCTAACTTCCTTAGTATTTCTTGGTCTTGGCCATGTAAGTACCTTATTCCTCTGTTTTTCAGTGATGATTCTCCCTTCCTTACATACCACATGTCCCACTATATCTAGCGCTGTAACACAACAGGCAAATTTAGACCCAGAAATCGTTAATCCTGCCTCCTCTATCCTAAATAGCACTCTTTCCAGGGTAATCGCATATTCCCAAACAAACCTTCTAATATATGGATTTTTTTTTAACACTTCCCCTTCATAATCACTGGCTGGTCCTTTTATACCGCCATCATCAATGAAAATTCCCACATGTTCTGGGATTTCATCCTGCAATATCCACATCATCTGTGCTTGATATACCGCCACAGAATTTGTTGCGCCTTGCGGTAACCTTGTCAACCTAAAGCGTCCCAGTGGTGTTTCAAATGTCGTCATGGGTCTGGACAATTTTTCCAACTCGCGCTCATTGTATCCTCCCATAATATCACCTAATCCATAACATGCACGCCCCGCTCTTCTGGTGTTGTGGTAGCCTAAAGTTTAGTACGGCACCTAAATATGTAAATGGAGTTATCACGGCATGCAAGATTGGTGTTATTATTTTTTATATAAAAGGGTTTTATTTAATTTATTTGAGTTTTAAATATGAAGAAATTGGTCACGAGCGAATGCCTACACAAAAACAATTTATGTTACGAAGAAAACTTATTTTTACGGTCTGAAAAACTTATAAGTATCAAGTCTAGTCACTCAAGAACCTTGGGAAATTTTCCCAGAATTTTTATTATTTTTCTTATATTTTTAAATGAATTTTAAAGTTTTATAGAAATATTTACGTTTTCAGAAATTACTTAACTTCAATGAATTTTCACAGGGATATTAGAGCTGCGCAGACTACGAAAATTAGTTTCGTATGTAAAGGGGAAGTAGTTCTATTATGTGTAATTTTTCTAGATTTTTTATTATAGTTTTAAGGTTCTAATTGAGTCCGGAAGTCCGGACGGACTCCGTACGGACTCCGTTTCGACTCCGTTCGGACTCCGTACGGGCTCCGGATTGACTCTGGAATTAAATGGTTCATTAGCAGGTATGAAGCTGCTGCTGCTGTTGATGGTGCTTCCCATGTGGATATGGTGAAGCAAGTTAGGTTTTTTATTGCTGATAGGGAGGTGGAAAAAGAGGTTATTGCTATGCAGGCATTCAAGGACAAGGATTGGGTTAAGCTTTCTAAAGCTATGGTTGATAGATGGGGTGTTAGGTTTACTATGATGGACCTCAATAAAATTGTTGGAGACTGGCAAGCAAAAGGTGGAGTTTCTTCTATGGCTGACTTCAAAAAGCTCTGTGTTCAGTTTGATGAAGTGGTGGAATATCTCATACTGGTGGACGAGTTAGTGCATGAGAACCAAGCAAAAGATTTGTTTTGGACAGCATGTAGCAGGGATATTCGTATGGACGTCTTGAAGGATCTTTCAAGAAAAGATTTGATGAAGGAACTGCCTAATGGTGAGCAGAAACTGCCGGCTCTGGAGGTTATCAAGGACAACATTCAAGCCCATCTAAAGTTATTGGCGTTGGACAAATATCAAGAGTCATGCACTCAATATGTTAGCAAGGTTAGCGAAGTTTTGGCCGAAAACAACGATATTATGGTCAAAGCCCAGGAGGCCAAGAAGGCTCAAATGGGATTACCTGCTGCTAAAGTTGAGGGTAATGTAGATAATAAGATGGTTGATCACTTGGCCGATTTAACGAAACAATTAAAAATATTTGTTCAAGAAACCCAGAAGGCCAATAAGGCCCCAATCGCTTCTTCGTTGACGTCAACTTCTTATCAGTCTAGAGGGTATGAACGTCAAAATTATAATGGCAATAACAACGGTAACCGCTTCCCAGGCAATGGGAGAAATGGTGGGAATGGTGGTAATGGATATAGAGGTGGCTATGATGAGCCAAAGGTGTGCTCCTATTGTAATAGGAGGGGGCACAGAGCAACAGTTTGTTTTGCTCTTGATAAGGATATGGATGCTGGGCGAGTTTTATTTGATGGTAAAGTTTATAAATTTCCTGATGGTTCGTTCATCAAGCCCAGTGATGGACAGTCTCCTTCTGATTTGGTCAGAAGAAGTTTAACGGCTGAAAGGAGAGCCAGATTTGAAGAGGTGACGGATGAAGATGTTAATGCCAAGGGTGGCAAAAATGGTAATGGTAATGGTGGTAAAGCTGACAAGGGCAAGGAGAAAGAGGTCAGTAAAGCCACATTTTCTACTTCTTTTTGTGGTTTAGAGCTGGTGATGGTTGCCCAGGTGGAGGGTAGCTGTATGGCTGGCGAATACGATTTTAATGCTGCTAGAAGAGCAGCCGCTACTAAGGCGAAAAGTAGCATTCAGAGCCAATTGAGGGCTAATCCTGGCAAGGCCAATAACAAAGTGAACCCTTACTCTAAGGACAAGAATTCTAGTGCTCAAACTGCCGCCAACAAATTGAACCCTTACTCTAAGGACGAATTATATAAAATGCAGAAGGGGATTGCTGATATGGGGCCCCCTAGTTATGGCAAGTTTGATTTAAATGGTGAGCCTATGCCAGAGGATGATTCGGATTCTGAGGAGGACGTACCATTGGCGTCTCTACCCAGACCAAGTTTTAGCGGTCCCATTCCAATGGAGGGAGTAAGAAGGACTAGCGATGGATCAGGATTAGTGCAAGAAGCTGGTGACGCAGTTAGGGTTATAGAAAGTGAAGATGGCTCGGTTGGACCTCAAGAGGTACCCAGGGCCAAGGTTGTTAAATCAAAGGTCCAGTATGAGCGGCCAGTAGTTTCTGGTCAAGCTAATGCGATGGATGCAGTTTTGAATAGGGTGAATCAACTGCAGATTCCCTTATCTTTGGGGGAGTTATTTACGATTAGTCCGGCGCTTGCTGAAAAGCAAAAGAAGCATTTGACGAGGCGTCGGGTTTCCACTGGAGAGGTGGAATATATTTGTGAAAATGCTGAAAAGTTTGGTGAAGATGTAGATACACATTTTTCCGCTCCCCTGGGTTACCTGGTGGTAACTCTTAATGGTAAAGAAGTAAAGGCCTTGGTCAATTCAGGGTCTCAAATTAATTTAATTTCATTGGAGCAAGCGACAAGTATAGGCTTGCCAATTAAAAGTGGAACTGGGGGAAACCTCAGAGGCATTGGAGGGCATGCAACAGAGCTGATGGGTACAGCTGAGCATGTCAGGTTAGGCATTGGTGGATCTGTTGGTAAGGTTCACTTTTATGTGGCCAGAGGAGCAGTCAAAACTGTTCTTGGTGGCCCTTTTTTGATGGATTTTGAGGCCAGGGTAGGGTATCAAGCTGGCATGGGGATTAGTTTGAAGATCACTGGTGAAGATATGTGGAGGTTACATATGCGGTTAGCGCCTCCTGGAGATGAAGGTTGGGAAACACGGCCAGGGATTACTACTCTGTGCCAGTGTTGTGTTTGCACCAAGAAGAGGCATATAAAACGGACGGCTTCTGGTGAATTATGTTTGTTGGAAAGGGATGGATGCCCTCATTTTTTGGGGTAGCTGGGGCTGATCACTCTAATGTTGTAATCTCTCCTCAGGATGAGATCCCGGATTGCAATAGGTCAGCTCACTTGTAGATAATTCAAGTGGATTCTCAATTATTTTCTGTTAATATTACTTTGGAGTGCAAATACGTTATGGACTTTTCTATATGTTTGTTGGATTTACCCTGTTTTTCTATTAAATTTAAAAATGGTGAAAAAGGCAAAATGGGCCAAATTAGGTTGGATAAAGGTTGGAAGGGTATGTTTTATGACCTTCAGCAAGAGGGTAAACTGCAAAAATCTCATCAAAACCAAATTAAAAATCTCGGTATAATTAAAACACAAAAAAATAATTTTTGTGAAAATTCTATTATGGACCTCCAGCAAGAGGTTAAACTGCAAGTATCTCCTTCTATTATGGACCTCCAGCAAGAGGGTAAACTGCGAAAATCTTATCAAAATCCAATAAAAAATCTCAGTATAATTAAAACTCAAAAAAATAATTTTTGTGAAAATTCAATTCCGGTCCTCCAGCAAGAGGTTAAACTGCTGACTTTCTTTACAGGTGATTTAATGTTGGATAAGGGAAGCAAAGGTATTGGAAAATCTGTTTATAAATTAGACGAGGGAAAGGAGAAAAGGGTAAAATTTAAAAATGAAATAAAATATTTTTCTAATTTCTCTTATTCTGATTCTGGCGATGAAGAAGATTCATTTGATGAAAGTTTTAATGGCGATACAAAAGAAAATGTTTTACCTCAAGTTAATTTAGATGTGGAGGCAGCCAAATATAAGAAAGTAGCAAATAAAGTTCGACCTATTAATGAACCGCTACCTGCTGAATTAAATCCACCTTTGAGAAGACCAAGGTTATCAAGAGATCCTTATGAAAGTCCCTTGGTAAAGAATCCGCCTGAATTTTCTGAGACGTCAAGAATCACTTTTGAGAGACTGGGTGTTGTTAATTTTGGACCTGATGGTTGGTTGTCTGGAGAAGAGAAGAAGTTGTTGTTGGATGTGATGGTCAAGCGAGAGAAGGCCATTGCTTTTGTAGAAGAGGAGAGGGGTGTGTTGAAGCATTCCTATGGGGAGCCTTACAAGATTCCTGTGGTATGTCATGAACCGTGGCAGCAGAAACCGATTCCTATTCCGGCTGCATTAAAAGAAGCCTATATTGAAGTTGTCAGAGAACGGATACGCACTGGACTGTATGAGCAATCAACGTCAAGTTATTCTAGTCTGGTATTTTGTATCAAGAAACCGAATGGCAAGCTTAGAGTTGTTCATGATCTTAGGGAATTAAATAGGGTTACAACAAAGGATGCTGGGATACCACCTAGTGCTGAGGAGTTTGTTGAAGCGTTTGCAGGGAGAGTGTGTTATGGTTTGGGAGATATTATGGGTGGATATGATGAGAGAGAGTTACATCCGGACTCAAGACCTCTCACTACATTCGATACACCACTAGGACGTTTACAGTTAACAAGATTACCTCAAGGAGCGACAAATTCAGTTGCAGTTTATCAAGATCAGATGGCTTGGATCCTTCAAGACGAAATTTCACAATATGCTGGAATCTTTATAGATTATGGAGGAATTAAGGGACCAACAACTGACTATGATAACCAGGTGTTGGAAGAGAATCCCGGGATACGCAAATTCATTTGGGAGTTTTCAATTACATTAGAAAGAATCTTGTTTCAAATTGAAGAGGCTGGTTTAACTATTTCAGGTTCAAAATTTTCATGTTGTGTGCCAGCCTTAGAAATATTAGGCCATGTGGTATGTAGAGAGGGTAGGATTTTGTCCAAGAAGAAAGTTAACGAAATTCAGTCCTGGCCAAGACCCAAGAATACGACCAAAGTCAGAGGGTTTTTAGGCATTTGTGTATATGTTAGAATGTTTATTAATGACTTTTCTTCATTGGCAGCTCCATTGAGACAGTTAACGAGAAAGGATGCAGACTGGGAGTGGGATGAAGAGTGTGAGAAGGCGTTTGTGAAGTTGAAGGAGGTTGTGGGGAAGGATTTAGTACTGCACAAGTTGGATTATGGAAAAGAAGCTGGCAGAATTTATTTAGCAGTCGATTCAAGTCAGGTTGCAGCTGGGGCGGTTTTGTCTCAGATGGATAAAGCTGGTTACATCAGGCCAGTTAGGTATGAATCTGTATTACTGAGGTCGAATCAAGATATTCACAACCAAAATTGGAATTATGTGGTGTGGCGAAAATACTGAAGAAACTTCAGCATATTTTGTGGGGGCAACATTTTGAGTTGCAAGTGGATGCGAAATCGTTAATCCAGATGATTAATTCCCCAAGTTTACCAAAAGCACCCATGACAAGATGGGTAGCTTTTTTTCAACATTTTTCGTTCGATTTAGCTCATAAGCCTGGCAAAACTTTTACTATGCCAGATGGTTTATCAAGGAGACCACCCACTGAAGAAGATTCAGACTCAGAAGAGTTCGATGAAGATATACCTATTATCAAAGCCAGCACTAAAGGAGCTGAAGACTTTCCATACCTCCCCCATGAGGTTAAACTGGCAGGACTATTATGTTTAGATTATGGTGTTGATGACCTCCACCAAGAGGATAAACTGGAAAATAGTTTTTATGTTAATAAAGGTGTTAGAAAAGGTGTAGATAAATTCGGCAGAGAGGAGGTAGAAGAAGATGTGGTGTATGTAGAGGAAGATGGATTGGTAGTGTGGGATAGTAGTAAATTAAGGAATGGTGTATATGTTGGAGAATTAGAGAATTTAAATAAAAAGGTGGATAAAGAGAAAGAGGTATTTTCGAATACGGTTTACGAAGGATCCAAAGGTTCAGAAGAAAAACGTCAACATAGCTTGATTAAAGGTTTATTTAGGGGTCAACGATTATTGGCTCATTCATGTGCAGGTGATATTGGTGATAGAGAAGTCCCTATTGATGTTATATTAATCGATTTTCAAGATGAAGTCTGGGGTCAGACTGGTTTTTATTTTTTGTTAGTCAAATATTTGTTGACTTTAGAGAGGCCAGAAGAGTGTGAAGACGATGAATGGGTGGCTATCAAGAGGAAGTCATCTACGTTTTACCTATCTGGTTGACGTTTAATGAGGAGGAGGTATCCAAATCCTCAAGTAGTTATAACTCAACAGAAGGGGCAAGAATTAGTTTTGAAATCACTGCATGAAGATCTCGGGCATAGAGGTGTTGTAGAAACGTTTAGAAGAATTTCTGATTGATTTTGGTGGCCTGGCATGAAGATGGCTGTTAAACAGTGGGTTCAGTCATGCGAAGAATGTCAAAGACGAAGTTATTTAAGGCCAAAAGAACCTGGACGCGCAACCGGTGAATATACGCTCTTTGGAAGAGTTAGTTTAGATGCCGTTCATATAAAAGAGGGACGGTATAAATATTTAATTGTGGCCAGAGATGATTTATCTGGTTGGGTAGAGGCAGCGCCTCTTATTAATTTAACTGCCAAAAATGTGGCAGAATTTTTTTTGAATAATTGGGTATATAGGTATGGAGTGATGAAGTTGGTAACGGTAGATGGTGGTCCTGAATTTGGGACAGAGTTTAAAGAGGCCGTATTGAAAGTTGGATCAAAGGTTAGGGTAGCAACCCCATATTATCCTGAAGCTGAAGGCATGGTTGAAAGAGGGCATCAAGTTATTAAGGATGCTTTAGTTAAAATGTGTGGGACAAGTGCCGAAAAGTGGAGGCACTATTTACCTTTAGTTTTATTTGCTGATTGAATCACTGCCAAAAGGACGACCGGATTTTCACCTTATGAACTTGTTTTTGGACAGAAAGCAGTTTTACCGGTTGACTTAGAAGCTGAATCATATCTTGGAGTTGACTGGGACACGGTCAAAACTACTGAAGAATTATTGTGTGCAAGAATGATGCAGCTAGAAAAGAAAGAAGAATATTTAGAAAAGGCATATTTGCGGATGATGAAGATCCGAAATCAATCAGTCAGATATTGGGATGAGCGGTTGGCACATCGATTAAGAAACCTTTGAACCCAGGTCATATGGTCCTGGTGTATAATAGGAGTTTGGAAAGTCAGTGGGGAAAGATGTTTGCAGATAGGTGGAATGGACCATATAAAATCAAGGAGCAAGTTTCCGGCGGTTCATATGTGTTAGAAGAGTTGGATGGAGTAGTATTGAAGAAGAGGGTAGCGGCCGATCAAGTGAAACGGTTCTATCCTAGAGGCACCAGGAGTGCCGAAGTCTAACTCCGAAATGAGGATAAACTACAATTTTAATGACTTTTATTAAATTTATACCTCCGCAATGAGGATAAACTATTATATCTACGAAATTTTATGGATAACTCCGAAATGAGGATAAACTACAATTTTAATGAAATTTATCAAATTTTATTAACCTCCGCAATGAGGATAAACTATGATATCTACGAAATTTTATGGATTCCTCCGCAACAAGTATAAACTATCTTCTTATTTTTATCAAAAATACTTTACTATTGTTACACTGCATATGGGCAACGAAACTGTGATGAAACATAACGAAATACGAGAAAACCTTCATTGAAAATTTTCAAAATTTAAAATTCTTAAAATATGGGTGAAGATAGTGTTGGAAAAATTTTAAAATTTATTGGAAGAAGTGTTCACAGGGGAACCTTCTTAATTTAATATTGGCAATTGTGGGGGTAATTGATGGGCTGGCTGCTCTATACACAATTACCCCATAATGTTCATTTCCAAAATTTTTCCTGTTTCTAGTTGAATCCTGGCTTTGTCTTTTAATTTTAGGAAGTCCACTAAGACTATAAACTGGAACGAATCAAGAGACACCGCTCTCAACGCCAGATTCAAGATTTTTTTTTTTTTATTTTGTTTTTTATTTTTTTATGTTAGATTGTGATTTCTTTTCTTTAATATATATTATGAATTAATGTAAAGGTGATGCTCACTGGTGGTCTCTAATCATTTTTATAAATTGGAGGGAGCCCACCCAGTGATCATCATTATAAAAATTATCTTCTAAAAACTTTCATTTATTTTCTTTTCTTTTCAATTTCTCAAAATTGTGTAACCACATCAAGTTGCACTTGGATGTGGGTATGATGTCGAGGGTACGGCTCATCAAATGGCCAGGGGGCATCTTTTAAAATTTTATTTTAAAAAATTTTTTTTATTATTACTTTTTTTATCTTTCTTTTCACACTCGTTTATCTTTCTTTAAAATTTAAATTTTAACTTTTATTTCAAAACTATCTTTTCTAAAATCTTTAATTTTAAATTTAAAAAAAAAATAAATAAAAATAAATAAAAATAAATAAATAAATTAAATTAAAAAAAAATAATAAAAATAAAATAAAAATAAAATAATAAAATAAAAATAAATAAATAAATAAAAAATAAATAAAAAAATTAATTAATTAAATCAAAAATATTATTATATTTCTTAGTTTTATTTTTCAGTCACTATTCTTTTTAGTTTATTCATATAGTTTAGACAGGAAACAGGGTCTAGGGGAACTCGATACCTATGGGATTTTACTTCAAGACAGCTGTTAGTCCTCCAAGACTTTAAACTGGCTACTGTTCAAGACATTCTTTAAGATTTTTTACACGTATTTTGGATCTGTTAGTCCTCCAAGACTTTAAACTGGATAATTTTCAAGACGGTCATTAAAGATTTTATATTGGAGCTGTTAGTCCTTCAAGACTTTAAACTGAAATTAAAAGACGTTCAAGATTTTATGGATATTTTCCGAGACGGTTTTCTTTTTATATAAATCAAATGTTAGGTCCACCAAGACCTTAAACTGGACTGTTATCAAGCTGTTGGGTCCACCATGACCTTAAACTTGATTTCTTATTGATCAAATGTTTGGTCCACCATGACTTTAAACTGGTAGTTCATTCATTGTTTAGTCCACTAAGACTTTAAACTGGAAAATTAATATCTGCAAGAAAATTCAACATTCATGTGTCCACTATGACATTAAACTGGATTATCAAATTTATTCAATCTTTGGTCAAGCCTAGGCCTTACTTAGGAATTTATCAAGTTATTTATGCACCTAAACGATCTTTGGTCCACCAAGACCATAAACTGGCAATCGATTATATGTTTGGTCCACCAAGATTATAAACTGGAATGTCAATCTTGTTTGGATAACTCAATTCAATCTTTTAATTTATCACTGTCCACTAAGACTCTAAACTGGTTATTCAATTATTTCTGGAATTGGGTGCTGATAGCTTTAGGAGGTTAAAATTTTAGGTGGTGATGATGCTAAAGAAAGCATAATGGTTAATTAGGTGAAATTTGTGGCGCTTTAACATGGTCTAAAGTTAATATTTTTATTGGAAGCCTGGCAAAAGTATTTTATGGGTTTGCTGTATAGCAAAGTTTGAAAATTGTGATGAAGGAATCAGAAGTTAGGATGGTAGTTGTATTTTAGGGAATGATTTTTTTAGTGCCTCATACACTACGCAATATAGGGGGTGGACTTGCTAGCAAGTCCTCAACCTGAACTCAGATGGAACTCAGATGGAACTCAGACTGAACTCATACTGAACCCATACTGAACTCTACTTGAACACCCACCTAAAACTGTTCTTCTGAGTGGTGTTCATTCCTGATTGTATGGCTCCTTTATCAATAGCTCAATGTGTGTTCAATCTATGGTGAGTTTGGGTCCAAGGTTGCGGACTTGCTAGCAAGTCCGCCCCCCATATTGTGTGGTGATAGTTAGGCCATTTTTTTGGTGTGAAGCTTGGAGGACCTTATGGCAGGATTGGAATCATAGAATTTGGCTCAGTGGGGGGCCCTATGAGGTTGGAATCAGGAGTATTCGGCTCATAGGAAGATCCACTCTCTCAATGCTGTGACAAGAAGGAAGACTGGTATATGGGAGTCTGAAGGGATTCAAACCTTGCTCTCAGTAGTGGAATCATCACAAGATTTATATTATTTTATGTTATATCAAGCCAGAGAAGAAGAAAGAACATTTTTATTATAAAGAATTAAAAGAAGACCAGCTAAAACAAATTTTTCAAATTATTTTATTAGAAAAGATAATTCTTTTGGAATTGCTCAACCACTTATGCAAAGTTTTAAGAATGAGGACATTCTCGATTGGAGGGAGGATGTGGTAGCCTCAAGTTTAGTACGGCACCTAAATATGTAAATGGAGTTATCACGGCATGCAAGATTGGTGTTATTATTTTTTATATAAAAGGGTTTTATTTAATTTATTTGAGTTTTAAATATGAAGAAATTGGTCACGAGCCAATGCCTACACAAAAACAATTTATGTTATGGAGAAAACTTATTTTTACGGTCTGAAAAATTTATAAGTATCAAGTCAAGTCACTCAAGAACCTTGGGAAATTTTCCCAGAATTTTTATTATTTTTCTTATATTTTTAAATGAATTTTAAAGTTTTATAGAAATATTTACGTTTTCAGAAATTACTTAACTTCAATGAATTTGCACAGGGAAATTAGAGCTGCGCAGACTACGAAAACTAGTTTGGTATGTAAAGGGGAAGTAGCTCTATTATGTGTAATTTTTCTAGATTTTTTATTATAGTTTTAAGGTTCTAATTGAGTCCGGAAGTCCGGACGGACTCCGTACGGACTCCGTTTCGACTCCGTTCGGACTCCGTACGGACTCCGTTTTGACTCCGTACGTACTCCGTACGGACTCCGCTCCGGCTCCGGATTGACTCTGGAAGAGCTCTGGATGGGAAAACTTAGGCACGTGACTAGGAATACTTAAGCGCTTCTCAAACTCGAAATTGAGAAGGGGGGACACATCATACAGCTTAATCATTAACCACCACGGTCTCATTTTTTATTACTCAACAAATTAAATAAGTTATAATACCCTTATAACATTTATTACTTTTACATAACATTTTAGAAATACAATTCAACAATTTAAATCACACTTCATATAGGGTATCTTTAGAAAGGTCTTCATCGCTGGGACTTGATTATTGCTGTCTCATATAAATTTAAATTATTATAAAAACATAAAAGTCAATCTTTTCAGATCTTTCACTGGTACACCTTAATTGTTGTTATCAGTATTTCTTTTATCAACAGCCACTTTCTTTAAATCTCAATAAGCGTTAAATATTTTAGAGTTTCATTATTTTTATCAATCAGATCTAAGTAGATTGGTTAGCTTAGTGATTTAGAACACCCATTTTGTTATTTTTATTGGAAGGATGGGGTTTTCAGCTAAATCCACATATCTCCTCCGGATTCTGCTTACAGCAAGGCGACTGTAAGAGTTTACCTTACCATAGTGTTGGTGGCATCCCTGCATCCTTTACCGTAACCTTGTTCATCTCCCTAAGATCATGAACAACCCTTAATTTACCATTATGTTTGACCACACAAAACACTGGACTTGAATAACTAGACATAGACTGTTCATACAAGCCAGACTTTAACCTTCCCCTAATTAATTCCGTATACTCTTCTCTTATAGCCGCCGGTATTGGAAAAGCCTTCTTTTGCCACAGCGCATGAGGTATAACTGGAACAATATAAGGTTTACCATAAGAGTGTTTTAAAAAACCTCTTTCCTCTTCTGAAAACGCAATAGCCTTTTCCCTAAGAACCATAACATGTAATAATAACTTCTTTTCTTCCTGCGATAACCAGCCCTCTGCTCCAAAATCTACCATCTGAAGCCTTTCCATCGTGATCATACTGGTGAACGCAAAATCAGGCGGAAACTTTGTTAAAGGTGTATCATAAGGATTTCCAGATAGCGCCGGCCTCTACAAAGAAGGATTCAAATCAGGCATTGCTATATTCACTGGTTTATACTTAGATGCAAAACAGTCCTTACTGCTTCCTTCATTAATTAAAATAAAACCCTTTCTAATATAACTATGGGTTACACCTAAATCCTGTTTTTGTCTTTTCTTTTTAATATAAGTGTAACAATATCCATAATTAATGAAATTAAAAAGCTTAGGTATAATACATTCTACAGTAGTATCCCCAAGACACCTATGAAGTACTGCTTTATGTATCCCTCCTTGTTGGACTGACTGGTCACTATCCGGGTTCTTCTCATCCTGGGAGATAGTAACACCTAAAATTCCAGTCTCTAATGAAAATGTTGATACCTTCCTGGTGTTCGCCCTATCTCCTCATCTGAGACTTCCTCATAGAACTCTCTTTCTTTCTCTAACCGTGCAGCTCCAGAGTACTTAGTTTCCCAGCCACCATCCTTGGGCGCTACTAAGACTGCTGTTACTGGAACACCGTCATCACCCATAATCCTGATTCCTATAGTCTTATTTAAACAATAATCTATAGTCGCCGAATAATCCATTAAAAATGGCGTGCCTAAAACTAGTTTAAGTACACCCATTGGAACATAAAAATGTATATCTCTTGTTGCTCCTGCAACTCTAGTGCGTACATACTCTGCTACACCTATAACAGGTAACCTACCTCCCCCAATTCCTGCGACAGTGCCTTCGCCGTCTTTTACAGGAAGACCTAATTCCACTGCGTCATCCACTGATACCACGTTGATTTATGAACCCGTATCCACTAACGCTTTAATTTGCTTACCATTTACTGTAATAGTTAAATACCCTAAGGGTCCTGTGTAATGTGGCGCCCTAGGTAATCCAACAACTGGCTGAAATGAGTGTTCCGCCATATTTAACTCAGCGCAATTAGCAATCCTTTGCTTTCTGCACTTATCCACGATTCCATTTGCTACGTCTGGTGCTACTTCAGTCAGCATCCCCAATGGAACAGAAACTGTAGTCTTCAAACATTCCGCAACTAAATCCTCGGCAGCTTTGGGAAAATCAGAATTAACCAGGCGCTGCATTCTCCATTTAGGCTGAGTTGCCTTGGCACCAGTTTTCGCTCTTCCGGATGGGTTCTTTGGAGTATTATGCTTTGCTCCTGGAATTCCTTCAGCAGGTACCGCTCTTTGCTGTACTACCACTGGTTCCTCCAACATTGCCGTCTGTTCTATTTCCTGGTGATCCACACCGTAACCTCCAGAGTCCATACCATCCATTTCAACATCCTTGATAGGTGCAGGTGTATTTTCTCTAGTATTATACCCTACTTCCTCCATATCCTCTGGATTCGCATAACTAGCGCCAGCCCTTCTTGGCCTATTAATTGTAGGTGGGGCCATTTTCTTATGCTTCGCCGCGAACATCTCCAGTCGTGCTGCGGTAAGTGGCTCTGCAACCGCTCCTTCTTTTACTTTAAAATCTAACACCGCGCAAGTAACTTCAAAATTAACCGACTTTGCATCCTTTCTTTTCTCCTTATTTTCCGGCTCTTTTCCCTTGCTTGACCTGCTTTCCATAGACTTTTTATTAATATGATCAATGACCATGGCTCACATTCCTCGATCTTTGTCTTTAATCAATCTGGTACCATCTTCCAACATAAGCGTAGTCCCATCCTTGTAAACTACCTTTTCCTCTTTATCCTTTTGAAGCGCATTACACCTCATCCTTGTATGCCCTTCTTTATTACAATAATAGCACACCATAGCAGAAAAATGCGAAGTTTGAGGAGAACTCTTGGGCCTGAACAATTCTTTCGCTTTTGCCGCTTCAACTATCTTCTTCTCCAACTCATCAATTCTTGCCATGACTGAATCTGGATCTTTAGAGAGAATTTTATCTTTAGGAGACGAGATCTGAGAAGGCGATCGTACGCCTGGCGCATCTTCCCCCATATCCTCATTATCCAGAGCCACCCTTGCTGCACGTCACTCAACTCGACGCAACTTCATTTCAGCTTCCACTGCCATTTCTACTTCCTCTAATCCAGGGTACTTATAATTTCCATCCCTCTTTTTAACCAACTTTCCTTCGTTATCTAAGCGCCTTTTTGCCCAGTCTTCAACTTCTGGCGCTAATGCTTCGCAAAACCAAGGTAACAACGCATTAACATCACTAAAATCTTTGTTACTAACTAAATATTCTACTATCTGATCGAAGTCTTCCCTAAAACTTTTAATTTCCTTGGGGTCTCAAACACCTCCTCTAGCCTTGACCCTATTTACCAAAATATCCAGGTCCTTCATTGTATACCTAGTTTCCTCGGTAACCTTTGGCCATCTCTTGAGCATTTGTTCTTTTAGCGCTGACCAATTTCGCTCCTCATGCCCTTTTAAATCCTCTAAATCGTCTTTGCACTCATCAGATACAAAGAATAGTACTTGTCGTACCATATCATATTTAGTTGCTCCATGGACTTCCGCTGCTTGTTCAAACCTGCGTAAAAACTTTTTGGCATTAATTCCCGCAAAGCGCAAGCTTTCGTCTTTACACATAATAATCGTGGTTACCGTTTTTTGAAACGATGTCAAAGAATTGGGCGATTTAACCCTCTCTTGACATCCCCTAGATGTAGTCGCAGTAGGATCCATTCCCAAAATATCAAATCCAAGCAAATATCACAAAGGAAAAAACACACTCTTGGTTAATTAAACCTGACTGTTTTCACAATACAGCCCTACGCTATCTTCTGATAACGGCTATTGATCCACTTGTTGTGGATCCTAGGACTCTTCCGCTGAAGCGCCGGCTTGATTATGTCCTCTTGACAAAACCCTAAAAAAAATAAAAAAAAAAAAATCTAATCAAAAACACTAGTTACAATTATGCCACTGTTGGGACACCAATTGTAGACAGTTCTAAAGTTCTAAGCAGTAGACACAATGCGAGATGGGTTGGTTCTCCTTTTTAATTTATAAAAAGAAGCGCCTGCCACTCTTATTTTTTAAAGACAGTGTAATAATGTGTAACACTAATATTTGACTAGAAATTTTATAAGTTCAGATGATTTAAAGATAAGGAAACAAGCACTACTATCCGGATATTTCTATTCTTAACAAGCGCTATTATCCACAGCTACTCCCTCTTGAAGCGCTCTCTTAGAATTTGCCTTATTATAGTAATAAAATATCTCTAATAGTAGTTAATCCCACTGAATCTATATATTCTCTCTATGTTGCGCTCTTTCACTATACTATAGGAAATACACACACAGACGCACAAACTCTTAAGAGTCAGAAAATACCTTTTAATATTCTCTCAAAAATTAATCACAAATGATCTAATATCTTATCCTGGGTACTATGACTATAGCTACACGTATATCTCTATATTGATTTTCTTTATTATCTGCTTTTTAAAATGACAACTAATGCGATTTTTCTTATTTTATTAACTAAATAGATAGATCGACCAGTTCTCTCTTGTCCCTATCTAATAGTCCTCCTTTTATATTCTTCCGGCGCTCAAGACACAGTTCCCTAATGGATCTCCAGCGCTGACTCTAGCGCCACATTAGTAAAACAATAACTAATTTATTTGTATGCTACTCACACTGCTTGCAACAACTAAAGCGCCTAAATCAGACCCTATAATTACTAACATTAGTATTAACTTGTTTCACAGATTCTCCACATATGCGCTTTTAAATATACCTTGTTTTGTTTCAGCGCTAGTTCCAGGTTTGACCTATCCTCACGCTGCGTCTAGTTGCCTTAACTCTCGGGTAGTTTTACAATTGAGTCCCCACTCTCTTTGCTTTAATACTAGGATTGTAGTTCTGACAGCTTGCTTTACTAGTTAGCCTTCTTTATTACTTTTCTCAGTAAGTTTCCCAACCGGCTGCGGTACAGCATACCATGCACTTGAGTTGTCCTTAATCCATGACTTTCTTCTTAATGCATAACACATACCTTTTGGAAAGCCCAAATCCATATTGTTTAGCCCTTTATGGTCCTAAATCAATAACACACAATTCCCCATTGTGCGGCACATTTTGCTACAAAATCCAAGCACACAGACCCTCAATCTTTTTCCGCACTTCCATTTCCTTTGTTCCTTGAAACACGCAAATACATATTATATTTTAACATTTCCTGCTGCGCTAGCTCCCCATTGTTCTTCCTGGACTACGCGTGATGATTGGTCTAAAATCACGCTTCCTGCAAGACGCGTACCACACCGCTTGAGTGACTGTTGAAAGTTTTAAAGTTGTTAATTTTGGTGCTGATGGGTGGTTTTCTGATGAGGAAAAGAAGTTTTTGTTGCACGTTATTGTGCTCAGGAAGAAAGTGGTGGCATTTGCTGAAGAGGAAAGGGGTGTGTTGAAAAAATCTTATGGGGAACCTTACTTGATTCCTGTGGTTTGTCATGAACCTTGGCAAATCAAACCTATTCCAATTCCAGCTGCTATTAGGGACGATTTTGTGGAAATTATTAGGGAAAGAGTCAGGACAGGATTGTATGAACAATCAACTTCTAGTTACTCAAGTCCAGTTTTCTGTGTTAAGAAACAGAATGGGATGTTGAGGGTGGTGCATGATCTTAGGGCCTTGAATAGAGTCACTATCAAGGATGTGAGGATGCCGCCAAGTGCGGAGGACTTTGTGGAAGCTTTGGCTCAAAGGTTATGTTATGGTTTGAGAGATATTATGGGCGGTTATGATGAAAGTGAACTTCACACTGATTCATGGCCACTCACAATGTTTGAGACTCCTCTGGGAATATTTCAGCTCACTAGTTTGCCTCAAGGACAACTAATTCAGTAGCAGTATATCAAGCTCAAATGGCTTGGATTTTACAGGATGAGGTTCTGACTCATGCTGGTATTTTTATTGATTACGGTGGAATTAAAGGACCCTCTACTTATTATGAAAATGAAGTGCTGAAGGAGAACCCAGTTATAAGGAGATTTGTTTGGAAATATGCAATTACTCTACAGAGAGTATTGTTTAGAATTTAAGAGGCTGGTTTGACCATTTCTGGGTCAAAGTTCTGTTGTTGTGTTCCTGCTCTGGAAATTCTGGGTAATGTGGTATGTAAGTAAGAAATGATTATGGCAAAGAAGAAAGTTAATAAAATTCAGTCATGGCCAAGGCCCAAAAATACTACCGAAGTTAGGGGATTTTTGTGAGTTTGTGTGTATGTCAGGATTTTTATTAAATATTTTTCTTTGTTGGGTTCACCCTTGAGAAGGTTGACCAGGAAAGATGGGGAGCGGAAATGGACTGAAGATTGTGAAGAGGCTTTTCAGAAATTGAAGAAGGTGGTAGGTGAAGATATTATTCTTCACAAGTTGGATTATGGAAGGTAAGCTGGAAAAATTTATCTGGAGGTGGACTCAAGTTATATTGCTGCTGGTGCTGTTTTGTCTCAGGAAGATAAAGCTGGGAAGGTCAGGCCAGTAAGGTATTAGTCTGTAGTTTTTAATGAGGTGGAAAATTAGGTAATCTCAGCCAAAGTTGGAATTGTGTGGTGTAGCAAAAATTTTGAAGAAGCTACAAACCATTTTGTGGGGGAAGCATTTTGAGCTGAAGGTGGATGCTAAATCTCTGGTTCAAATGATTAACACACCTAGTCTTTCAAATGCTCCAATGACTAGGTGGGTGTCATTTATTCAATATTTTTCTTTTGACCTGGTGCACAAGCCAGGAAAGACGTTTATGATGCCAGATAGATTATCAAGAAGATCACCCACAGATGAAGATTCTGATTCTGAAGAATTGGATGAAGATGTTCCAGTGGTTAGGGCCAGCGCAAAGGGTTCTGAAGATTTTTCTCTCCTCCCCCAAGAGACTAAACTTGATGATTTTTCTAGCCTCAACCAAGAGGTTAAACTGGATGTTTCTGCTCTTGATTCTGGTGATCAGGATGTTTTTGTTGATGAAGATGGGGCTGTTGTTTGGGATGGCTCAATATTGGAGAATGGTGTTTTTGTTGGTGAACTGGATTTACTTAAGATTCAGTGGAAGAAAAAAAGTTGCCAAAGTTTAGTGATTGGTGTCCTGGATGGGCCGTTAGTGTTGCTCATGTGTACACTGGAGATTTTGAGGACAGAGATGTACCCTTGGATATTTTTTTGTTCGATTTTGAAGATGAAACCTGGGGTCAGATTGTGTTTTACTTTATTATGGTTGAAAATCTGTTAACCTTGGAGAGGCCAGATAGTTGTGATGATGATACTTGGTTGGAAATCAAGAAGAAGAGTCCTGGCTTTTATGTTTCAGGAAGGAGGTTGATGAGGAGGAGACATCCAAATCCTCAAGTGGTGGTGACTCAGAAGAAGGGTCAAGAATTGGTTTTGAAGTCTTTGCATGAAGACCTTGGTCATAGAGGCTTTGGGGAGACTTATAGAATAGTAGCAGATAGATTTTGGTGGCAAGGTAGGAAGTTGGCTGTGCAGGGTTGGGTTCAATCTTGTGAAGAATGTCAAAGAAGAAGTCACTTGAAACCTAAAGAGGTTGGCTGTTCTATTGGTGAAACAACTGTGTTTGGAAGAGTCAGTTTGGATAATGTCCATATCAAAGAGGGCAGGTATAAATACTTGATTGTTGCTAGGGATGATTTGTCTGGTTGTTTTGAGGTGTTGCCTCTGGTTAATTTGACTGCCAAAAATGTGGCAGAATTTTTGAAGAAAGAATGGTTGTTTAGGTATGGGTTGATGAATTCGGTGACTGTTGATGGCGGGCCAGAGTTTGGTGCTGAATGTAAAGAAGCTGTGGCAAGTATTGGTTCTAAAGTCAGAGTGGCTACACCTTATTATCCTGAAGCTGAGGGCATGGTTGAAAGAGGTCATCATGTTATCAAAAATGCTTTGGTGAAAATTTGTGGAGATAGTGCTGAAAAATGGAGGCATTATTTACCCTTGGTGTTATTTGCTGATAGGGTCACTGGGAAAAGGACAACTGGATATTCCCCTTATAAATTAATTTTTGGGCAGAAAGATGTTCTACTGATAGATTTGGAAGCTGTCTCTTATCTTGGAATTGATTGGGATTATATATGCTCAACAGAAGATTTGCTTTGTGCCAGGATGTAACATTTCAAATGTAGAGAGGAACTTCAAGAAGGCATAATATAGAATGATGAAGATAAGAAATCAATCAATCAGATACTAGGACAAGAAGTTAGCTTATAGACTCAGGAATCCCTTGAAACCTGGTTGTTTGGTTTTGGTGTATAATAGAAGTTTGGAGAGTCAGTGGGGAAAGATGTTTGCTGACAGATGGAATGGACCTTACAGAGTCAGATTTCAGGTGTCTGGAGGTTCTTATGTTTTGGAGGAGTTAAATGGTGCAGTCTTAAAGAAGAGAGTGGCTGAAGATTAGGTGAAGAGATTTTATCCTAGAGGCACAAAAAGTGAAGAAGATTGACTCCGCAATGAGGATAAATTATGGACCATCATTTTATTTTGTATTTTGGTGATGCTGTGCATCTGTTTTGTTGGAAACTTATTGTTAGAAGGTACCCATGGGTGGGGCTTCTAGATTTTATTTTGAAAATTATAGGGGTGACTGATAGGATGGCTGCTCTATCAACAGTTACCCCAGATTGTCTGTTTCCAACCTCTTCTCTTAATTTGGTTGAACCCTAGTATTGGTTTTCTTCACAGCTTTTCTTCCTCTATGACTTTTAACTGGAAATTCTTTTGGTCTTCAAGTGCTGGTCTCTTCACGCTTATTGGTTTTGGTTAAATTTTTTGGATTTTGTGTTTTGTTAGAAGGTACCCAGTAGGGGCTTCAAGATTTTTTTGGCAAGTGTGGGGGCAACTGATGAGCTGGCTGCTCTGTAGAACAGTTACCCCAGAATGTCTGTCTCAAGTATTCTGTTTGTCGTAGTTGAATACTAGTTCTGGGTTTTTTTATTCAGGTTTCAAGTCCACTATGACTTTAAACTGGCTTACTGGCTTGGGAAAGGCTTCTTTTGTCTATTTGGTTTGGTGGGGGATCACTGGTGGTTTCCCATCATTTTTACTTATTGGAGGGAGCTCACCCAGTGATCATTTCATTGGACTGGACTTTCTATGGAGCTGAATTTTTTTTTCTTTTTCTTTTCTTTAATTTTTGTGTCTATGGTTGTGTTAGATAGTAGTTTTAGATTATTTTTTTTTCTCCTTTTTTCATTCAATTTTTTATGGGAGTTATTAGGATATAAAGAGGGAAAAATCACAAAATTTTATTATATAGTGTTATAACATCAGGGCCACCTGGATGTGGGCAAGCTTTGGTTGGGAAAGGCTCATCAATTGGCTGGGAAATACTATTTTCTTTCTTTCTCTTATTATTCTCTCAATTTCTAAATATTTTATCTTTATTTTTTATTTCAATTTATTTAAAATTTATTTAGCAGTGTATCCACATCAAGGTACACCTGGATGTGGGTAAGGTATCAGGGGATCAGCTCATCAATTAGTGGGGGATAGCATTAGTAACTATTATTTGTCTCATGTTATTATTATTATTCATTTCATTTTAATTTTTCAACTCTCATATTTTTGGTTAATTTTGTTATTTATTTTCAAGTTTTTTTTAGTATGTTAGTAGTTTAAAATAAAAATTAAAATTAAATAAAATAAAAAATAAAAAACAAAAATAAAAATATAAAATAAATAAAGTAAAATAAAATAAATAAATAAAATTAAATAAAAAATAAAAAAAAATAAAAAAAAAAATAATATAATATAAATAAATAAATAAAATAAAAATAAAAATAAAACAAATTTATATATATATATATATTTCTGTTAATTATTATTGTTCACTCTATTTATTAATTTATTTATTTCTCTCTTGCTTATTTTTGTGTAGGCAGCTGGAAAGAGTATATGGATTGTAATGGTCGGGTACCGGAATGGAAGGTAATTTTTGGGAAGAAGTGGAAGAAGCGGGGATAGAGTGTTGGAAGGTGTGCTTGACTATTCTAGACATCTTCCAGTGGTCATCAAGGAGCTGTTTTCTCAGATTCTTTTTGAAGTCATTCAACGGGCCGTGGAGGGAAAAGGCCTTAAGCATTTTTGAACACATCCTGCTTAGGTTTTGTTTCATGTCAGCGTAATCCAGCGTTAAGGTAGTTTCTAGAGGTTGGCCAATCCCAATTGTAGTTTCAGGAGGAGGGGCTCCAAATACCCAGAAGAAATAGATCAGTGATTGGTCTCTGTTTAAGAAATTAGATTTATTAATTTGGTACTTATAGATTGGAAGCTCATCAAATTTGTAAGCAGCCAGGGTTTGAGCTGTAGAAGAAAGCTGAATGGATGTTGAAGGAGGATAAACCAGATAGAGGTATGGATTCTCATGATCATTCTCTAAATAGTGTAGAGAAGATGATGGAGAAGAAGGGCGTTCCTGTGGCCTGGTTGGAGCAGCAGGGCTGTTGTTGTTGTTGTGGATATTATTATTGCTTGGACCTGTTGGGTTGGACACTGTTGGTGGAGAACAAGGGTTGTTGAAGGAAGGATCAGGAGAAGGTGACCTGGAAGCTGATTGTGATTTTCTGGATGAAGATCTAGAAGAAAAGGAATCATCAGAGAAATAATTGGTGGCCAGAGGAGAGGTGTAGTTAGTTCTTCTTATAATAACCGGATATTTTTGTTTGGAAGCAGCATTGCTTGCTCTGGTGTTTTCAGAAGGTCATCTGGCAGGGTTTCTAGAGTTTTTGGAATTTTTGGGGATGTCTGGGGAAGAAATTTGGTGTGTATGCATTGCTCTGGGAGCACTAGGAGGTGTTTGCGTAGAGTTGTTGGTGTTTAATAGTGTATTTTGGCTGTTATCTGGCTAAATTTGGGATTTTTGAGCCTGATTTTTGCTTTCCAGAAAGGCGGGTGGGCTTCCTGACACCGGGAGGGCCGCCTGGATGCGGTCTAGCAGCCTGAGAGCTGATTTTGAAGCTGATTTTGCCAAATTTTCTGAGATAAAAGTAGATTCTTGAGAAGATAAAGCAGGTCTTTTAGGGAGTGATTTGTGAATAGAACAGTGTGATCTTCTGGAAGGAGTGGAAGATAAAGAAGAAGAAGAAGGCCCAAGTTCTGGTGACCTGGTAGGAGATCTGGAAATATATTTGTGTGAAGGTGAAGGCAGAGGTATTGGATAGCTGGGGTCTCTGTCACATCTTTTTTTTTAGAGTTGCAAGAATCACAGGCTCTGTTATAGAATTCGGCTTGAGGAGTAGGAAGAGTGAAGGTACAAGGTCTGCACATGTGGATGCACTGTTTACAAGAAAATTATTTGGAGCAGTGAAACAGAGAAGGTCCGATGGGTCAAAGTCTGGAGATTCAGCCATGATCTGTGAAAGAAAAACAATGAAGAGAAAAGAGATGAATGAAAATTTTGTCAGTGATGTGTAGATAATGAAGAAAGAATGGAAGTTCAGCAGGTTGGCTGTGGAGCACTGTGCATGGAGGTGGTTCCGCCCTTATATGCAAAATGGGATTTAGTCCGTCAAGAATTTAAACTGAACACTAGCAGTCAATCAAGACTTTAAACTGAGAAATGGTATAGTCCCCCAAGACTATAAACTGAGGATGGTTTAATGGTGGAGTCCTTCAGGACTATAAACTGATAATGTGGAGTTGGTGTGATTCTGGAAGAGGGCATCCAAGGGGGAGTCTCTGAATATTGTTAAGGCAAGTGTGGGGGTAACTGATGAGCTGGCTGCTCTGTTGAACAGTTACCCCAGAATGTTAGTTTTTTTCTCTGTTCTTTAATGTTTTGATCTCTGTTTCTGTCTTTTTGATTCAGGTTTTGAGTCCCCCAAGACTATAAACTGAGGGTTTCTGTGTCCCCCAAGACTATAAAATGAGGGCTGTTAGTCCCACAAGACTTAAAACTGAGGATTAGTCCCCCAAGACTTTAAAATGAGGAGTTTTTTTATTTCTAAATCAAGGTTTTCAGGAAAGAAGTAATTACAGAAAAGAATCAAGAGATGTAAAAAAATGTTAAGCATTTGCTTTGAACTGGTGGATGAGTTTCTTCCTTTTCTCAAGGTCCTGTGGGCTCCTGGAAGGAGTGGATTGGAAGTAATCTAGGATAAGATGCTTCTGATGAGAAGAATGTTGTTGGAAGTTGTTTTTGATGGTTGGCAATGGATTAGATGGGGGTTCTTCAAGGGTTCCCAAATTGTCATCATCAATGTCTGGATAGAATTGAACTGGAATTTTGTCAGATTGAATTTCAGTATGAAGAAGTATTGTACTTACCATTAGAAGGACCAGGGATGGAAGAGCTAGTGTTTGTAGCAGGGTTTGCACTCTTTTTAGAAGGGTGTAACTTGTTGACCAGTCTGGGGATCAGGATGGATGGTCTGGATTATTTGGTGCTGGTGGAGGGTGGATCAGGTTGTGGATACAAAGAAGATGATGAAGAGGACAATGGACCAGGTCTGAAACAAGTCTTCTTCCTAGAGTTACAGGCATCACAGGAGATTCTGTAGGGATGAGCTGGAGGTTTTATGGTACAGATGAGATTGTTGTCAATGCAGTATTGGCAAGGACCCATTTCAGTAGCAGATTTGGTGAGGAAGCTGAACTTGGTTGTTGGGATGAAGGAGAATGTGGAAATTCTCTATTGGAGGGAGATGTGGTCTTCCAACATTGGTGGAGCCCTTTTTTGGTCTGTTTGGCGTTGTTTTGATATGTCTTAAGTGGCATTGTTCAATAATTGGGTGTTTTTCTGGAATTATTCGACGAATATTGGGACTGCAGGGCTGAGCGTATTACCATTAGATAGCCCCAGTTTTGTTCTATATTTTATGTCTTGATGGCATTTTTCATATTCTAAGTATTTGAGGGATTATTTCTCATTTTTCATTTCAAAAGATAGCTGTTTAATTTTGTTTTTTGTGTTTTACGGGCTAACCTTAAGTCTTAGGGTTAAGTGCTTAGTACCATTAGAACGGGCTAATTTTTCTCTACGTTTCATGTCACAACGTTGTTGTAGCTTAATTATGTGTTTTAAAGGTTTAAGTAGTTGTAGTTTATTTTTCTAAGTATTTTGGGTGTTTTTGGAGGTTTTTAGTGGTTTTCTGGCTTCAGGGCAATCCTGCTGCTTCAGGCGGGCCTCCTGACATTGGGCGGACTGCCCACCTTGGTGCTAGAAGGCTAGGAAGCGTTTCTAGAGGGGTTTTATGCAATTTGGGGCTCAGAAATGCCAAATTTGTGGGTGTTCCTGGGCTCTTAGATGGTGGTCTGTGTGTATATAGTGAATAAAACAGTTTGGGGCAACCTTAATCATCATAAAACCATCTGGAGGTGATATCCTTGTTCCTCACTCAGTTTTCACTGTTTTTTGGCCACAATTGGCTGTGTTTGTTGCAAGGTTAGTTCTTCATTTAACTCAATTTTGGAAACTGTTTTCTCTGGTGTAGTCTTGCAACCTATATCAAGTATAATTGCTGTCTCTGGTGTCGATTTGCAACCTACATCAAGTATCATTGCTTTCTCTGGTGTATACATTGGTCTACATTTCAGTTGTTTGGTTTGGTAGTCTTTCTGGAGACTACTTTCTTGGCTGATCAGGCAGTCAAGTGTATTGGAAAAGGGCTTTAAACAACAGGAACCAATTTATTGTAGCAGGTAAATCTCACTTATATTTTTTAATAGGACAGGGGACTTTCTCTCTGGTTTTTCTCCAACTCCCTTGGTCAAGGCCTATAGCTAGTACTTTAGGATTATCTGCAGCGCCAAGGATTGATTATTAGCTTTAATGCATTCTATCAAGAAAAATTTCTAAACAAAATAAAAAAAACTAGTTATCAAGCATTTTTATTAAGTATTCAATTCCCTCAATAGATTTATTAGCTTTAACTCATTCTCTTAAGAAAAATTTCTTTTTTGAACCATCTTCAAGTTGATACTTAAGATTCATTTTATCTAATAGGAACTTGTACTCAAGAGCTTTCTCCTCTTTCTATATCTTGAATTTCTTCCCCTCCAATTCATGTTCCCTCTCATCCCTCTTTAAAGAAAGCTCAAATTTCTTCTCCTCCAAGTTTTGTACCCTTTCATCCCTCTGTAAAGACATCTTGAATTTCTTCTCCTCTAAGTCTTGTTCCCTATCATCCCTTTGTAAAGAGAGCTTGTATTGATTATTTTTAAAGTTGAGAGTATCTCTTGAAACTTCAACTTAAACTAGAGTGAAAAGGATTATGAAAAAAAGAAAATAAAAGCTCACTTAATTATTAAGAGGTATGCTATCACTTATCAGATTCACATTTCTCCAGAAAATCATCAATGGAAGAAAAAGGGGTTTGGGAAATACTATCTCTGTTTCCCTTTCTTTGACTGGTTAAAACCAAGATAGTCTTTGATATTTTTTGAGGTAACATTTTCCTCTTTATCATTGATGCTAGCTTCAGACTCACTTGCTTGAGGATCCTGGTTTGGTTCATTAGCCTTTTTAGATATAAAAAAAATAAAACAACTAGACAAGAAATTAAAACTTACTGGAGAGTGATCACGTTGGTTTATATCACCATAAAGATCTATTGGAAAGCTATCTAGATTCGTTGAATTTAGAACAGGGGAGGCTTGAGTGGGGGAAGTGGATGGGAAATGATTTTTTTTGACGTCATTTTTGAAGATAGCATCTTCACCATCCAAATTTTTGCAGGATTAACATCAGCTTGCTCTCCAAAACTAGCATCCATCTCTTTCAAGTAAGGACATAAAGAATCAATTTTATTGTCTATGGATTTGATGCCCTTACTAATATTGAGGTCAGTAATACCAAAACCAGTAGAAGATGAAAGAGTCTATTCCTTCTTGTATTTGGCTCAATAATACTTGAAGCGTTCAGACATCTGTTTAGGTAAAAGATCTATCTTTCCCTTGGTCTTATTCCGTAATTCTTTTGGGAATTAGAAGATAACCATTATCTTTTGATGCTGGGGGCTATCCTACTTTAGTTTCATTCTCAGTACCAAAAAAAGTATAATTCTTAGTTTTTATTTTCAGCCAGTTGATAAGTATGAGATGATCATCTTTTTTTAGTTGAAAAGTCTTTGATTTCTCAGCTGAGTGGGGGAAGGAGGGAGTAATGGGATTTGAAGAACAGCTGGGGGAAAACTGCCTTTGAGAAGATCTATAATGACAGGGAATGTTGAGATATTTGAAGATGAAAAGGAGAAGAAAAAAAACAGATGAGATAGGGAGGGGTTTTGAGCCGAAATTAATAGAGAGGTTGAGAGCGTGCAGAAAGGTAGGTAGGCTGGCACATCCAGAAAATTGTCCAAGATGTGGTTATGAAAAATTGAGTATAAAAATTTTGAATAGAGGTGAAAATTGATATGTGAAAGGTTTAATAGCCCAATTATTAGAAAAAATTATTGCGGAAGATGACTGGGGTATAATGATTTTTAACCACAATTAATTTTATTGCAAATTTGTCAAAATTGATACCCCCTATTGTTATTGTTATCACTACGCAATATAGAGGGTGGACTTGCTAGAAAGTCCTCAACCTGAACTCAGATGGAACTCAGACTGAACTCATACTAAACCCATACTGAAATCTACTTGAACACCCACCTAAACTGTTCCTCTGAGTGTTGTTCATCACTGATTGTATGGTTCCTTTATCAATAGCTCAATGTGTGTTCAATCTAAGGAGAGTTTGGGTCCAAGTTTTTCTACTTGCTAGCAAGTCCACCCCCCATATTGTGTGGTGTATTATTATTTTTATTATTATTATCATTCTTATTCTTTTTCATTTTTTTCATTTTTTATTTATATTATTGTCTCTTCCCCTCTCTACTGGCAAGTTAGCTAGTAGGGAGGGGAAGGGATTGTTAAATAGATAAAAGAAATATTAAAAAAGAAATAATAATAAAAATCTATATATATAAAAGAACTAGTAGTAATAAGAATAAGAAAGTGACTCGCCTCTTGGGAAAACTGTTGTTGTCCTGAGTAGTGTGAGTGGTCTGTGCATGAGTTTGCAAAGCAAACTCACGTATGGACCACTGTTCCTCCTCTCACTCATTAGCAAGAGTGGGAGGGGGGTCTGGGGCCATGCAACCCTTCCACTTGAAATGTAGCTAGTAGGGAGGGTAAGGGACTATTATATACATAAAAATAAAAAAATAAATAACAATAACAATAATAATAGTAATAATAATAACAATAATAATAATAATATAAAAATAATAATAATAATAATAATAATTGTAATATTAATAATATGAATATTAATAATATTAATAATAGGGGGTATCAAAGTTAGAAATCTTCTATTTCAAAATACCTCTTTTTTCCACCAAATCAACCATGATTATTTTTTAAGGTATGCCATCTTGTGCCCCCAAAACATCTTTTTACTAAGAATTAATGTCATGCTTGTGGCTTTCTTTTTGTTCTGTGAAATACCTTTTAAATAATTACAAACTTCTAACTTTGATACCCCCTAATAATGATATTTTTATTATTTTTATTATTATCATTATTATTTTTATTATTAATCTTATTATTATTATTATTGCCATTACTATTTTTATTATTATTAGTACTATTGTTAATACTAATATATATATATTATTATTATTATTACATTAATCATAATAATAATAATAATAATTTTTAAAAAAAATTATAAATATATGTTATAGGGTTTTAAAGAGGCTGTGAAAAAAGGAATTTTCGGACATGGTGAGGTTTTTTTAAAAATCTTAGATTGTAAATAGTGACGTAAAAAAATGGTGCAAATTTTTAAAATAAAATTTCTCAGAACTAATACTATTGGCTGGATGTCTAGAGGAGGAAGAGGAAAAGGGAAAGAATGGAGAAGAAGAGGAGAAGATAGGGATGTAAATAAAATAATAAAAGTATTTTTTTAATTATTCTAAGAGAGAAAGGCAATGAGGACAACTTGGGACTTGACAAAATACTGAGGGTTATAAAATTATAAAATATATATATTAAAATAAGAGTTATTCTCAATGCGCAGTAAACACTATTATTATTATTAGACCTATTTCAACTGTAAGATATTTATTTACTTTTAAATTTAGATTTTATAAGGCTAATTAAAAATAAAATAAATGTAATATAATTAAATTTGTAATGATTTAAGTGTATATAATAAGTGATGCCTTAAAGGGGATTACCCAAGGCCCTTTTATAGACCAGGGGACCTCTGAAGCGCCACAAATCAGTATATACAAAATAGTAATAAGCTAAAACAAGAATATAAAAGAGTAGAAATTAAACATAGATATTAAGAGAAAAACATGAAACAATTAACTAAACCCATGAGTAATTAACTAATTTTCCCACCATAATTTCCCAAAAACACTTAATTAAAATAATTAGTAACCAAGTAAGTTTGAAACATGAGAACAGACATTATAGTGACATGTAAAGGGTTTAAGTAAAACAAATAGAATTATTTTCACACCAAAAATTCATGTAATCAATTCAATCCAGTTTAAAGCAATTTTAATTAATTGTTTTAACTATGTAATTAATTCAAGAACTAGTTTAAATGCTACATATAATTAATTTAATAATATTTGTAAATTAAAGTGTGGATTTTAATACTATGTTAATAAATAAGTGTTAAAATTTATTTAATAATTTTTCTGACACAATTAAGGGTCAAAAAAGCGCCCAAAATTATTATTTAATAATATATGAAAAGTTTTATTTAATATATAAATTTAATTAATTAATTTAATTACATTATAAGTCAATTTTACACATATAATTATAATATATGTTTGTAATTAATTAATTATTAATTTATAATTATTAAAAAAATAAAAATGCGCCATTATTTGTAGAATATAAAATATATTATGCTTAATTTAAAAGTATAAATACTTTATATAAAAATAAAATTAATTTAACACTTATATTTAATAAGATACTTATATAATTTTATTATGCAATAAAATATTAATTTATATACATCAAATGCAATTCTTACGCCCTTTGTCAGGTCCAATAAATCAACATATCATTTACTGGGCTCCTGGTATAGCCTGGCTGACAAATACTTAGGAGATGACAGGAGTGCACCAGGGGGTGCTGGCAGTGGCAGGCTAGTGGTGTAATTTAAAACCTTGGCTGTTAAACATAGAGAAATCCTGATTATGAAAGGAAGTCCCATTTTAATCCAATTATATAGTGCTATTCAAAACTTATATATTATTTCTCAGTTGTGATTTGGAAATTGATGATCATTGAGAGTATTCCACAGGATTCAGACTTGTCCATGAACTAAAAAGCCCCTTAAAAAATATTATTTTTATATATATATATTTTTTACCTTCACTCAATTTTCACTATTGTTTTTCATATCATGGAAATTAAAGTAAAACTTGCCTTGAATTCTAGAATTAATTGTAGTGTTGTTAATAATTTGGGTATAATATTTTAATTGGGTGTGTTTGGAGAAATTCATGTGCCTCTGTTTTCTTTTAAAATTTTGGAGACATACCGCTCTTTCTAAACTTTATTTTCTGTATCCATAAGGCAGGGTAGTCTATGCCATGGTTTAAAAATTAAAATAAGGCACATAATTTTTTTTAAGTTTAAAAGAAAAACTGTTGACCCAATATTCCTTCCTTTGATTAGCCTGATATATAAAATGGATAAAAGACAGAGAAGAACAAGTATAAATTTAATGATGACTACTTTAATAATATTTCTACTGGTATTAATAATAAAAATATTCATAATAAGGTCCAGAATAATAATACTGATAAAGAAATAAAGCTATGATTACACTATGAAAAATTAAAATAAAGTACACAAATTTTCTTTTGGATCAATATTCATCCCTTCCATTTTCCAGATTTTTTTAAGGGTCCTGATGGTCTAGAAGATTTCTAATGGAGGTAAAATGGTGGTGATAGGTGTATTTTTGGGTTTGCATGGTCAAAGGTATGTATGGTTATCTTTTCTTTTATTTACTTAATAAAAGAGGTAATATGTTTTTTATAATTATTATTTATGATTGATAATTTAGAATTACGTTTTTTTAAGTACTGAAAAACCAAAAATTAATAAGTAATTGATTTGAATAAATGGTTTGGTAAAGTAATAAGTAAGTAAATGATGCTCCAAACAACCAGAAAAGGGGAGGCCTTATATAGGCGAAAGTGAGACAAAGCACATAGTTAAAAAATCCTATATACAGGAGTATGAAAGAAGAAAAAGAATGTTCCAGAAGATATTTTTCAAATAATAAGGTTGTTCTATAAAGAATGTGTTATAATTGTGTATTTACTGTATATGTCAGAAATAAATTGGTTTATTTAAAAATTAATGTAAGTGTCATTTTTAAATAAGAAATTTGAATTTCTTGTATATACTTATTTTTATTTTAATATTAATTTTTATTTCAATATTAAATTTTATTTTAATAATAATATTTATTTCTCTTAACCAGTCATTGAGCATGGTGTTAGGAAATAAAAATATAAGGGACACTTAATATTAATTTTAATTATTTACTAATTTTACTGTTTTGTTACTAGTTAATTTATTACAAGTAAATTTAGAGTAAATACATTATTATTAATAATAATATATAAGAAATAAAAAGGCGTGGCTTCATCCCAGTGAATAATTAATTATTTTACTGGGTAAGTCTAGCAGCATGGATGACAAGATTCCTTAAAGGGCGAAAAAACAGAAGAAACTAGTAAAAGTTTAATTATGGCTAGCATATAAATATTACTACTACTATAAATAATAAAAATATTCATTATAAGGTCCAGAATGATAATAAAAATAACAAACAAAATTATAATCACATAGTCATAATAATATAAACCATAGTTTTAATTAAAAATTGTTCAGGTAAGAAAAAAAATAAATTGATTTATAATATTGATAACAGTAATGATAATTTCAATATCTTTGAAGAAAATCAATTATATAATGAAAAAATAAAAAAAAAGAAAATTAGATGTAATTATATGATATTCAAGGAGTAGTATAAAAAATATTTAAAAAAAATACAAAAGTGGGAACTTGAGAGAACTTGTTGAAAGTTTGGGAGGAATTTCATTTGAGGTTTATTTATATCAAAAAAAGGGCTTGATGCACACTATCATGATTTCATCACTTTCACATAAAACAAAAGGGGTATTTAATATTCTACAAGTATAATTATATTTTTCAACATTATAATTCTTAAGTTAAAGACTTAAATGATTCAGGATCTCTGAACTTAGAGACTTTTCCATTTATTTCATATATATATATAATAACTTGAGTTTTTTTAAAGTATTCTACTCCCTAAATGTAATTTCTTTAAAATTTCAATTTTTAGAGAATTTTAAGCCAATACATTCAAGTAGGAAAGGGAGAGGGAAAGGTGACATGTTCATGAGTTTACATATGCAAGCTCAGAACTAAATAGTTTGAATACTTCTGAGTAAGCTACAGTCTTAGATTATTATTTCTTTGTGAAGTTAAAAAACAGAATGGATAATGAAAGAAAAATCTTATTCTCTCTTTAACCCTAATATTAATATCAAATAAAATAAAATATTCCCAATAATCTTTAAATTAAAATAATGATTTTTTGAATAAAATTTATTAAAATAGTCATAATAAGATGTATAAGATCAATCATAATAATAAATAATTTTTCTAGATATTATAGGATGATAAAAATACAAGATAATAAATAATAAGAATGAATATAGAAAATAAGATTAGTAAAAGAAATATTTATAACAATAAAATTGGAAATAGAAGTTAATTATTTTAATATGAATTATGATAAATTTTTTGAACAAAATATCAGAAATAATGTTCTTAATTGTTAATTTAGAGTTGTGAATTTGATATCAATATTATTAATATATGTTTTTTCAATATTATTTAAATAATATTTATCTTACTAATATTCATCATAATATTATTAATTATATTAAATATACTATTGATTATATCAATTAAAAATTTATTTAATTGAAAGGTATGAAGAATAATTGTAAAGTTGCAAACACAAATTCAGATGTTAGGTGGTGGGAGTTTAGAAAAGAGGGGTTTTGTGAACTTAAAGAGCTTTAAAGTTAAAGAACTAGTGAGTCAACAGTTTAGGAAAAGATATTCAATATTTCTTTAAAATAAAATATTTCTGACTTAGAAATAAAAATTATTGCACAATTTTCAACTGTTATTTTTAAAGTTTGATATTTTCAAGTTCATATTACAAAGTAGATTTAAAAATTAAATTTTTTCTACTAAGAATCCAATAAATTTAAGACTTAAAAATTCAACTGAAAAATCTACTTGTAAAAAGATTTTGATATTTTGGATGTTTTTCATATCTTGAAAGTAAAATCTTTATATCCTAGAAAATTCAAGAATCACCAACGGCTGCTCCTGTTTTAAGATTAAGGGAGAAAGGGTGTGTTTTTAATAAATTTAAAACTATAAAGTAAGGCACATTCAATTTTGAAGAATTTCATAGGAATTATTTTTGGCAAAATTCATACCTCCCTCTGGCTAACAAGGCTAAAGGATTATTGAAGAGAAATCATATTTATTTCTATATTTTAAAATATTATTTAAAGGCAAAGGAGAAGATTGATTTCAATCTTTTAAATAAATATATATAAATTTTAAGTTATATTAATGAGATCTATATTAATTAAAGTAGTATTGGTGAAATTTCAAAAAAAATGTAGATGGTAAAGAAAAAATATTAAAACTAGTGGGAGAAAAATTTGATATGTAAATTTAATGACTAAAAAAATAGAGTAACAATGGAGAGATTTTAAAAAAAGAATGAAATTTTTTTGGAAGAGATATTTAAAGGAGATTAATTTTTCAATTGAAAATCAACCAGAAGAACATAAAACCTCTTACATATGTTAATTTTTTAAATTTAGTAAGATCAGTATTTGTTTTACCTGAGAAAAGAAAAAAATTTCCAAAGGGATATTTTGCTAACCTCAATAAGGAAATAATGGACTGAGGAAGAATGTATCTTAAAAGCTTTCATGTTCAGTAAAAATCTAACATCTATTGAAATCTTATGATAAATTTACTGTTGCAAATAAAGTCTGAAGCTTTCTTCCCACTGCTTAATTAATAGTACACTACACCCCATTCTTATATCTCAGCAGATTTATATCATATTTTACTTGATTGAATTTAAAAGAAAACATATCATAAAAAATTAATTTGTTTTCTATTATTTCATAAAATAAATTTGTAAAAAGATTTTTATCCATTATTAGATTAGTGTGAGACATTAATAAATAAATTAATCTAGGTACATTTGATAGTTTTTATGAAGATAATTTACCTTGATTTACTTCAAATTACATTGAAACTACTATGACTCTTACTTATCAAGTAACCTGGCTATTTCATATACTATATACTGTGAATTGACTAAATAGTATTTACTAGAAATAAAAATATTTATAATAAGATATATGTGAGAGATGAAAATTGAATAAAATTCTCTGTGGAGACACCTTATAATTTATGCATAAAAAATTTAGACCACAGGTTACATGCAAGTTAAGTCAAGGGTTCCAAAAAACCACTTTCAGTCATGTGATAGAATTTCCCCCCTGTTTAAATTTCAAAGTTAGGCACACCTTATCAATGTGTAACAACTCCTCGCTGATCCAAATCACAAACATAACAACAAGATGTGCTTACCTATTGTAAATAACAAATGTAAGAATGATAGTAGCAATAATTAACAATTAACAAGCACACATTTAATCAAATATAACTCTTCTCCTCTAGTAAGTTGGGATGAAGCTGAAGTATGATCTTATGGTGCACTAACCTACAAAAAACATAAATTTAGATGTAACATTGACTGATACTAATAGTAGTACACACCTGTTGTATCAAATGAAGATGTGTATAAGGATTTGTAGTGGTGATGAGCAAGAGATTTGAAAAGATATGGGAATATCAGAGAAATGAGAGAAATATTTATATTGGATCATGACTTCTCATTCTAAAACAATACATATTTTATAACTTCTACATTCAGTTAGTATTAGTCTACTTTGTGGCCTGAAAGGCCATAAATAGGAACATATAGAAATCTTTGAAGAAATATGTGTTATACTAACACTTTACTTCTATAAAGTACTAACTAATCTTTTTGTTATATTAATTGGAGTTTTTGGAGCAAACTCAATCATTCTTCCCTGCGTTTTATTTGTTAATTGTATTTATATACTACAGCTAGACCAGAAATGCTTTGCAGAAAATGCAAAAAAAACTTCAACTTTTGACAAAAAATTTTCACTTTTTTGAGAAACACCATTATCAATGAAATTATCACCCAATATCACCCTATAATCTACTTTGGGATAATTATCTAAAAACTTCTCAAATCTACCAGTGAAACCCTGTTGACTTACATGCCCCCCTCTCTCCCCAAATTCTCCCTCCTCTTGCTCTTGCTAAGTTGTTCTATCCTCCCTGTCAGCCAGGCTACTAGACTTACCCAGTAAAATAATTGATTATTTTACTGAGGTGAAGCCACGCCTTTTAAAATCCTTATTAATAATTAATTATTTATGAAATTACTTATGTATTACTTACAACTAACTAGCTAAGTACACTAAGTAATATAGATAATTAATAAAAATAAGTACTTGTCCCATACATATTTTACTCCCTAACACTGTGCTCAATAATACAGATGAGAGGGAATAAAATTAGTATTAAAAAATATAAAATTATAAAAAGAAGAAAACTTTTTCAAATTCCTTTATTTAGATTTTATTGATTCAATATTTTAAATCAAATGTTCTTGCACTGAATGTGACTGACCAAGGAATTCAGAGTTTTATTACAAATAAAATAAATACTTTTTATTTATGCACTATTTAGTATTACTCTTATTATTTCACATACTCTCTTTAGTTAAGTTTTTTCCTCTCACACTCTTGTATCAGGTGGTGTTAATTCCGTGTTTTATTTCTCACATTTTGCCTAGAAAAGGCCTTTCCTTTTTGTACTTTTGATTCATTCCTTACTTACTTATAAATCTTACAATATATTAATTATATCCTTTATTTCCATACTCTATAACATTGGTACTTACATCACCGTAATACTAAGCTATAATTTATATTAATATTTGACTTCATCTCTTATAATTTGAGTAAAACAATCAAATAGATTAAGAAATATGTAACTTGCTTTTGAAAGTCCATTAAACCACTTAGAATCCTTGTAGAACCTTCAGCTAAATCTTCTAGACCAAGAGACCCCTTGATACTCCCCCTCCAGCATCCATTTCTATTGGCTGCTCATTTGGTGGCTTCAAAAAACCTCAGGTATTTATGCTTTTTTTCACTTCTTAATCATTTTATTTCTTATATGGAGCTTATATGATCATTTTTTTACCATTGTTTAGTGATTTTTTTTGGTGGGGGTTTTTTATTGACCTTCCAAATATTTTATTAATCAATTTTTAAATAGTTTTTTCCCCTACAGCTTTTAAATAAAAAAATGACATACTTGAAATTAAAACCAGAATTCAAAGTTCTTGTAATCATGGAAGTATTGAATGGTTAAAGCCTTCATGATATAAATCCAAAAAATTCTTGTAAAATCCATGAAAATTCTCTTCATAATTGTATTAAGCTATACAAAACTACCAAAGCTGTGGTAAAAGATCCAAAAATTTATCTTAAAACTGGTTGTCCTTTAATTTTACAGGAAGAGCATAGGCAATTTATTCTCAAAATGATATCCAAAGACCCCACAATATATCAAGATGAAATTCACACAAGGTTACAACAAGAGCACAATATTAAAGTATCTAAATCTACTATAGGCAACAAGCTTGTAGATTGCCTTTATCTCAGTAAAAAAATTACAATGTGTCAATCCAGCACAGAGCCCTTATCAAAGAACTAAATATTTTGCAACTGTTGTGATAATAGAACCTTCTTTTTTAGTATTTACTGGTGAGCTTTTAATATTAATTTTTAATTGATTTTTAACTAATTTCTTTTGGTTTAGATGAGTGTGGTATATCCCTTGATAATATCTATCATAGGGAAAGTTGGTATTTAAAGGGGAGGCGTACAAATAGTTTACATCATGTTAAAGCCATATATTGATTCAACTTAATCCCAGCAGTTTCTCTAACTGGTTTGGTGGCAAGCATGATCCAGCAAGATATTCTAACTCAATTTCATTTTGAGTTCTTTTTAGAGAAAATATTGGTGAGAATGATTTGAGAGGTTTATATTTTTATACAATATGTAATTTTTGTATGTTATTTTTGTAGTTGCCCATGATGAATCCTTACCCTGAAGAAAACAGCATTCTTGTCTTAGATAATGCAGCTTTCCATAACAGGGGAAGAATAGCAGAGATTGTGAGGAATTGTGGATTTAGAATATTGTATTTACCAGCTTACTCCCCCAATTTCAATCCTATCAAAAATGTTTCTCAGTGCTTCTATCTAACCTTAAAAGACATGCAAAATTGATTGATGGGCCTGAAGATGAAGTGGTGATTCATGGTTGGGAAAAAGTTTTATTTACTAAATACTTATTGAAAAAAATGTTTCAGGCAAGTGGTTAGTTTGACATTAATGTTTCTTATGGGGATGCATGATATATAAGGCCTTAGAGGCACTGGCAGAAATTAATTAAGATATTATAAAACTACCTGCTTGCTTTATTGATAAAGAAATAAATAAGATAATGTTTACTGCTTGTTTGTGAATCATTAAAATAAGTTACTTGATGAACCAATGATGTGTAAAGATTCTAGATGGTAAGAATTGCACTAGTTCTTTTTTTAGTTGAAAATGCTTTGTTTTAATTGAAAATTAATTTTTATTTTAACTTTTCTATGTACATTATACTTTCTTTTATCATGCCAGTTTAATTTATAATATCATTGTTATATATTTATTTGTAAATAATTTTATATTAATAAAATTAATTGTTAACATTTTTTATCAAATAAATAAATAAAAACATAAATAATATTAAGATTCATTGTTTTGAATCTGTTTAGATATTAAGTAAGCAGGATAAGTTTTTGCACGTTGGACCAAAGCACAAGTGTATGGTGTAGGCAAATCATTTTCAACCAATTCTTTTATGTCAAAGTCACCAAAAAAAGACCAGTGGTTAAGCTTCATTTGCTGTAAAGAGATTTGAAAAGTCAATTTTTTTGGGTCAACCTTTGCATAATGAAAGAAGTCCAACATAGATGAGTCACAATTAAAATTGTCGTTGTTCAAAACAGGGATTGAAGTTGTTTGAATATTTTGAGCTGGTTAAGGCTGGTGACTAGATGATTGACTTAGAGCATTAATAGTGGTACATAATATTGCTGCCAAAACATTGAGGGCGTTCAGGTTACTGTTTGCAACATCTTCATTTTGCACATAGCAAGTAAGCCCTCGTTGATGGCCTTGGTATCTGAACTGTGGAGTCATTGGATGTATCAAATGAGTGATTTGAGAAGAATTGTTTTGCTTATAAAAAATTGATGTAATATAAAGAATTCAATTAGTTTCATTTAACAGAAAAATCTAAACTGTTACTTACAATAACTTGAGCCAAAATATCTCCCAGGGCAGGTGTCACAATAAAATATTCAAGTGGGTTGGATGGGTTGACACAACAGTAAGCTTCCAATAGGCTAGTGAGGTCCTCCCATGGAGGGTGTGATTCCTGAATTAATCAAATGAGGTCATAATGTTCAGCTGTGTGCTCCACACCAGGTCCAACTGAAGCATCCAAATTGGAATTATTGAGGTTTCCAGGAACAATACTTTGTAAACACTGTGAGAAAGACAATCTCTAAATTCATAACATATTAATGAGTAAATATTTTTACAAAAAAATTAGATAGAACAATAACTTACCTGAACAGCCCACTTTGGGTTCTTTTGTTCAATACAACACAAAATAGCCTGCTCTTCATTTAATGATTCTACCATGTCTAAAAATTTTTGTAATATTTGATCTGAATTGCAACGAGTCTTCCTCCTTGCATAAAAAGTTCCCCCATTAGGAATAACTAAAAACCAAGATAGTGTGTCAATTTCCACTACAAAAAAATTAGATAGAACAATAACTTACCTGAACAGCCCACTTTGAGTTCTTTTGTTCAATACAACACAAAATAGCCTGCTCTTCATTTAATGATTCTACCATGTCTAAAAATTTTTGTAATATTTGATCTGAATTGCAACGAGTCTTCCTCCTTGCAGAAAAAGTTCCCCCATTAGGAATAACTAAAAACCAAGATAGTGTGTCAATTTCCACTACAAAAAAATTAGATAGAACAATAACTTACCTGAACAGCCCACTTTGAGTTCTTTTGTTCAATACAACACAAAATAGCCTGCTCTTCATTTAATGATTCTACCACGTCTAAAAAATTTTGTAATATTTGATCTGAATTGCAATGAGTCTTCCTCCTTGCAGAAAAAATCCCCGCATTAGGAATAACTAAAAACCATGATAGTGTGTTGATTTCCACTTGTTCACAAATGTGTTCAGCCCACAGATAGTTTTTGTGAAAATACGTAGCACTTCTGTCAAGTTCTTCTATCTTCTAATTTAGTGTTCTCATGTCCAATGTGTCATGTATAAGTTATTTGATACTCTACTTCATCGTGTTATTATATTTTCTAGTATTTCGTCATGTGTATGCTATTCAATCTTAAATCCATACTGTCTTTGAGCGATTCTACTTATATATAGAGCTGATGGGTTCTTTCATTTTCCCATCTCTGTTGTCATTGCTCAAAGACGTTTTATTACCTTTATAGGTTAGCGTTATTATTATTTGTGTTTTATTTTATTTTATCTGTTTTGTTTTACTCATTCTTGTGATCCTAGGTATATCGCAGAGATCACTACTTGGGAGAGTTATTGGGCGCCGTTCACTAATAGGGCGGTTGTTTATTTGTAAAAGGTTCTTTTATTATTGTTTGCAATAGACATCTCTGTTGTCATTGCTCAAAGACGTTTTATTACCTTTATAGGTATATCGCAGAGATCACTACTTGGGAGAGTTATTGGGCGCCGTTCACTAATAGGGCGGTTGTTTATTTGTAAAAGGTATATCACAGAGATCACTACTTGGGAGAGTTATTGGGCGCCGTTCACTAATAGGGCGGTTGTTTATTTGTAAAAGGTCTTTCAGGTTATGGGCCCAGGCCAACATTGAATGTCATCAAACGATACAGTTGATTTCCCATCACCAGCTCCCTCTGATAATCAATCTACACGCTCCACTGATACTGTTCGACCTTCTTCACCCAATATTATGGAATCCTCAGAAAATTCTTCCAATGACTCTTCCCAAAATATACCAATTCTCTCTTCTGACAATTTTCATGAGTGGAGAATCAGGATGCTTGCTCACCTGACTCGTCACAAATTAAAGTCTCTTGTTCTAGGCAAAGAAGCCCGTCCAGATGATAATGCCTCTCAAGCCCTGAAAGATGATTTTCAATCTAAAGTTGACAAAGCCACCGATATTATTATCTCTAAAATAGATGCTGGAAATTTAGCAGCGTTTGTCACTGAAAGCGATATGGAAAATCCATGGCTAATTTGGTCAAAATTAAGCACGCAATATGCGGCAGATGATGCTTCTAACAGGGCCTCTATATTCTCTTGTTACCATGATGTCAAATGTCATGATAAGGGACTTAAAGTTTTTGTAAATGAATTACGCACAAGAATAAACGAATTAGGAGCTGTCGGAGTTTCCGTTGAAGGAGAACTCGAAGCCCATCGTATTCTACGACTTCTACCTGACTCTTATCAGACTCATAAAGCTTTGATCTTGCACTCATCCGAAGTTTCTCATCAGAACCTTACAGTCCATAACCTTCTCTCTCGTTTGGCACATTTGGCAATTGAAGTCGAACCCGATGTTGCTGAAAATTCAGCTCTTGTTAACACAGTCAAAAATTCCGACAAACCAAAATGGCCAGTTTGTCGTAACGGAAAGCATAATCCTAAGACAAAACATAGTGAAGAAAACTGCTTTGAGCTTCACCCAGAAAAAAGGAAGAGTCGCTCCATTTCGCAAAACACATCGACTACCGAGGCGGAAATCCATGCTAACATCAGTTATGGACCGACCAAAATTTTCAAAGCCAGTCTGACTTCTTCAGCTGGTAATCTCATTATTTTTGATAGCGGTGCTACTGTTCACATGTTTCGACACCGTAAACATTTCAAGGATTATCAGTTCAGCCGAAAACCTATAAAGCTTGGTAATGGCTCTGTCATCTACAGCCAAGGCATAGGTTCTATTGATCTAATTACTCCGCACGAAGTTATTACATTAACCAAATGTCTTCATGTTCCTGCAATAAACCAAAATCTCGTAGGAATTGGCCCCTTTATTGCTAAAGGCTGTAGCCAAGTCACCAATCCTGATGGCACAGTTTTAATCCTCAAAAACGATGATATCATTCTTGATGGAAGTTGGGATCCACGTGAAGGACTTATCGTTCTTAATGCTAAGTTTGGTAAGTCTTTCAGTGTTTCTTTTAAATCTGTCTTATCTTCTAACTCAAAATCTTTATGGCATAACAGATTAGGTCACACCAATGAAGCTTATCTCAATAAGCTCAAAAATATTCTTGGCTTTACGTTTAATGATGATTTAAGTCTTTGTGAGCCTTGTGTCGATGCAAAGCATCATAACTTTCCGTTTTCTGGTACAATCCCAAGAGGTTCTCGCTTTCTTGAATATTTACATTGTGATTTAAGTGGAAAAATCACTCCACCCTCTTTAGGAGGTTCATTTTATTACTTTAAGATTACCGATTCTTTCACCTCCTACCGATTTGTTTTTATCATTGAAAGAAAATCTGATACTTTTAATACTTTCTTGAAATTTCTAAATCAAATTGAAAATGCATCTTCTCTAAAACTTTCCAACTTTGTTTGCGACAATGGAACAGAATTTGTTAATAAGGATTTTCATGACTTAAGTGCCAAAAATGGTTTTAAAATCATCACTACCTCGCCTTATACTCCACAACAAAATCCTATTGCAGAGAGGGGGAATCGCATTACCACAGAAATGGCAAAAGCATTACTTTTTCATGCAAAAATGCCTGTTGAGTTTTGGGGAGAGGCTGTCAATACTGCAGTTTACATAGAAAATCGCTTACCATGTGCTTCAATCAATTTTCTTACACCATATGAAAAACATTTCAATAAAACTCCAAAATTAACACATATGAGAACTTTCGGTTGTGCTGCATATGCACTTATTAATAAAAAAATAAGAAAAGGAAAATTTTTGCCAAATTCTATTAAATGCTGCTTTCTTGGTTACTCAGAGGATACCAGTTCCTATCATTTATTGAGACTTGATAATAAACAAATTATATATTCGCACAGCGTTATTTTTGACGAATTCAGTTTTCCTTTATCTAAAAAATATGACCAAAAGATCCAAATGACAGATCTTTTCACAGAATCCTTCGATTTTGAAATCTCAAACCCGTCTTCTACTCCTTATTCTGAATCTCCAACCACTGCTTTCAGCGATTCACCTGCCACTTCAAACATTACCGAAGATCCAAGTGTTGACGATAATCAAGCTTCGCAAAATAGTAGATTTTGGGAATACAAGATCACGTCTAATGAGGCCCCTAAAGATATTAGTTCCAATATAGAAACTAAGAATATCATTGAAGGTCCAAGGACACGACAAAGGCGAAATTTGAATTCAGCGTCATTGATCAATGAGTATCTATGTTACACGAGCTCACTCTCTTCACATTCTCAACACGACTTTACATACAATTCTATGTTTTCTGACCCACTTACTTATTACGAGGCAATCAATCGACAAGATGGTGATAACTGGATAGCAGCAATTGATAAGGAACTTCAAATGATTGAACAACAAAAAGTTTGGGAAATAGTTGAGAAGCCTAAAGATGTTCCATCCATAGGCTCAATCTGGGTCTTTAAAATTAAAAGAGACGCTGATGGACAGATCATCAAATATAAAGCTAGACTTTGTGCTCGAGGTTGTTCTCAAAAGGCCGGTATAAATTATTTTGAAACATTTGCTCCTACTGGAAGATTAACCACACTACGCGTTTTGATTAGCATTGCCAATAGTGAAAATTGGGATTTCATCCAAATGGATGTAAAGGGTGCTTTTCTCCACGGGAAGCCAGATGAAGAAGTTTTTATGAACTTCCCTCTCGGAATGAGGAAACCGGGAAATTTTGTTAACCCTGTGCTATTACTAAAACGTTCTCTCTATGGTTTGAAGCAAGCTTCACGATGTTGGTATAATGAGCTTTTGCAATTCTTCTATTCAGTCAATTTCTATCCATCCTCAGCCGATCCTTGTTTGTTCATACATGAAAGTGTCTCCAACCCATGTTTTGTTCATGTTCATGTTGACGATTTGTCAATTTTTGGAAAAGATGTTTCCTGGTTCAAAAATGCAATATCTTCACATTTTGAAATGGAGGATTTGGGTGAGGCAAGGTTTATTCTTGGAATGCGTGTCTCAAGAGATCGTCAAGCCAAAACTCTTTCCCTGTGCCAAGATCAAGAAATCAGGGATTTGTTAAGTTCCTACGAGATGCAAGACTGCAAATCGATTTCAACACCAATGCTCATGAACACACAACTTGAGAAGTCCACTGAGGAAGAAATTGAAGATTTCAACAAGCTCAACATTAACTACCGAAGAGCAGTGGGTCGTCTCAATTATATCTCACAAGGTACACGTCCAGACATTGCCTTTGCAAACAGTCAATTAGCACAGCATCTCAATTCTCCAGGTATCAAACACTGGATTGCATTCAAAAGAGTTTTGCGTTACTTAAAAGGAACCACTAATGTCTCACTTAATTTCAAAGCTTTTGATAATTTCTCTAACCAAGGGAATCTCAGTTACTCGATGCCCGAAGGTTTTGCTGATGCTGATTGGGCAGGCTGTCGAGACACTCGAAGATCGACCACTGGGTATGTGTTTACTATCAATGGGACAGCTGTTAGTTGGCACTGTAAAAAGCAACCTACTGTTGCTCTAAGCACTTCAGAAGCCGAAAGTAAAGCCACTGTAGATGCTAGTCAAGAGGCGATTTGGATGCAACATTTGTTGATTGATTTGGGTTATGATCGTAAAACCTCCTCAACGCTTTTCTCAGATAATCAAGGGAGTATTGCTTTGTGCAAAAATCCTGTCTTTCATGCAAGAACAAAACATATTGAGATCCAATTTCACTGGATCAGAGAACAAATCATGGATGGCAAAATTGATCTTCAGTATATTCCTACAACTGACATGGTTGCAGATGTTTTCACGAAGGCACTCAGTAAAGAAAAATTCATCAAATTCACTAAAAAAATTGGTTTGACGGATAAGATTGATAGCAAGGAGGGGTGTGAAAATACGTAGCACTTCTGTCAAGTTCTTCTATCTTCTAATTTAGTGTTCTCATGTCCAATGTGTCATGTATAAGTTATTTGATACTCTACTTCATCGTGTTATTATATTTTCTAGTATTTCGTCATGTGTATGCTATTCAATCTTAAATCCATACTGTCTTTGAGCGATTCTACTTATATATAGAGCTGATGGGTTCTTTCATTTTCCCATCTCTGTTGTCATTGCTCAAAGACGTTTTATTACCTTTATAGGTTAGCGTTATTATTATTTGTGTTTTATTTTATTTTATCTGTTTTGTTTTACTCATTCTTGTGATCCTAGGTATATCGCAGAGATCACTACTTGGGAGAGTTATTGGGCGCCGTTCACTAATAGGGCGGTTGTTTATTTGTAAAAGGTTCTTTTATTATTGTTTGCAATACACATCTCTGTTGTCATTGCTCAAAGACGTTTTATTACCTTTATAGGTATATCGCAGAGATCACTACTTGGGAGAGTTATTGGGCGCCGTTCACTAATAGGGCGGTTGTTTATTTGTAAAAGGTATATCGCAGAGATCACTACTTGGGAGAGTTATTGGGCGCCGTTCACTAATAGGGCGGTTGTTTATTTGTAAAAGGTCTTTCAGTTTTCACCATTATTGATAGAAGTAATCGCTTCATCTTTAAAGGCTGAGAAGTTGCTGTTATTGAAAGGCCAAACAAAAGAAAGATTGTGTGGTTCCGAGATGACTTTTTCAAATTTTTGACGTCTAGAAGCCCCAGTCAATCTCCTTCTTTGTGATCCAGCAGTAGCTTCATCCTTTGGAATGAAAAAAAATGAATTCAGTATAAAAAGTTATAAAATTACATGCAGGTAGTTCCAAATCTTCATCGGGTTCTACGGGAGAGCCTCGGGATTGGGTATCGTCAAAATCATGGGTAGAGGAATCATCACCTCCATACACTACCAACACCGTTTGTTATGCCACAAGGCGTAACAAATGCGTAACAGTTGTGTAACAGTTGCATAATAAATACATAACAGTCTTTATGTCCCCTAGCAATCAATAATAATTGTTATGTACGTGTTACACAACCGTTACGCATCTGTTACGTCACGCGGCGTAACAAACAATTTTGGTAGTGATAGTTTATAGATGGTGATTCAGTGATAAAAACTTGTTCACTAAACATTGAACTGTAACATAAAAACATCATCAGTGTTATAATAAAAAAAACACGATAGAGAAAGACTTACAAATTAAAAAAGAGTAGGAAAAAATAAATTATGGGGGGGGGGAGAAAGAAAGAAGAGTATTGGGCCCAGAAGGTAGAATGGAATCGACATGTGGTGAATTTTTTCATTTTTTTTGTCACTGCATGCTTGAAGCACGCAATATCCATAGTGGTTGTGAGTTGGACGAATCACTACGCACCAAGTAAGATATCCCTGGTGGGGATATCTGGCGCGAGTTAGGGATATTTTAGTGAGGGACAAAAGGATAGAAAAATATGTGCAAGAAAAATATGTGCGAGATAAATATTTGTCAGGAAAATATGTGCAAAAAAAAGATGTGAGGATAATAAATGTAAGAAAAATATCTTGCAACCATGGGAAATTTTGTTTTGTACTTTTGTTTTCTCCAAAAAAAAGATTTTTTATTTCATTTTTTATTTTTTTCTGTTTTTTTACAATTTCTTTTTGAAAAAAAATATTCTCATGGTCACAAATGATTTTTCTTACACTTGCGTTTCTCGCACTTATTTTTCTTGCACTTACTTTTCTTACATTTATTTTTCTGACCTTATGTCCCTCCCTAAAATATCCCTAACTCGTGCTGGATATCCCCATCAGGGATATCTTACTAGGTGCGTAGTGAATCTGGCTGATTGGGTGGTAGTGATGTTTCCAAACACTACGCACCAAGTAAGATATCCCCGATGGGGATATCCAGCACGAGCTGGGGATATTTTAGGGAGGGAGATAAGGTCAGAAAAATATATGTAAGAAATGTAAGTGCAAGAAAAGTACATAAGTGTAAGAAAAATCACTTGCAACCATGAGATTTGTTTTTCAAAAAAAAAAAATTTGTGAAAAAATAGGAAAAAATTAAAAAATAAGTAAAAAATTACATTTTTGAGAAAATTTTTTTTGAAAAAAACAAAATTTCCCAGGGCTGCAAAATATTTTTCTTGCACATATTTTTCTCACATATTGTTTACGCACATATTTTTCTTACACATATTTTTCTGACCTAATGTCCCTCCATAAAATATCTCAACTCGTGCTGGATATCCCTGTCGGGAATATCTTACTTGGTGCGTGGTGAAAAGAAGTGAAGTGGAAGAAAAAACAGAAAACATACATTGAAATATCTGTAATGGTGGTAAGTTGAACAAATATGGTTGATTGGCTGATAAAGGCGTTTCCCAAAAAAGTGCAATTTTTTTTCAAAAGTTTAAGATTTTTTCGCATTTTCCACAAAGCGTTTTTGGTCTAGCTGTATGTAGGAAATAAGCCAGTTCATATTTTGACCAAAAAATAAAGATTTTTCAGCTGTTTTTACTTATACTGGAAACAGGAAAGAACTTATCTCGGTGTCGGTAAACCTGTTCGGTATGTATGCTTTTTGCAAGTTTTGAATGGATGTCTTGTTCAAAATTCAGTTAAGTACGCATACCGAGCAGACTTACCGACACGGAGGTAGATGTTCTTAAATGATTGAACATACATTTTGAGAAAATGTGGGTCAAGTTTCTTTTTTTAAAGTCCCAAATCTTGCCAGATCATGAAATCATTACATATTTTCAAATTGCATTAAATTTATTACATTGGCAATCAGTAGTTGAGCTTTTTCCAGATCGTTGATGCGAATAATAATGTTCAACTGTTACCCTTTCCCTCAACGACGTGCTAGTTCATGACTGAATGACCTTAAATGAAATTCACTACTCACGTCACTGGTAATTTTAATGTTGAGTAGTATGATCGCTCTCATTAAATAAAATTTCATTTCCCCACTGTTAGGTCTCGACTACGCCGCAGTATCACCATGTATATATACCTGTTAACACATCTGAGTTTGAGGAATCAACTTGTGAGAATAACCAATTGCAGAGTTGCCCCTGTAACCGCCAATACCCACCAATTAAATCTAGTTCAGCATTTAAGTATACGAACATAAGGTAGTTGCTAGAAATACTAGCTCATAATGATAAAATTTTGAAATATATATTTTGTCCCTTCGCAACAGTACAGTTGCAACTGTTGGTAGTGATTTCATGTTTCGATTATCATGTAGTGACTAGCTTCAAAAAGAAAGCCTTTAAGTATTTTCTCCACTTATGATCCATCTTTCTTTATTTTTCTATTTTTTCATTTTTAATTTAAAGCAAGGAAGGCCGATTGGGCATATTGGTTCAACCTTTTTCACCAGCATTTTCTCTATTCCAGTGATAAAATTGGACGCAGGGTTTCGCAATTCTATTCTAACTTATACTCTAAGGGATTTTAGTGCTACTCAATGAAAAACACTCAATTACAGCGCTATTTTTGGCGCTGGGTGCCTTGTAAGAGGTTTTGTAAAAACTCATCAAGAGATATTTCTAAAATTTTCTTTCATCAGTCTGGACTTTAGTCTGTTTAGCAGGATTGGCAAATACTGAATTCCCGCAGCCAAAAGCATGTTATCTTATCGGAGATAAAAGAATTAAATTTCGATTCAAACAAGATCCGGAGATCAAATGTCTTGAAGGCGTATGTTATCCCAAGAATCAGTTACGTTAAGATTGCGCTCATTTTGTTTGTTTGTTTTTTTTTTTTTTTTTTTTGGAATAGCAGAAAAGTCCTTTCCCTGGACTATTAGATTTGGAGCGTAATGGTGTTACCTTTGTAAGTTGCTACAAGGAAAGACATAACTAAGAAATAATGAACTCACTCCATAAATTTTTATAAAGTCTTCTATCAGCTTTTTGAAAAATTATTGGGTAGGCACAAAAATAGGGCTTTTTTTTTCTTGGGAAGAAGGGTAGAGGAAACATGAAATTTCTGCTTCTTACGGCCTAATTCAACTATACCATTTAATTTTTTTATTCTGATGTATTTCAAATTTAGAAAAGTGGAGTACGGACTGTCTTGATGGAATTCTCTATTCCCAAAAATCCTGATTCAACCGTTGTCTCTAACCTCAAAAATGGCTTAGCCCTTTATGAAGCAATGTTGCTATCAATAAGAAGCATAGGTGTAGAAAATGTTCATCGTGGAGTGCTATCATCCATGAAAACGTGAGGGGTTTCAAATTTTATTTTCAAAACTCACGTTTTTTTACAAACAATTTACCACCTGTAAATTTGATAGGACGATCGGGTGTTTCAATTTCGAGATAGCTAGAATATCAAACACCACTGTAGCTGATCGCGAAAAACTTTTCCATAATGTTCGTCATTTTCTTTAATGTTTTTTGAATTACGCAAATTTATCTTCAAGTTGTGGGATTAAACTTTTTAGATTTACTACCATTGTTCCTATTGCGATCTTCAAGATAAATTGGATTTGTTAGACCAAGCTGAAGCTGCAGGTGTTAATGTGACAGATATCCGAAGCAGAATGAAAGAAGAAATGCGGGGACCTTCTCTCTCAAAGCCAAAAGAGTCGAAAACCACAAGCGTGCCACTATCATCCTCTGCTCCGCATTTGAGAATAATCTTATGGATTGGAGTACTACTTCTAGCAAGTTGCTTAAACTCAAATATCTTTTAATATGTTTGAATGACAATGACATTGGGTCTTAATCAATAATTTTGAGCTTCTCAATCAACAGAATGATAATGAAATATTATGTTTACCTTGATATGGCTTCTACGCTATTTACAAAAAAAAATAACAAAAATAAAAAAAGATTTAGAAATGCAGGGCGTATTATCGCAAAATATTAATAATGCCAATATACATTGCAATGCAGATGACTGAAAGCAGAATTTTTAGTGACAGATGAGAGGCAAGAAAACCGCAAAGTTTTTGCAAATAGCAATCACTACACCCAAAGTGAAATATACCCAATAGGGGGTATCAATGTTCAGGAATTTTTTTTCCGGGGATCAGACATTATTAATTGTGGAAGATTCTTATCCACTAGCCCCGGGGCTAGTGGATAAGGAATCCACAATAGGGGGTATCAATGTTCAGGGATCCGCAATTAGGGATCAGGAATTTTTTTTTCCGGGATCAGACATTATTAATTGCGGAAGATTCTTATCCACTAGCCCCAGGGCTAGTGGATAAGAAATCCACGATAATGCATTATCCCGCCTCTTATACCCCAATTTCCATTCCTAATTCCTGATCCCAAACTCATCACATCCATGATGGATTTTTAAGAAAGTCACATGAATTATAATTGCTGATGCCATCCTTAAGTCTCTCTTCACTCTATGCTACTTAATTTTGGTGGCAAACACTTAAGTTTTTTTCTATCTACACACCCCAACTGCACAATTGGCAGTGAATTCCCACTTCGCTCATCACATAAGCCTTCCACCAACAACTATGAAACACCTCTCTACTAGGCAGCTACTTCACTTAACTGTGAATGCTATCACTTTACTTTTAGTTCTTTACTATAAATCTGACTCTGATTTGGAAGATGCTTTAACCTATTTGTGTTTTCTTTCCAAAAAGTGTTACCTTGTTGCCAGGGGGCCAAATCTTTATCATGATCCCTGATATGATCTCCACTCCATTCTCAACATTCCTCAACTAAACTTCACTTAATTCTTTCTTCAAAGTTTATCAACTCATCTCTGCACATCATATCTTTCATAACTATTCCCATAACAAACAGCATAATCCAGCCATTCAACTTGCTGTTGCACTATGTTGCTTTGGCTCAAATGGAAATGGTGCTGCTGTAAGATGTTTGGATAATCTTTTTAACATAGGTTATAGGACAGTGATATTATACAATAAGCACTGTATGATTTCTATCCTTTCCCTCAAGTCTCAAACACTTGCTTGGCCAACTCCAGAACAGCAACTTGAATCCTCTCAAGTAATGCAAGCTGAAGGTTTCCCTGGCTGTGTAGGTTCTGTTGATGGCATAACTATAACTTTGAGTCAAAAGCCTGCTCATGACGGGAACCATTATTTTGATCGCAAAAAAAGGTTTATTCAAAATCTTCTACAATTTCTCATCATTCATAAACTAACTTTTTATCTTCCTTCTAGATACTCTATTGCAGTTCAACTTATATGTGATGTCAATAAAAAATTTATTGCTTTTCACAGTGGCTGCCTGGATCATGTCATGACTCTTCTGTCTTCCAAAGAATGAGAATTTCTCAAACCCCAGACTCATAGGTTGATGAATCTCAGTACCTCCTTGAAGACTCAGTATATGCGAGTGGGAAGTACATTATACCTGCTTTCCGTGGTGCAACTTTAGAAAATGACCCCAAAAATAAATTTAATTATCACCTTGCCCAATCAAGAGTACAGTTTGAACACGCTATAGGTATTTTAAAGTGACAATTTTCTAGTCTTCGGGAGCTCAGAATCCAATTTCAAAATAAATTGGAGATCAAAACTGCAAATCATTGGATAATGACTTGTGTTATACTCCACAATATCCTAGCTGATTTAAAGGATGAATGGAATGATTTTTATGAAGAAGAGGATCCTGAACCAGTGCCAGCTTTCGTGTCCCTTGAATCAAAAAACATTCATTCAACCGGAATACACTCTGTCAATATACCAATCACCCTCAATCATTTTGGCACACAACCCTTTTAATTTTTTGTTTTCATACTCTCCAAATTTTCACTTTAAAAACTTTTTTTACTTGGCTTGGTATTTTTGTTAGTTGCATACACCACACAATATTTGGGAGGGACTTGCTAGCAAGTCCTCAACTTGAAGTCAGATGGAACTCAGACTGAACTCAGGCTGAAATCAGAGTGAGCTTCACTTTGAACTCATCTTGAAATATTAACCAAGGATGGATGAGTCTATATAGAAAGCATTATGAAAGTGTATTCAAAGCACAATTTAAATCAGAATAAGGAAATAATAAAAATATTCTCAATCAACAATACCTTTTTGATGAAATATATTTAGATCATTTTTTTGAATTAAAGATGAAGAAGAAATGAAATTATTTATATCTTTCATGAGAATTACTTTTAAAATTTGTAATAAATTTAGTTAATATTACTGAGAACATTAAAAAAAAAACACCAGTGAATTCTTGATTAATCATCCATTTTTTCAGAATCCAAATCTTCAATCTTATTGATGATACCATACAAAATGAAGTTTTCTTAAATGTATTACAGGAATTTTTAGCCAGTGTAAGCAATCCTATAGTACTAGCTAAAGGCCTTGACAAAGGGAGTTGGAGAAAACCCAGAAAGAAAATCCCCTGTCCCTTTAGAAAAATATGAGTGAGATTTACCTGCTACAGTATATTGGTTCCTGTTGTTTAAAGCCCCTTTTCCAATACACTTGACTGCCTGATCAGCCAAGAAAGTAGTCTCCAGACAGACTACCAAACTAAAGAACTAAAATGTAGACCAATTCCCACACCAGAGAAAGCAATGATACTTGATGTAGGTTGCAAATCCACACCAGAGACAGAAATAATACTTGATGTAGCTTGCAAGACTACACCAGAGAAAACAGTTGCCAAAGTTGAGTTAAATGAAGAACTAACCTTGAAAAAAACACAGCAAATTGTGGCCAGAAAACAGTGAAAACTGAGTGAGGAACAAGAATATCACCTCCAGTGGCTGTATGATGATTAACGTTGCCCCAAATTGTCTTCTTCACTATGTACACACAGACCACTATCTAAAAGCTAATGCACACCAACAAATTTGGTGTTCTTAAGCGCCAAATTGCATAAAACCCCTCTAGAAACGCTTCCCAGACTTCTAGCACCAAGGCGGTCGGTCTGCCCAACGTTGGTGGGCCCCCCTGAGGTGGCTGGACCACCCTGAAGCCATAAAACCAGCAAAAAGCTCCAAAAATACCCAAAATACTTAGGAAAATATACTATGACTACTAAAACCTTTAAAAGACATAATTAGGCTACAACAACATTGTGTCATAAAAGGTAGAGAAAAATTAGCTCATTCTAATGGTACTAAGCACTAAACCCTAAGACTTAAGGTTAGCCCATAAAACACAAAAAACAAATTTAAACAGCTAGCTTTTTAAATGAAAAATGAGAAATAATCCCTTTAATACTTAAAATCAGAAAAATGTCATCAAGACATAAAATATAGAAAAAAACCCGGGGCTATCCAATTGTAGTACCCACATCCCCGCAGTCCCAATATTTGCTGAATAAATCCAGAAAAACACCCAACTATAAAACAATGCCATTTAAGACATATCAAAACAACGCCAAATAGACCAAAAAAGGGCTCTGCAAATGTTCGAAGACCTCATCCTTACTTAAATAGAGAATGTCTACATTCTCCTACATCAAAACCACCATGTTCAGCTCTCTTTCCAAATCTGCTACTGAAATGGGTCCCTGCCAATACTGCATTGACAACAATTTCATCTGTACCATCACACCACCCGCTAATACCTACAGGACCTCCTGTGATTCCTGTGACTCTATGAAGAAGACTTGTTTCAAACCTGGTTCATTGTCCTCTTCAAAATCTTCTCCTCCTTCACAACCTGATCCGCCTTCCACCAGCACAAAAAGATACAGACCATCCATCCTGATCCACAGACTGGTCAACAAATTACACCCTTCAAAAAAGAGTGACAACCCTGCTACAAACACTAGCTTTTCCATCCCTGGTCCTTCTGATGGTAAGCCAAATACTTATTCATACTGAATTTCAATCTGAACAATTTCCAGTTCATTTCCATCCAGACAGTGATGATGACAATGTGGAAACCATTGAAGAACCCCCACCTAATCCATTGCCCACCATCAAAGGCAACTTCCAACAACATTCTTCTCAACAGAAGCATCTAATCCCAAATTACTTCCAATCCACTCCTGCCAGGAACCTGCAGGACTTTGATAAAAGGAAGAACCTCATTCACCAGTTTAAAGCCAATGCTGAACATTTTGTTACATCTCTTGATTCTTTTCTGTATTTACTTCTTGCCCAAAAATCTTGATTTAGATATAAATAATAAATAAAAAAGTCCTCATTTTATAGTCTTGGGGGACTCAAAAACCCTCAGTTTATAGTCTTGGGGGACTCAAAAACCTAAATCAAAAGACAGAACCAGAGATCAAAACATTAAAGACCGAAGAAACAAACTAACATTCTGGAGTAACTGTGCTACAGAGAAGCCAGCTCATCAGTTACCCCAACACTTGCCTTAACAAAATTCAGAGACTCCCCCTTGGATTCCCTCTTTCAGAATCACACCAACTCCACATTATCAGTTTATTGTCCTGAAGGACTCAACCAACAATCATCCTTGGTTTATAAACTTGGGGGACTATCCACAGTGTTCAGTTTAAAGTTTTGACGGACTACAGATCCGCAGTAGTAATAAAAAAATAAAAATCTTGAAGCAATCTTTAAATAACCAGCCAGTTTTAAGTCTTGGAGGACTACCAGAGTTCAGTTTAAAGTCTTGACGGACTATCCAAATTTTGCATATAAGGGCTGAGCCACCTCCATGCATAGTGCTCCACAGCCAACCTGCTGAACTTCCACTCTTTCTTCATCATCTGCACATCACTGATAAAATATTCATTCATCTTCTTCTCTTCATTATTTTCCCTTCACAGATCATGGCTGGATCCCCATATTTTGACCCATTGGACCTTCCCTGTTTCACTGCTCCAAAGGGCTATGCTTGTAAAATGTGCATCCACATGTGCAGACCTTGCACTTTCACTCTTCCTACTCCTCAGGCCAAATTATATAAAAGAGCTGTGATTCTTGCAACTCTAAAAAGAAAAGATGTGACAGAGACCCCAAATATCCAATGCCTCTGCCTTCACCTTCTCATAAATATATTTCCAGATTTCCTACCAGGTCACCAGAAATTGAACCTGCTTCCTCATCTTTATCTTCTGCTCCTTCCAGAAGATTACATCGTTCAATTCCCAAAACACTCCCTAAAAGACCTGCTTTATCTTATCAATAATCTGCTTTTACCTCAGAATCCTGAGCCAAAAAAGCCTCAAAATCAGCTCACAGGCTGCTAGACCCCATCCAGGCAGCCTGCCTGCCTTTCCAGAAAGAGAAATTAAGGCTAAAAACTCCCAAATTCAGCCAGATAACAGCCAAAAATACACCATTTAACACCAACAACTCTACGCAACTACCTCCTCACCACGGGTAATCTAGGGGTGAATTGCTATCAATCCCCTCTCTTGAAATTGAGAGTGTCCCTTAATTATGCCAGGTTTATGAATACTTTATAAACATAAGTAAATTAGAGTTAGATTTACATTTATATTCAGATTGATTATAGACAGAATATCAACTGATTCCAAATTATGCACAAGTTGATCCTCAAGAACTTGATTTTGGTTATCTGTTGAGCACAAATTGAGCACAAATTGATCTAAACTAAGCTTATGCATATATAATAATTCAGGATACTTGCTCTATTAAATTTGATAATAAAATAAAATATTGATGAATTCATATAAAAAAATTATTATGTAAGATATTAAATTATAGATTTAGGCATAATAGGAGGGCACTTAATATAACTTAATTATACTATGTGACACCTTAATACTGTATCACGCAGTTTGAAACATTTGAAACATAATGTGTCATGATGGGCAATGAAATTGCTTGGACAGACACTTTCAAAATTAATACTGACCATAATACACAAGTATGAAACCTTGGCATCTATCCAATAAAAGATTTTCCTTCTGATGAATGAATTTTTCTCAGTTACTCCCTGCTAAAAAGTGTCCTTGTGAGGTTTGTCTGACCTTCAGGGGGGTAATTTGGCCACATCAAACTACTTCTATTTCCATGATTGACCAAAACATCATCCTAATTTCCATCTAAAGAGTTGATCTCATCTGACTGTGGCTGATCAATGGGGTCCACCACAAGTTTAGCCAAAATTTTGGTGAACAAATTTTTGATGGATAGTGACTAACTGGTGCTTTCCAAAATTGTCCACCTGAAGTTAGGCTAAACTTCAGGAGGATAAATTTATTATGAATACCAAATTAACTGAAGAATACTTTTGCCCTAGCTACTCTGCATCATAAAAGTGTCCAACTGAGGTTTAGCCATAATTCAGGTAGACACTTATGGAAAGGCACAGTCTGTGGGCTTAATATCTATATATGGCAATAAGTATCAGTTTTTTATCAACATGGAACTAGAATTAATTTAATATCTCCAAAGTGTCCACCTGAAGTTTGGCCAAAATACAGGTGGAAATTTTTTTGAGGATTACTTGATGAAATGAAGAAGACTTGCAATTAATTTCCATCATAAAATTTTCAAACTTAAGTTTATCAAAAATTAAGGTGACACTTTTTCCAGATCCAGTCATATGGGATCAACTCTCTATATGGCAATGAGAATCAATTTTTAGTCAATCGTGGCATTAGAAGTAATTTGATATGGACAAACTTTCCACCTGTATTTTGTCCAAAAATAAGTTGGAAATGTTTATGAGGAATACTAGATTAACTAAAGAAAACTTGCACCCTACTACTGTCCATCATAAAAGTGTCCACCAGGAGAATTCTCAAACTTGTGGTTGACACCTTTGGCCTGGTCCAGCCATATGGGATCAATTCTGCATATGGAAATGAGGATTTAATTTGGTCAATCATGGTACTAGAAGTAATTTGATATAGACAAAGTGTCCAACTAAATATTGGAAAAAAATCAGTTGAAAAATTCATTTAGTTTTAAAAAAAATTAAATAAAGTACAATTTTATTCCTGATGATGCCCACTTTATACAACACCTCTTCTGAGCCTTGAAAGTAGGCATTTAGCTTGAATTTTTAATTTCATATAAAATCCCTTTTATTCAACCTATTTCTTTTTATCCCTATTTTTTCTTTTAGATATCAATTAATTGTATGTAAAACAAATAATTTTCATAATTTTTTACCTGTATTTAATAAAATTATTAAAGGTTTAACATCACCCTGTAAGCATTTGACACATGTTTTTTTGCTATACTAATAAAAATAATAATATACTGGTGACAAAAAATTGATCAAATGATAAAATATTAATAAAACAGAAAGATCAAATACCAGTGGATATGTTTTAAAAAAATAACAGTTGCACTGAAGAAGAGCTGCACCCTAGACATTCACCATCAAAAAAGTGTCCAGCACAAGTTTGGCTGAACTTGTGCTGGACACTTTTGGTCAGGTGCAGTCATATGAGATCAATTCTTGCTATGGCAATGAAAAAAATTATTAAATAAAAAACTTCACTAGAAGTAGTTTTACATAGCCAAATTTTATACCTAGAGTTCATCCAAACCACAAGTGCACAATTTTTTATCTTTTAAAAAAAGTCAATTTAGTACAATTTATCCCTGATGGCTCACATTTGCTTCAACACCTCTACTGGCCTTTGATAGTAGGAATATTACTTGGATTTCTTTTTCCATATTTGATCCCTTTAACTTAATTTTTTTATTCCTAATATTGCTTTTGGATATCAATTAATAATTTTTGAAATAAACTATTTTCATATTTTTATACATTTATTTAATAATATTATAAATGGCATAACATCCCCTGGTATGCGTTTGGCACATGAGTTTTTTCTATACTTATAAAATTAATAATATAATGGCAACCAAAAATTAATCAAATGATATTTATGAGTGAGGAACAAAGATAAAATACCAGTAGACATGTATGTAAGAAATACTAGATGAACTGAAGAAAAATTCTACCCTAGCTACTCTCCATCATAAAAGTGTCCAGCACAAGTTTGGCCAAACTTGTGCTGGACACTTATGGTCAGGTGCAGTCAGATGGGAGCAATTCTCTCTATGGAAATGAAGATAAATTTTTGATATAAAATTACACTAGAAGTAGTTTGATATGGCAAAATTTTCATGCTGAAGTTTTGGTAAAGCTCAAGTGGATTTTTTTTTATTTTTACAAAAAAGAATGTTTAGTACAAGTTTAGCCCTGATTGTGCTAATTTGATTCAACATCTCTTTTTTCTGTTTATGGCAGGAATTTAACTTGGATTTTAATTTTCATCTTTGATTTCTTTTATTTTACTTTATTCCTCTCATATTGCTTTTGGATAGAAGTTTATTTTTTGTAAAATAAATCATTTTCATATTTTTTTACCTTTTTTTAATAATATTATAAAAGGTGTAACATCACCCAGTATTCATTTGGCACTTAAGTTTTTGCTATACTGATAATATTAATAATATAATGGTGACAAAAAATTAATCAATTGTTAAATATGAGTGAGTCACAAAGATTTATTAACAGTGGACATGTTTATAAGAAATTCCAGATGATTTAAAATGACTTGCACCCTGGCTACTCTCCATGATAAAAGTGTCCAGCACAAGTTTGGCCAAACCTGTGCTGGACAATTTTGATTGCATGCCGTTAGATGCAATCAATTATTTTTATGGAAATGAGACTGAATGATCACTTCATCATTGCACTGAAAGTAGTTTTATGTGGACAAATTCTCCTCCTGAAGTTTGTCCAAACCTAAGGTAGACAATTTTTTACTTTGGTAAAAAGTAAATTTGATCCATGTTAATCTATGATGGTTCCCATTTTTTTTAAGCCTATACTGGCTCATGATAGCAGAAATTATACTTAATATCTTTATTTCATGTTTGATCTCTTTAATTTTAATTTTACCCTTTTATTTATCCTTTAGCTTTTAAATATCAATTTTATTTTGGTAAAACTGATAACTTTCACATCTTTTTATATTTATTATATAATATTATTAAAGTTGTAAAATCACACAGTGTACATTAAGTACACAAGTTTTTTCTATACTAAAAACATTAATAATATAATGGTGACTAAAAATAATCAAGTAATAAATATGGATGACACAGAAAGATCAAATACCCATAGACATTTTTAAAATGAATATAAGATTAACTGAAGAAGACTTGCACCCTAGCTACTCTCCATCATAAAAGTGTCCAGCACAAGTTCAGCTGAGCTTGTGCTGGACACTTTTGTTTGCATGCAGTCAGATGGGATAAATTTACTCAATGGAAGTTAAAATGAATTTTTGCTCAATCATTGCACAAGAAGTAGTTTTATACTGCTATACTATCCTCCTGATTTTTTTGAAAACCTCAGGTGGACACTTTTTTTTAATTTAAAAAAAATGAAAATATATTCCAAATCTAGAACTGGTGGTGCAATTTCGGTCTGAAAACTCAAATTTTCTTTGATGGCAGAAATTTTATTTGAATGTTTAATTTCATATTTAATCACTTTTATTTTACTTTTTTATTCCTCTTTTTTGTCACCGGACGACCTACGCACAAGGTCAAGGATGTTCCTGTAAGTGAGATGAGTGATTTTAGAAACTTCTTCAAAGCACAGAGGAATGATTCGAGGAAATGATTTGAAGGTCACTCGAAGTAATAGCTATAGGTTCGAGGGTCCTTTGAGAAGAATTATAAACTAGTTCCAAGGTAATAATAATTCTTAAAATCTCACGAAGGGTTGGAAACTCAATAATCAAAGATTTAGGATTTAGAAATGAATATTGAGAAAGTAAAAGAAAGATACAATAACAATGATTTAACTTTTAAGGATTTACCACTATTAATGTAAATACGATATTATAATTTAATTCTAAGGAATATCGAACCAAATACCCAACTCCTTTTATATCCTTTGTTCCTCCTCGCATTGACCTCCCTTCCATCACAGAATTCCCATTCCATTGACCATTACTAACATACACTTAGACCCTCTCCACTAAATATCCGTCCATGCTCAATTTACCCCTTTTAATTAATTAACAAAACTTTAATGAAAAAACTACTACTATACTATTTCGTTGATCCTAGCGCTGTGCGTCGCTTATTGAAAAGGACTAAGGTACCCTATTGGGAGATTGACTAATTTAGATTTAGAGTTTAGGCTAGCGCAGTTAAATAGTAAGTACACAAAGGAAAATCGCAGTTGCTATGGAGAATTGCTTTCTGCGCTTCGAGTATAGATTTAGGACTCGATATTATTGATTTATTGAGTTAATTTCGCCTCGAGTGTCACGTGGCGCGTGACAGATGCCCGGGTATAAAAAACGCAAACTCTGTTGAGCTTGAGCCATCTTCCCACACTAATTTCCCTTGTCTAATACTTTTTTCCCTCACCTCTTAATTACTTATTTTATAATGAACTGCCCTACTCCCACACCCACGCCTCCACACCCTAAAGCGGATGGGGGAATAATCACACGACAGTTTTCACAGACTTGCACGGCTTGTGAAAGCATGGAATATTTCTGTGTCGAAATTACGGCGACTCGAGGCCCTCGCCAGAAATGCGAGTTTTGCCGTTGGCGGCGAGTGGCGTGCGATGCGTTGACGAAGAATGCGGAAATCAAAAAACGATTTACAAAAACTAAGTTTTAGGTAGTTCTGAAGACCAAAGAGGTGGTCAAAGACATTTGGGATGTCTCGATCGAAGATGAACAATCGGTGGGGGAAAATGATAAGGAGTTGAACAACGAGATCTCAACCTGGGTAACCCAGGCCACGAGTTCGAAGCGAGGTGTCAAGGAAGAGGTCGACGAATTGGTGGAGGAAGATGAAGATGAAGTCCCTGTTCCAGGGCGGGCACCCAAGAAACGACGGGTGGTCATCGAGGACGATGAGGAAGAGAGAGAGGTAGAGGTCGAAGTGGCGCCCAGGTTATTTCTAGAGCCTGACCCCATCTTCAAGGTAAGTTTTATTTGTTTGTTTTAAGGATGAAGTTACTGATGAGATTTTTTTTTTTTTTTTTAGACATCGAATAACCTTGAAGAGCTGATTGCGGAGCCTGCGCCGGTTATACCAACTGAGGTAAACCCTCCAGCCACGGAAGTAGTTGAAGAGCCTGAAGACACCCTTGACCAGGTGTGGTCGAAGAAACCTTCTCAAGGTCAACGAGTAAGGTTCGCGGAAGAACTATGTGGGGAGGTCGACACTATTATTGACGCTGCTTCCTTTGACGTGGCAGAGGAGCTATTGGAGATGGGAGAGGTGGTTCCGGTAGGAGAGGAGGAGGTATTTGAGAAATGCAGGAAGGAAATAAGGGTAGTTTTGGAGAAAATGAAAAGATTGGTTCGAGAGAAGTTAAAAGAAAAGATTTGAAAAGAAAAGGAGATGTAAAGAAGTAGAGAAAAAAAAATTGTATTTTAATTTTATTTTATTATTAGTATTATTTTTTTTTTTTATTGTAGGTGAATGTTGTTAATTTTATAAGATTTGAGAGAGAGAGAAAAAGAAGAGAAAAAAAGAAAAAAGAAGTTTTAAATAAAAAATTTTAGAATTTGAAAGAAGAATTTTAAAGAAAGAAAAAAGGTTGTTTTTAATTGAAGGAAGTTTTTTAGTGTGTTTTTTTTTAAAAAAGGAAAATTTTTATGTAAGAAAAGAGAGAGAAAAGAAACGGTTTTGTGATTGAGATGAGTTTGTTAAATTGAGGATTTTAAAATTTTTTTTTTTTTTTTTTTTTTAAGAAATTTGAGTTGAAAAGAGAGGAAGAAGAAAGAAAAGAAAAAAAACAGAATTTAGAATTTAAGAGAATTTTAAAAGAAGAATTATTTGTTTTGAAGAATTATTATAGGGAGATTTAGAGGTTGAAGTTAAGTTCGAGGAAATGGTCGTGTCGTACAAGATTTGATGATTCGAAGGAAAGAAAGTTTTTTAAAGAGAGAATAAATTTTTTGGAAGAGAAATTTTTAAAGAGAATTTTAAATTTAAGAAAAGAATGTATTTAAAGAATTGAAAAGAAAAGAAAGAAAATATTTAGAGAGATTTATTTTTATTTTATTATTTATGTTTTATTCTATTTATTTTATTTTATTTTATTTAATTTTAATTTTGATTTTATTTTATTGTATTTAATTTTAATTTTGATTTTAATTTTAGTTTGTTTTGGAGGAAATTTTATAGAAAGAAAAGAAGAGAGAAAGAAGAAAACAAGGCTAAGAAATTTAAGAGGTGTTTTAGATTTTAAAGAAAGAAAGAAAAAGAAAAGAAAATTTTAAATAAAGAAATTTTAAGGTTTTAGTTTTAAAGGATATTTCGAATGAAAAGATTTTAGGAGTTCAAGAGCATTAGAAACATTGATGGCTGGTTCCCAGGATGTTTTGTCTGAGTCATTGAGGAAGCCTTCCCATTCCACGAGGTATTGAAGTTTCCCCTTGCGTATTCTTGAATCAAGGATACGACTTACTTCCCACTCTAGATGATCTTCTACTTCGACCGGTTCTGGAGGGGGTTGGTTCTTGCCCGGGTATATTTCTCGAGCCAGTTCCAGGAGAGATACATGGAAAACAGGGTGAATCTCCTGCCATTTAGGAGGTAACTTGAGTCGAAATGCAGTTTTAGAGACTTCAGAGTCGATTTCGAATGGTCCCAAGCGCTTTTCAGCCAGTTTCTTTGATGGTCTTGTTGTTCGGATGTTTCGTGCATCGAGCCATACTTTGTTGCCTGGTTTAAAGGAAGGAGCAGATTGTCGATGTTTGTTGGCCTGTTCCTTGTATCTTCGAATCGCTGATTCCAAATTTGTTTTAAGTTCTTCTTGGAGTCGTGATATAGTTCAAAGATAATGTTCCGCAGGATGATTAGTTCCTACATGAATTGAGTTGAATTGAGGATGTCGTCCATAAATGGTTTTGAAGGGAGATTGTTGTGTCGAAGAATGAGTCGAGTTATTATAAGCAAATTCGGCCAATGGTAGCCATGTGGTCCAATCCTCTTGTTGGTAACTGACATACATTCGAAGATATTGTTCGAGGATTTGGTTAACTCTTTCTGTTTGACCATCGGTTTCAGGGTGATAGGCCGTGGTGAGATTCCTTGTGATATTGAGTTGTCGACACAGTTGGGTCCAGAATGTGGATACAAACAATGAGCCTCTATCTGAAATAATATCATTTGGTAAGCCGTGTTTAGAAAATACATATTCTAGAAACAATTTTGACAAATCTTCTGCTGTAGCAGTAGTAGTGGTTTTAATAAAAATAGACATTTTTGAAAATCTATCTACTATTACTAATATAGCATCAAAATCATTAGAAATAGGAAGTTGAGAAATGAAATCCATCGATAAAGATTCCCAAGGTTTAGAGGGAATAGGAAGTGGTTGAAGCAACCCATGCTTCCGGTGACGGGGAGCCTTATTCCTATTACATTCGTAACAAGCTTTTATATAGGCCTTGATTTCCTTGGTCATACCTGGCCAGAAGAAATCCCTCGCTATTAACTGGTAGGTTTTATCAACCCCAAAATGACCAGCTAACAGAGAATCATGTCGACTGTTGAAAATCCATAATTTTATCTCATTGTTGTCGGGTATGACTACTCTACCTTCGAAGACTAATAGACCTGATTCAATACTAAATCTTTTGGCCCCTTGCTTCGAGAGTATTTTGTCTTTTAACCCTAAACAATAATCGTCCTTCGACTAAGCTTCGAGGATGTTGGATAGTGGATTTCGAAAAGATTGAATTGTCATCGAATTAAGTTGATGAGTTGTTAACATTGATTCGTTGAAGATTTATTGCACATTTGCTGGGTTCTTGTCAGCAAATGCGTCCCCCCGCTGTGGGTAAACGTCGTCCCGACGTGACAAGATATCTGGGACAATGCAGTTTTTTCCTGGGCGATAGGAAATAGAGAAAGAAAATTCAGACAAAAATTCAGCCCACCTGGCTTGATGCCTGGTTAACACTTTAGAAGACATGAAGTATTTCAAAGCATTATGATCTGTTAAAATTTGAAAAGGACTATCTAGGCTGAGAAAAAAAGAACACCATTTTTTAAGACAATGGATAATAGCTAAAAGCTCTTTGTCATGAATTTCATAAATTAATTCTGCGGCTATGAGTTTGCGTGACTCAAAAGCAACAGGATGAAACAAATTTGATTCAGGATTTAATTGGGAGATGACCCCTGCAATAGCATAATTGCTCGCATCTGTCTCAACTATTGTCGAGGCAGAAGGATCAAAATGTCGAAGAATCGGGGCTGTGGTGAACGCTGTTTTAAGTGCTTTGAATTCCTTTTGTGCTGTAGAAGTAAAAACAAAAGGAATATCTTTTCTAAGAAGAGAAGTAAGATTGGAAATAGTTTTAGAGTAATCTTTAATAAATCTTCAATAGAAGTTTGCAAAACCCAAAAATCCTTGGAGTGATTTAATGTTTTTGGGCTCAGGCCATTCCAGGATTTTCTGGATTTTTTTATCATCCATGACTAAACCGTCAGTGGACAACGTAAAACCCAAAAAATCAATTGATTTGAGGTGGAATTTGCATTTATTATGCTTGGCGTAGAGACCATGATCTCAAAGACGATTTAGGACCTGACGAACATGATGAATATGTTCATCCAGTTTTTTCGAGAATATTAAAATATCATCTAAATAGACGACTACAAATTGTTCAACAACATCCTGAAAGATATCATTAAAAAAAGTTTGAAAAGTTGAAGGTGCGTTACATAATCCAAAAGGCTTAACTAAATATTCAAAACTACCAAATCTAGTGCGCATTGCAGTCAGTGGTTCATGACCTTCCGCCATGCGAATAAGATTGTAAGCGCCTCTCACTACGCAATATAGGGGGTGGACTTGCTAGCAAGTCCTCAACCTGAACTCAGATGGAACTCAGATGGAACTCAGACTGAACTCAGACTGAACCCATACTGAACTCTACTTGAACACCCACCTAAAACTGTTCTGCTGAGTGGTGTTCATCCCTGATTGTATGGTTCCTTTATCAATAGCTCAATGTGTGTTCAATCTATGGTGAGTTTGGGTCCAAGGTTGCGGACTTGCTAGCAAGTCCGCCCCCCATATTGTTTGGTGTCTAAGATCAATTTTAGAAAAGATATTAGCACCATTGAAAAGGGTAAGAAGTAATGACATGGGAGGAACAGGATATGCATTCTTCTTCGTGACTGTGTTGAGCTTTCTATAGTCAACACACAACCTATGACTACCGCCCTTCTTTTTTACAAAGAGGACAGGAGAGCCGGTTGGAGATTTAGTGGCTCTGATGAAACCTTTGGCTACATTCTCTGAAATGTAGTCTTGAAGAACTTGAGATTCGTCCTTCGATAAAGAATAGACAGGACCTGCCGGAGGTACTGGGCCTATTAACTCTATTTGATGGTCGTAGGGTCGATGAGGTGGTAACTTATCGGCCTTGCGGATTGAGAAAACATCGAGGAAATCGTGGTAGATTTCCGGTAGAGTTGATTTGATGGCTTCAACGTTTATTTGGTTGTCCTCTTCATCTTTGAGAGAATCTGTTGAGGGGATACCTGTATTGAGAGAGCAGAATTCGATTACTTCGAGGCAATTTAAATCCTCCTCGAGTGAAGTCATCGAGCTAGAAGGGTTAGCCAATTGCTCATTTAAAGAAGGTACAGATTCTTGCAAGTCATCTGGCAGAGACTTGTCCTCTAGCAGGACGTTGTCAGGCGGGTTGTTTAACTCCCTATTGACCTGCATTGAAGAATCAGAAATATACTTAGAGCGTGGGGTGATCAATCCCCTAGTCCAATCAATTTCGGGATTCCAATGCGTTAAAAAGTCATGGCCAAGAATGGTATCGTCCATCCTTGGGGCGTCCAAGACTGATAATTCCCACTCGAAGGGGGGAAAGTTCGGAAAGTTGAAAACCCATAAAACTTTCTTACTTACCCAATATTTGGGTTCCTCTGATTCGACCAAATAGATGGGAGTTCGATCGATATCTGTAAATTTTAGTTGAAGCTTCTCGGCAAAAGATAAACTAACAAAAGAAATTGAAGCTCCAGAGTCTATAAGACAACTGAAGGGGATATCCTCCTTAAAAAGAATGAATCTCAAGCGGTTTAAGGCAACTCCAGTCCTTAAGACATGGAGGTTTTGTGCACTGGGAGAGATAAGATAGTTTGCTTTGCACACAAGTAAACTATCTACTAGTTTTTTGACTTCAAACTAGTACCTTCTCTTTCCTTCAACTTTACACAGTCTTCCAACTTGTGCTTACCCCCACAATACATACATAACCCATTATCTGCTCGTCTCTTCCTCTCAGCTTCTTTAAGTTCCCCTTTAGGATCCAGTACTTTGCTGATATCGCCTGGGGTTGAGCCTTTTGGTCGAGATTTATCCTTTCCCTTATTGGGTTTGGATTGAGTCGAGGAGGATTGATTTGGTCGTGGGTGTGAAGAAGGTCCCGATTTAAAATTTAGGCCTTGAGATTTGTTGGCATATCAACGATGTTGAAGTCGTCCTTGATAAATGCCGTCAAGTTTGAGGGTTCGATCCATTAAGTCCGTTAAAGTAGTCATCTTCTGACCGTGAAGATTTAATTGATCTAGAATCCTCGAAGGAAGTCCTTTCTTGAAATGATACTTAAGGGCAGCATCATTCCAACCTACTCAAGTTTGAAGTGCTCTGAAGTTCGAGATATATTCAGAAGCTTTACCATTATCACTCATGCGAAGAAAATCAAGTTAAATTTCCGTGTTGTCCGTTTCATTAGGGTCCCCAAACAACGTAAAAAGTTGGTCCTCGAATTTTTCCCAATTATTGATAAGTAAGTGGGTTTCTGTTGAAGAAAGCATGAGTAGATAAGGTTTGAACCATCTTTCTGCTTTTCCGGCTAGGAATGAAGAAGCGTAAACAACCTTTGATCGGTCGCTGTTAAAGGTTCGATGGTCATTATGGAACAGTAGCTTGCAGGTTTGCAAGAAGGGTCGCAATCTGTCGGGGTGATCTCCGTCGAATTTGTCAGGAGATTTCATAGAAGGAGTTTTGAACTTAGATCCCTCTGAAGACGTTGGATTTGAAAGGGTTTTCATGAAAAGTCTCATGAAATCTTCCAGAGAGTTAGATGGTCCCGGTTCTGAGGATTGGCCAGAAGGGTGATTGGCAGGGGCAGATGGTGCCTCATGCATTGTATCCTCTCCTTCTTCTTCATCACTAGAATCCTCAAAATCTTGTGGAATGTCTTCTACAGATTGAACTGAATGTTGCCGTTCCCTAAGGTTGAGTGGTTCCAAAGAGTGAGTGCGGGAAACAGACCTTGTGGCTGTTGCCTGCCTCTAGCGCGAGCTCTAGTAGTAGCGCCCGTAGGAGGAGTGTGTTGAACAGGTTCCATTTAAAATTTTAGAAACACCTAAAAGGACGTAGTAGTGCAAAGAATGAGAACTACGGAGAATTAAATTATACTGTCACCGGACGACCTACGCACAAGGTCGAGGATGTTCCTGTAAGTGAGATGAGGGATTTTAGAAACTTCTTCGAAGCACAGAGGAATGATTCGAGGAAATGATTTGAAGGTCACTCGAAGTAATAGCTATAGGTTCGAGGTTCGTTCGAGAAGAATTATAAACTAGTTCCAAGGTAATAATAATTCTTAAAATCTCACGAAGGGTTGGAAACTCAATAATCAAAGATTTAGGATTTAGAAATGAATATTGAGAAAGTAAAAGAAAGATACAATAACAATGATTTAACTTTTAAGGATTTACCACTATTAATGTAAATACGATATTATAATTTAATTCTAAGGAATATCAAACCAAATACCAAACTCCTTTTATATCCTTTGTTCCTCCTCGCATTGACCTCCCTTCCATCGCAGCATTCCCATTCCATTGACCATTACTAACATACACTTAGACCCTCTCCACTAAATATCCGTCCATGCTCAACTTACCCCTTTTAATTAATTAACAAAACTTTAATGAAAAAACTACTACTATACTATTTCGTTGATCCTAGCGCTGTGCTTTGCTTATTGAAAAGGACTAAGGTACCCTATTGGGAGATTGCCTAATTTAGATTTAGAGTTTAGGCTAGCGCAGTTAAATAGTAAGTACACAAAGGAAAATCGCAGTTGCTATGGAGAATTGCTTTTTGCGCTTCGAGTATAGATTTAGGACTCGATATTATTGATTTATTGAGTTAATTTCGCCTCGAGTGTCACGTGGCGCGTGACATTTTTGCTTTCAAATAACAATTTATTTATTGTAAAACTAATACTTTTCATATTTTTTTTACTTTTATTTAATAAGATTATTTAAGATGTAGCATCTCCCAGTATGCATTTGGCTTATAATTTTTTTCAATACTAATAACATTAATAGTATAATGGTGAAAAACAATGAATCAACTGATAAATATGAATAACACAGAAAGATCATATACAAGTTGATTTGTTTATATGGAATACCTGATGAACTGAAGAAGACCTGCAACCTAGATACTCACCATCATAAAAGTGTCCAGCATAATTTCGGCTGGACTTGTGCTAGACACTTTTGGTTGCATGCAGTCAGATGGGATAAATTTACTCTATGGAAATTAAAATGACATTTTGCTCAATCATTGCACAATAAGTAGTTTGATATTGCCAAAATTTCCTCCTTATGATTTTTCAAAGCTCATCAGGACACTTTCTTTGGTTTAACAAAAAAGAAAATATAGTACAAGTTTAGCCCTGGTGGTGCACATTTGATCTAACACCTCTACTTGTTATTGATAATGGGAATTTTCCTTAGATTTTTTTTCTTATTTTATCCCTTTTATTTTACTTTTTTATTGCTCATATTGCTTTGGATATCAATTTTTAATTTTTAAAATAAATAATTTTCATTCTCTTATACCTTTATTTAATAATATATGATTAAAGGTGGAACACCACCTGGTATGCATTTTTCACACAAGTTATTACTATAGTAATAACGTTAATAATATAATGATGACAAAAAATTAATCAAATGGTAAATTTAAATGACACAGAAAGATCAAATACCAGTGGAAATGTTTATAAGAAATCCCTTTTGAGTTTAAGAAGATTTGCTGTATGCCTACTCTCAATTATAAAAGTGTCCAGCACAAGTTTGGCCAAACTTGTGCTGGACAATTTTGGTTGCATGAAGTCATATGAGATAAATTCTCTCTATGGCAATGAAAATGATATTTCACTCAATTATTGAAGTAAAGAATGTTTAATATTGTAAAATTGTCCCCTGGAAGTCTTTCCAAACCTCAGCTCAAAATTTTTTAGCTATACATAAAAGTAAGTTTAGACCAAGTCTTGACCTAGAGGTCCCCAACTGTCCCAACACCACTTCTGGCTCTTGATAGTAAAATTTTACTTGTATTTTTTATTTTGTATTTTATCCCATTTATTTTCATTTTACTTTTCTATTACTCTTTTTAATTTTAAATATCAATTTATTTTTTTAAAAACTGAACATATTCATATTTTTTTAACTTTATATAATAATATTATTAAAGGTGTAACATCACCAATTTTGCATTTGGCATGCAGGTTTTTGCTATACTAGAAACATTAATAATATATATGGTGACAAAAAATTAATTATATGATAAATATGAATGATAAAAAAAAGTTAAAAAACCAATAGAAATGTTAAAAACAAAAAAATGATGTACTGAGAAACACTTCCACCCTAGCTACTCTCCATCATAAAAGTGTCCAGCACAAGTTCCTCCGAACTTGTACTGGACACTTTTGTTCAGGTGCAGTCAGATGGGATAAATTCTCTCTGTGGAAATTAAATTTAAAAAAATGCTAAATAATTACATTAGAAGTAGTTTGGTATGGCCGAATTATCCACCTTGAGTTTTTCCAAACCTCAGGTGATAAATTTTTTATCTTTAAAAAAATTAAATTTTATCAAATTTAGCCCTGATGGCACCCATTTGTTTCAACACCTCTACTAGCTCTTGAAGGCAGGAATTTTCCTTGAATTTTTCTTTTTCATATTTGATCTCTTTTACTTTACTTCTTTATCACTCATGTTACATTTGGATATTAATTTATAATTTTGGAAAAAAAATCATTTTCATATTTTTTTAACATTTTTTAATAATATTATAAAAGGTGTAATATAACATGGCATGCATTTGGCGCACAAGTTTTTTCTATACTAATAAAATTAATAATATTCTAATGACAAAAAATTAATCAGATAATAAAATATGAATAACACAGAAAGATCAAATAACAGTTGCACTGAAGAAGACCTGCACCCTAGCTACTCTCCATCATAAAAGTGTCTAGCACAAGTTCAGTCGAGTTTGTGCTGGACAATTTTGGTCAGGTGCAGTCAGATGGGATCAATTCTCTCTATGGCAATGAAAAAATTATTTGATAAGAAAATTCACTAGATGTAGTTTGATATAGCTGAATTATCCACCTAGAGTTCATCCAAACCACAGGTACACAATTTTTTATCTTTAAAAAACAGTCAATTTAGTACAATTTATCCCTGATGGCTCTCATTTGCTTCAACATCTCTACTGGCTTTTTGATATTAGGAATAATACTTGGATCTATTTTTTCATATTTGATCCCTTTAACTTAATTTTTTATTCCTCATATTGCTTTTGGATATCAATTAATAATTTTGAAAATAAATTATTTTAATATTTTTATACATTTATTTAATAATATTATAAAAGGTGTAAAATCACTCAGTATGCATTTGGCACACGATTTTTTGCTATACTTATATAATTAATAATATAATTAAGACAAAAAATTAATCAAACAATATGTATGAGTGAGGCACAAAGATAAAATACCAGTAGACATGTTTGTAAGAAATACCAGATGAATTGAAGAAAAATTCTAACCCAGCCATTCTCCATCATAGAAGTGTCCAGCACAAGTTCGGCCGAACTTGTGCTTGACACTTTTGGTCATGTGCAGTCAGATGGGATCAACTCTCTGTATGGCAACAAAAAAATTTTTTTATCAAATTTCACTAGAAGTAGTTTGGTTTAGCTGACTCATCCACCTGCTGTTCTGCCCAATATCAGGTGTATAATTTTTTATCTTTAAAGAAAAGGTAACTTATTACAATTAAGCCCTGATGGCTCCCATTTGATTTATCACCTCTACTGGCTCTTGATAGCAGTAATTTTACTAGTATTTTTTTCATATTTGAATCTTTGACTTTTATTTTACTCTTTTATTCCTCTTTTTACTTTTAAATTTCTATTTAATTTTTGTAAAACTAATCCAAACATAAAAGTCAATCTTTTCAGATCTTTCACTGGTACACCTTAATTGTTGTTATCAGTATTTCTTTTCTCAACAGCCACTTTTATTTAAATCTCAATAAGCGTTAAATATTTTAGAGTTTCATTATTTTTATCAATCAGATCCAAGTAGAGAGGTTAGCTTAGTGATTTAGAATTCCCATTTTGTTATTTTTATTGGAAAGAAGGGGTTTTCAACTAAATCCACACATCTCCTCCGGATTCTGCTTACAGCAAGGCGACTGTAAGAGTTTACCTTACCATAGTTGGCACCCAACGTGGGGTTTGATTTCTCTAGCTTTCTTTAAAGACTTACTTGGATCAAGAACATTCTTAGCCTGCAAGAGGCTTATTCATTTTCATATTTTTTTACCTTTATTTAATAATATTATAAAAGGTGTAACATCACCTGGTATGCATTTGGCACATGAGTTTTTTCTATACTTATAATATTAATAATATAATGGTGACAATAAATTAATCAAATGATATATATGAGTGAGGCACAAAGATCAAGTACCAATGGACATGTTTATAAGAAATACCAGATTAACTGAAGAAAAATTCTGCCCTAGCTACTCTCTGTCATAAATGTGTCCAGCACAAGTTTGGCAGAACTTGTGCTGGACACTTTTGGTCACATGCAGTCTGGTGTGATTGATTCTCTCTCAATCATTCCACTAGAAGTTGTTTGATATGGCTAAATGGTTCTGCTGAAGTTTTGTTAAACCTCAGATTGGCACTTTTTTGTTTTTCAAAAAAGCAATTATAGTCCAAGTTTAGTGCCACTGGTGAGCTTTCACCCAAACATGTCTACTTGCTCTTGATGGCAGTAATTTTATTTTAATTTTTTATTTCATATTTGCTTCCTTTAATTTTACCTTTTTATCCCTCATATTGCTTTTGTATATCAATTTATTTTTCGTAAAACAAATCATTTTCATATTTTTTTACCTTTATTTAATAATATTATAAAAGGTGTAACATCACCCGGTATGTGTTGGGCACACGAGTTTTTGCTATACTTATAATATTAATAACATAATGGTGACAAAAAATCAATCAAATGATAAATGTGAGTGAGGCATAAAGATCAAATACCAGTGGACATGTTTATAAGAAATACCAGATGAACTGAAGAAAAATTCCACCCTAGCTACTCTCCATCATAAAAGTGTCCAGCACAAGTTTGTCCAAACTTGTGCTGAACACTTTTTGTCACATGCAGTCTGATGTGATCAATTCTCTCTATTGCAATGAAAATGAATTTTTCTTCAATAATTTCACTAGAAGTTGTTTGATATGGCAAAATTGTCATCCTGAAGTTTTGGTAAAGCTCAATTTGATTTTTTTTTATTTTTACAAAAAAGAAATTATAGTCCAAGTTTAGTGCCACTGGTGGGAATTCAACCCATCATGTCTACTTGCTCTTGATGGCAGGAATTTTACTTTAATTTTTTATTTCATATTTGATCCCTTTAATTTTACCTTTTTATCCCTCATATTGCTTTTGGATATCAATTTATTTTTTTTAAAACAAATCATTTTCATATTTTTTTACCTTTATTTAATAATATTATAAAAGGTGTAACATCACCCGGTATGCGTTGGGCACACAAGTTTTTGCTATACTTATAATATTAATAACATAATGGTGACAAAAAATCAATCAAATGATAAATATGAGTGAGGCACAAAGGTCAAATACCAATTAATCAATAGTTCTTTTTAATATTATAAATTTTTTGATTAAATAAAATGGTAATAATGAGTTATATTTTTCATCCACAATTCCACTCTAATGATTGCCACTGCACAAAAAGGTTTCACTCAGTCCTTTCTTTACTGCTTGTGCATATATTTTATTGCCCACAGTACTACAATTTTTTGTAGTGATTATCCCACATCTGATTCAGGAATATTTTTGAACAATATAAGTTTTTTTTACAAAAGACCTTATCATATCCAATATCCCACAAAAAATACAACCTGTTTTTGTATTAAAACCCATTAATTATTAAGAAATTGTTAAAATAATTAGATTAGACCCTGGCACAGCTAGATCCATACCAACCGACCTAAAGTCTTTTCAATATTGAAAACAATTAAATAAAATTATGATATCATACTAAATTATGTGCACCAACCATAATTCAGCACTTCTCATTTGCTCTGCTACAAAATGAGTGCATATAGCATTTTTCTAATGTCAGACTGTTTTTCTTCCTTCCCTCACACCTTTAGTCCAGAATGAAAATTTAGTATGAGTTTTGGTCAAGTTGGTTTGCCAGTGTTATCTGTATGCAATATGAATTCATATTGCATATTTCAATTTATGCAAAAAAAATACTCGTTAAGCATCATTTTTTTGCATTTTTCAATCATTATGCATATTTATGCATATTCATATGCATATTCATTATACAGATGTATATGCATATTAATATATTTTATTCATATACCTATATGCACCTTTTTTTTGCATATTCATTAAGCATATTTTTAAAGCATATTCAATTTTAATATTTTTATGCATATTCAATATGCATATTTTTTATGCATAATCACTATGCATATTTTTTATGCATATTTTTATGCATATTTATTCTTCATAGTCATTATGCATACACTTTGGATAGGCATTTCACATCAATTTTTAACATGCAATAAGTATCCACCATGCAAATTCAAATGCATATGCATCTATATCATACACACAACATATATTCAAGTTTAATATTTGAATATTAAGGTATGCTAAGTGATTTTGTTCAACCTTTTTCCAAACCTGAGATTAACTGATGTTCAATGTGGTTCCTAAGCTCTGCTCAAGGAGGGAATGTTCTGGATACAATCTGTGACAGTTTATTTTTTCAATGTTTTTCCTCAGATTTAAAAACATATTTCTGACAGTTTCAGGATGGTTTCCCAACAGTTTCTTTACAAATTCCTGATGGTTTCAAATAGAGGGAACTGCTAGCAGTTCACCCCCAGATTTCCCGTGGTGCCTAGTGCTCCCAGAACCATGCATACACACAAACTTTCTTCCTCAGACAACCCCAAAAATTCCAAAATCTCTAGAAAATCTACCAGAGGACCTCCTGAAAACACCAGAGCACGCAACACTGGTTCCAAACAAAAATCTCCTGTTACTTCAAGAAGAACTACACCTCTCATCTGGCTGCCAATTATTCCTCTGATAGTTCCCTTTCTTCTAGATCTTCATCCAGCAAATAACAATCAGATTCCAGGTAACCTTCTTCTGATCCTTCCTTCAACAACCCTTGTATTCCACCACCAGTGTCCAACCCAATTTTGCCAAGAAATAATAATATCCACAACAACAACAGCAGCCCCGCTGCTCCAACCAGGCCACAGGAACACCCTTCTTCTCCTTCATCCTCTCAACACCATTTGGAGAATGATCATGAGAATCCATACCTCTATCTGGTTTATCCTCCTTCAACATCCATTCAGCTTTCTTCTACAGCTCAAACCCTGGCTGCTTACAAATTTGATGAGCTCCCAATCTTTAAATACTAAATTAATAAATCCAATATCTTTAGCAGAGAACAATTACTGATCTAATTCTTCTGTGTAGTTGGAACCCCACCTCCTGAAACTAAAATTGGGATTGGCCAACCTCTAAAAACTACCTTAACGCTGAATTACGCTGACATGAAACAACACCTAAGAATGATGTGTTCAAAAATGCTCAAGGCCTTTTCCCTCCATGGTCCATTAAATGAGTTTGAAAAGAATCTGAGAAAAAGCTCCTTGATGACCACTGGAAGATGTCTAGAATAGTCAAGCACACCTTCCACACTCTATCCCCGCTTCTTCCACTTCTTCCCAAAACTTACATTCCACTCCGGTCCCTGACGATTACAACCCATATAAGCTTTCCAGCCTCCTACATCACAAAGAACACAGTTCTTCCACCAATCCTAACAAAAAGAAAAAACACCACCATAAGCCAGACCAACCGCTGGAGGCTTCTTCTTCCAGACATTAAAATAAACAAGAAAGAAATTAATAAGTCACTGAATAGAGAGAACAATAATAGTTAACAGAAATATATATAAAATAATTTGTTTCATTTTTATTTTTATTTTATTTTATTTTTTTGTTTTATTTTATTTTTTATTTATTTTTATATTATTTTTATTTATTTTAAACTACTAACATACTAAAAAAAATGAAAATAAATAACAAAATTAACCAAAAATATGAGAGTTGAAAGAAATTCAAATGAAATGAATAATAATAATAACATGAGACAAATAATAGTTACTAATGGTATCTCCCAGCCAATTGATGAGCTGATCCCCTGATACCTTACCCACATCAGAGTGCACCTTGATGTGAATACACTGTTAAATAAATTTTAAATGAATTGAAATAAAAAATAAAGATAAAATAATTAGAAATTGAGAGAATAATAAGAGAAAGAAAGAAAATAGCATTGCCCGGTCAATTGATGAGCCTTTCCCAACCAATGCTTGCCCACATCCAGGTGACCCTGATGTGGTGACACCATATAATATAATTTTGTGATTTTTCTCGCTTTATATCCTAATAACTCCCATAAAAAATTAAAAGAAAAAAAAGAGAAAAAAAAGACAATAATCTAAAGCTACTATCTAACACAACCATAGAAACAAAAATTAAAAAAAAGAAAAAGTCTGGGTCCATAGAAAGTCCAGTCCAAAGAAACAATCACTGGGTGGGCTCCCTCCAATAAATAAAAATGATGGGAGACCACCAGTGATCCACCACCATGACCATTAAGACTGTCTTGAACCAGTAAGCCAGTTTAACGTCATAGTGGACTTAAACCCTGAATAACAAAATCCAGAGCTAGGATTCAACTAGGACAAACAAAATACCTAAAAAAGACATTTTGGGGTAACTGTTCTATAGAGAAGCCACTCATCAGTTACCCCCAAACTTTCCAAAATAAAATCTAGAAGCTCCCCCTGGGTACCTTCTAACAAAAACACAACATCAAAAACATTAAACCAAAACCAATAAGCGTGAAGAGTCCGGCACTTGAAGACCAAAAGAATTTCCAGTTTAAAGTCATAGAGGACTAAAAACCTGTGAAGGAAAACCAATACTAGGGTTCAACCAAATTAATAGAAGGGGTTGGAAACAGACAATCTGGGGTAACTGTTGTTAGAGCAGCCAGCCCATCAGTTACCCCCACACTTGCCAAAATAAAATCTAGAAGCCCTGGCCCTGGGTACCTTCTAACAAAAGAATTTTTCAACACAAATCTTCTCCCATTAAAAAACCAAAACCATTAAAAAACCATTAAAATTATTGAAAACCAAAAAAAATCCAATTTAGAAATAAATTTTGCAGTTTAACCTCATACTGGAGGTTAAATAAAACCAATGATCATCATTTTTTTTAATCTTCATTTTCCTTTAAATAAAATACCCATCTTCACTTGAATTTTTCTATTCTTCCATCTTCATTATACTAAGATTTTTCTTTTCTTTTTTTTTCCTTTTTTATATAGAGACTTGAACCAGAGAGACTGATAAGAATTAAATAAAACAAAAAAAATCCTGACCAAATACATAGAGACAAAATTAAGCAAAACTAAAATAATTAAGTAGTTTATCCTCATTTTGGAAGAATCAGATTCTTGAAAACCCCAGGTTGAAACCAATAAGTTTTCCCCTAGGGCCTGAACCCCCTAAGCTCCTCTTCCAATTCTAATATCCCAACATCAGACCTCCAAACAAATCTTCCATCTTCCTCCATACACTGAGTCTACCATAATTCACATCACCAGAATCAATAAATTCTCCACCCTTTGAAACATCTGGAACCTCCACCACATCTTTAAAATCAACCCCCATACCAGTGACATCCAAAACATCACAATTTTCCTCTTCCGTATAAAAATCTTGCTTAGAATCTGCAAAATCCTCCAGAATAACATCCATAACATCAAAATATAAATCCTCCTCCAAGCAGAGACCTTCTGATCTTGAGGGAACCACATAAAAAAATATTCTTCTATTAGAAAAAGATCCAAGACAGAATCTTTCTGTCCATCCAAAAATTCAACTGATACATCCTCCTCCAATAAGCCTTTATCTGAACTTGAGAAAGAAAAATAATCATCTCTCAACGACCATTCATCCACCACATATTCCTTCTCAATATTCCAACATCCTTCATCATGACCAGAAAAATCCTCCTTCCCACATGATTCATCCAAACTTAAGGAAATACACTTATCCTCTAGTGCATACATCTCCAAAACATCCAGTGAATCCCATTCCTGAGTTCCCATGATATCCTCTGGAAAAGAAAAATAAGCTTCACAAACATCATCAGAATCACCATCTTCTAAATTTGATGGCACCAACACCTCCCCAGAAGCTGAAGTTTCCACCACAGTCTTCTGAAACTCTCTGTCCAACAGTGTTTCCTCTCCAGATTCCACATCCCTATCCTTCATACCATCTAAATATACCAAAATAACCTCCTTTGAAACAGCCATATCAGGAATCCTATTTTCCCCATTTGGAAGAGTCTTCATCAAGTCAACCATGAAAAGAATCTCCATAACCTCCACCTTTACATCCCTACCCATGGCACTCCAAAATACATACTTGGACCCATCTTCATGTGGTAATATATCATTATATACCAGATAATCCTGAGCCTCCCCAAACTCCTCCATAAATTCCTTATACTGAGAACAAGAAGTTACACCACCTTTCAATTCCCACTTCCTAGAAATGGCATGAAGATTCACCATTGAGAAAGTAGTAGGCCACCTTTCAACCATTTCAATCTTCAACTTTCCCCAGTCCTGACTCCTATATCCTGCCATACTAGAAACTACCTTCTCCACCTCCCTATTACCAATGAAAATGATAACTTGCCTAACCATGCCCAACAGTGAGGCCCCATCAATCTCAGCAGCAACCTAAAACCTAGCCAAAAACCCCTTTGAATCCTCCCCCAAAAACTTTGAACCATCCCAAGACTGAATCCTAACCATTGTAGAAAATACAAGTTACAGCCTCCAATCCCTACAAAAGATAGCCAATGTCCTCCCTAAATAGTGTTAAAGACCTAGGAGGGACCAAATCCAACAGAAAAGAAGACCCCTAGACCACCCACAAAGAGATATAGCACCAAATTCAAAATCCACCAAAGGAGATCCACCAAAGAGAGAAGCCTAGATCAACAGAGATTCCAAAAAGCCAAGAGATTTGACCCCCACATTGGGTGCCAGAAATGTAGAAAATTCTATAGTACTAGCTATAGGCCTTGACCAAGGGAATAGGAGAAAACCCAGAAAGAAAATCCTCTGTCCCTTTAGAAAAATATGAGTGAGATTTACCTGCTACAGTAAATTGGTTCCTGTTGTTTAAAGCCCCTTTTCCAATACACTTGACTGCCTGATCAGCCAAGAAAGTAGTCTCCAGACAGACTACCAATCCAAAGTACTGAAATGTAGACCAATTTCCACACCAAAGAAGGCAATGATACTTGATGTAGGTTGCAAATCCACACCATAGACAGCAATAATACTTGACATAGCTTGCAAGACTACACCAGAAAAAACAGTTGCCAAAGTTGAGTTAAAAGTAGAACTAACCTTGCAACAAACACAGCCAATTGTTTCCAAAAAACAGTGAAAACTGAGTGAGGAACAAGGATATCACCTCCAGATGGTTGTATGATGATTAAGGTTGCCCCAAAATTTCTTATTCACTATATGCACACAGACCACTTTCTAAGATCCCATGCACACCAACAAATTTGACGTTTCTGAGCGCCAAATTGCATAAAACCCCTCTAGAAACGCTTCCCAGCCTTCTAGCACCAAGGCGGACAATCCGCCTGATGTCGGGAGGCCCGCCTGAGGCAGAAGAACCGCCCTAAAGACAGAAAACCACCAAAAACCTCTAAAAACACCCAAAATACTTAGAAAAATAAACTACAGCTACTAAAACCTTTAAAACACATAATTAAGCTACAACAACATTGAGACATGAAACGTAGAGAAAAATTAGCCTGTTATAATGGTACTAAGCACTTAACCCTAAGACTTAATTTTAGCCCGTAAAATGCAAAAAAAAAATTAAACAGCTATCTTTTAAAATGAAAAATGAGAAATAATCCCTCAAATACTTAGAATATGAGAAATGTCAACAAGACATAAAATATAGAGAAAAGCCTGGGCTATTTGATGGTAATGCCCACATACCCACAGTCCCAATATTTGTCGAATAATTCCAGAAAAACACCCAATTATTAAACAATGTCATTTAAGACATATCAAAACAACACCAAACAGACCAACAAAGGGCTCCCCCAATGTTGGAAGACCACAGTGGCATGTGCTTCTTTTTTAAATTAGTTTTATAAAGAAGAGACAACCCATTTCATATTGTGTCTATGGCTTAGTATTATAGAACTTTCTTTTTACATCAAGACAGCTTCAGGGTTACAGTGTAAAAGGGCATTAGAGATTTCATAGGGGCCTGGTGGCTCTTTCTTTCTTGGTGTTAAGAAGAGCAGCCTTGATTTTTTGGAGGGAAAAGGGGTGAGAGGGGGGAGATTTCTTATAAATCACAGTCAATAGATGCTAAAAAAGTGCCCTCAAAGAGAATGTGGGACTTCAGTAGGTTTTCAGTGACAAGTGATCCATTTTGGTCTGAAATACAAGGATTGGAGGAAAAATTAGAGGAGTGATTAAATGAATTAGCTGATTTGTGGAGAGTTTGGGAAGTGAAGTATTTTAATAAGTTACACCAGTGGAGGTTGCATAGATATTTGATTTTGGAGTGGAATATCTGTCTTGCTGCCTTAACCTCAGCTCTAGGTGAGGTTTTGGGGAGAGCAAGTATTTATGTTGGGCTTAATAGCAATTATTTTTAAGGGGATCTAAGATGCTATTGCCTCACTTAGTATGACACAAAGATCTGGGATTCTGCAGCAGGACAATATCTTCCATTAGTTTGATAAAATGGGAAGTGACCTGTTTGGAAGCCAAGACAATTGATGTGAGGGAGGGTAGGAGGGAGATGAGAGAAAAAGAGGATATAGCAGAATGGTGAGAGGACCCATAAAGTCTTTTCCAGCTCTTGAAAAGCTTGGAGTGGGGAGGAGGAGGTGTGTGAAGATTTCTCTGTGGTCATAGAGGTGAGAAGACAACCCATCCTGGTCTGTTACACAACTATATATTTTGTCAACTGTGATGCCATTTGCAAACACCAGGTCAATTACTGGGGTGAAGTTCCTGGAGTTCCAAAAGGTGGGTATCCTTAGTTGTGACACCAGAGACATGTTCAATTCTGTAAGGGAGCCGAGGAGAAGAGATGCTTTGTGTTGGTTAGAGTTCTGCTTAAGTGAGTCAGACTAAAGTTTGTGATAAATATTAGAGTCATAAAAGAGTAGTAGGGGAAGTTGATTGATATCAGTAGGAATGGTAAGATTAATTTCAATGTGGATAAAGTATAGGGGTAATTATAAAGGTTAGTACACAGGATTGTTGATGAAGGGAAATTTATTAGTATCAAGGCTAGATCAAGTGAAGGATTAGGGATGAATGTGAAGAGATTAACTGGGATATTCTTATTTATGTAGAGGCAGAGTCTCATAGGCAAGGATGGAGAAAAAAGAGGAGTGATAATTTGCCTTCCATTTTCTGAGGCAGTCTTAGGATTTGGTTGAGAGGTAATGAGGAGGAGCACAATGGGTTATATGCATTGTCGGAGGTGGAAGCAGGGATATTGCATAAGGGAGTAATATGAGGAAAGCACCGTGGAGCACTCCTCATTAGATAAATTACCTAATAATCCAGATACTCTCTTGTATCACTGCTAAATTAGCATAGTAAGTCCTGTCTACTTCACTGTTGGAAGCCTTAACATAGTTAGTCTTAGTTAGTCTCACTTCTGCATGCAGAATAGTCATTCCTGTCCTAGGTTATCACCAAAGCTAGCAGTAGTCTGCAGTAAAAGGACTCTCACAGTCACCTTTCTGTAAGCAGAATCCAAGGGAGTTGGAAAAACCAAAGAAAATCCTTTCCCTTCCATTAAATAAAGAGTTCACAATTAACTAATCTATATCCTCTACTTAATTTGAAATTACCCATAAACTATTTGTTATTAATGGTGTTGAGACTTAAAATCAGTGTTATTTTTAATGAGGGTAAGAAACACAACAGTGAAGCTTTATTTAGAAAAGTTATATAAATGATTGAACAATTTATTTTTATGATGCTTTTGTCTTTTTATAATTTAATTTTTAAAATATGAACCCTGATTATGAGAAATTTAAAATGGTAGCCTATATGTTATTATATCTGATGATGAGTGAAATTTATAAAATGTCATGTAGAAGTGTTATATTTATAAGGGTAATACAATTTTATAATTTGTTATGTAAGATAATAATGATTGTTATTAATATGCGTTGTTGTGGTTGGTTGTTAAGTTTTCATAAGATTTCTTCTTTTTTTCTCTAATATCCAGTCCACAGGCTTTATATGCATAGTATGTCATGTGCCCTACTTCCCATAACTGGAGCATTCTATAGCTTGTCTGGAGAATTATAGAGCTCATATGCACTTCTGGACTCATATAGAGCCTTAAAAATACCAAAAAAAATTCTAGAAAAGTAATATATGATAGAGCTACTTCTTCTTTATAATTCATGTAAATTTTTTTAGTCTGGGAAGCCCAATTCAACTAGTAAAAAAATATCAAAGTTAAGTGAATTATGAAAAATCAAAAATAACCAAAAATATTTAATGAAATTTTTAAAAATGGAATAAAAATAGTAAAAATTCCAGAAAAATTCCCAAAAGTTCTTGAGACTCCTGAATTTAAGTTTCATGCAATTTTAAACCTATAATCTCATTTCCTGCCCAGTAATTATTTGTTAAATCTTTACATGTAAAATTAACCCCTTTTAACAACTTTCAATACTCATTCTTTTAAATATAACCATTTTAAAATTAGATTGGGTTTTCCAATCTCAATTATCATCCAAAAAAAATCTTTTTAAAATTAAATTAAGTTCCCTACTAAATTTAGACTGCCACATCCTCCCTCCAATAAAAATGTCCCCATTCTTTATATTTGCATAATTGATTGAACACATATTCATCCTATCTTCATCCTCATCAACCAATTGACTTAACTAGTCCTGAATATTTCCAGATTTATTTCTAAATCAATATCATCATCAATATTTCATCAATAGACCTTGCTTTCACTGGTGAAATTTTTTCCAAATACCAGGTTCCTTGTCTGATTTCTAACCCTGGTCATCCTGAAAGAACTTCCTGTGGTCTTTTCAGGCTTAAGAAAATCAAGTGTTATTTTCCAATTATACCTTCCAGAACTAATTCCTATACTGGACCAGCTTCTCTTCTGATATGACTATTCCTAAAAAGATATTATCAAAAAATTTCACTTTATTTTGTAATATAAAATTCCAAACAGCTTCTTCATCTAAAAATCCCAATCCTGAGATTCCTCCTCCATCTAAAGATCCTAATCCTATTATTCCAGTTTCTCCATTTAGTTTTGCTGCAAGATTATTTCCTGGCTCAAAAATTTAGTCTATTAGTTTTAATTTAATAGTACTCCTACTAATTTTAAATCAAAGTACTATCTCTTCCAACTCCTAAGCTATTAAAATCACCAACACAGATGAAGTTGGCCAGGTGCAAAATGATTACATTAATCATTATCCTAAGTTTCATAGATATCTCTCTCTTGATTTCTGTGATGATATTAAGCATAAATTTCTAACTTATTTTTAGGAAACTCCTGCTAATAATACTAAAGATTTGAGGAAGAGAATAATTTTGATGCAAAGATTTGATAATGATTTTGAAAGATTCCAAAGAGATTATTTATTTTGATTGTCTTCTTGACTTTAAAATTTTGAATACTTTGATTCTTTTTTCTGCTGATAAATTTTATTGTCTGGTTGATTTTAATTCTTCTTTAAACATCATTTATTTGTCATATATTGAAATAAATTTTTATAAACTTAATTTACTTTGTGATGATTTCACTACCTAGAGAAATGTTTGAATCCCTTCAGACTCTCTTCTACAAGTCTCCATTTTTTTCACAGCATGAGAGAGCAGGCCTCCCTAATGAGGCAAATACTTTTGATTCCATCCCCTTTGGGCTTTTCCCTGAGCCAAATACTATGGTTCCATTCTTACCATAAGTTCCTCAAAGCTTCACCTAAAATAGTCTAGCAATGAGACCCACTAAATCCAGATTCTATCCTTCTTCTATGATTTAGAATCACAAAATTTAAATAAATTTCAAGCCCTTCAAAATCACTCCTACTTTTATCATAAATTATAATTTTCTAGATATTCATAGCACCTATATTTTTGACTTATAGCAATCTTCATAAATAACCTTTAAAATCTCCTTTTTTTTAATCCTAAATAACTCCTTTTAATGAAATCTCCATTGTGTAAAATTTGTTTCACTATTTTCATTAATGACTGAGTTGTCCAAATGAGTGAGTACCAGTTTGAGTACTGATGAGCCAATGGTAAATTAAAAATTACTGAATTGAATATCCCACTGGATTATAATTTCCTTCTAATATCCCTGAAACCAAATTCTTAATAGATTTCCAGTTTATAGTCTTGGTGGAGCAAAGTGAAATTAATTTGCCAGTTTAAAGTCATAGGGGACCAATGATTGACATTTTGATGTTATTACTAGTTTAAAGTCTTAGAAAACCAAATCCCTATAGTACGTTTCTAGTATTTTCCATAGTGGACAAAGTCTTTTAATTTGTTCCCAGTTTAAGGTAATAGTGAACCAAAAACATTCCATTGATCATATATTTTTTAAATTTTCTTCTAAAATATTCAGTTTTAAGTCTTGAATGACTAACAGATCCCATATTATTTGAAATGCTTCATAAGTATTCATTTTAAAGTCTTGAAGGCCTAAAAGATCAAAAAACATAAGTCCAAAGTCTTGAATTATTCTTGAAAATTAGTAAGCTTAAAGTCTTGGAGGACTAGCAGCATATCATGAGATAGAATCCAACAGATATCACACTCCATTAGACCCTTTTTCTTATAAAAATATAGTAATGAGTTTATAAAAGAAATGAAACTAAAATTTTAAAGAAAATCCAGAATTAAAAATTTATTATTATTATTATTTTTTAAAAAAAATAATAATTTTTTTTATTTTTATCATTATTATTTTTATTTATTTATTATTTTTATTTATTTTTATTTTTGTTTTATTTTTAATTAAAGATTTTCTGAAATTTGAACATTAAAATTAAATATATAAAAGATGCCCCCAGCCATTTGATGAGCCATACCCCTGAAATCATACCCACATCCAAGTACACCTTGATGTGGGATACAAAAGAAAAGAAATTGAAAATAACATAAATGATTTTTGAAAAATTTGAAAAAAATAATAACAAAAATAGAAATGATCACTGGGTGAGCTCCCTCCAATTTGTAAAATGATTGGAGACCATCAGCAATCATTATCTCTGAAAAAATTTGATTTTAATAATTTTAAAATGAAAATAAAGTAAAATTCTAAATAAAAAAATTCAAAAATAAAATTTCATAAATCAAAAAAATAAATAAATGAAATTCTTAAATCCAGCTTCAAATGAACATAATCAATTGACATCATTTTGATACAGTTTATAGCTTTAGTGGACTTCCTATATAATAAAAGAAAAGCCAGTATCTTACTTGAACCAGGAAAACTATAGTAATTGATATTGTGGGGTAAGTGTGTATAGAGCAGCCAGCCCACCAATTACCCCCAAATTTACCAATATTAAACTTAGAAGGCTCCCCTGTGAACTCTTCTATCAAAAAAATTAATTACATTCCATTATAATTTTTAACCATAAACTTTCAACATTCAAATTTAATAATTGATAATTTTAATGATAGTTTTAGTTTATACTCTCTTGCAGAGTAAATCTTCTTTAAGAAATAGTAAAGTAGTTTATCCTCATTTCAGAGGAAATCTTTATAAATGATAGTTGTTAGTTTATCCTCATTTCAGAGTTATACTTCAGCACACCTTGTGCCACTCAGATAGAGCCACTTGACTTTATCAGAAGCTACCCTCTTTTTCAAAACAACTCCATAAAACTCTTCTAATACATATGAACCACCAGACACTTTTTCTCTAACTCTGTATGGTCCATTCCACCTATCTGTAAACATTTTTCCCCACTGACTTTCCAAACTCCTATTATACACCAAGGCCATATCTCCGATTTTCTAAGGATTCCTTAACCTATGATCCAACCTCTTATTCTTATATCTTACTGACTGATTCCAAATATTCATCATTATCAAATATGCATTTTTTATAACTTTCTTCTTTCTTTTCTAGCTGAACCATTCTTACACATAATAATTCCTCATTAGTTTTGACTGTGTCACAATCTACTCCAAGATATGATTCAGCCTCTAAATCAACTGGTAAATTTTATTTCTGTTTAAAAACTAGTTCATGTGGTGAACATACAGTTGTCCTTTTGGAAGTGATTCTTTCAGCAAATAAAACTAATGGTAAATAGTGCCTCAACTTTTCAGCACTTGATTCACACATTTTAAGTAAAGTAACCCTGATAACTTGATTCCCTCATTCTATTATTCCTTCAGCTTCAGGATAATATGGATTTGCTACACTAACCTTTTATCCAAAATTTGATATAGCCTCTCTAAAATATGTCTTAAATTCAGGATCTCCATTAACTGTGACCAACTTCATTACTCAATAACTATATGCCTAGTTTTTCATTAAAAAATCTGCCACATTCCTGGAATTCAAATTAATTAGAGGCACTGCCTCTACCCAACCAGATAAATTATCTCTGGCTACAATAAAATAGTTATATAACCCCTCCTTAATATGAACAGAATCCAAACTAACCCTACCAAAAAGAGTATTTTCACTGGTTGCATGTCCAGGCTCCTTTGGCCTCAAATAACTTCTCATTTAACATTATTCACATGACTGAACCCAATTTTAACAGTCAGCTTCATTCCTGGCCGCCAAAATCTATCAGAAATTTGTCTATAATTTTCACCAACTCCTCTATGCCCAAGATCTTCATGCATAAATTTCATAACTAAGTCTTTCCCTTTCTTTTGAGTAATAACTACCTGAGGATTTGGATACCTCCTCCTCATTAATCTTCTACCAGATAGATAAAATTTTTGTGACTCCCTTCTGATAGCCACCTATTCATTATTATCACAATTATCTGGACTTTTTAATGTTAACAAATATTTAACCATTTTATGAAAAAATCCTGTCTGTCTCCAGACTTCATCTTGAAAATCCATAAATATTATGTCTGAAGACACTTCCCTATCTCTTAGATTACCTGCACATGAATGAGACAATTACTTAAATCCTATAATTTTCCTTTTTATCATTTCACATTTTGAATTTTCCATCTTTTAACCCTCAAACTTTTTATCAACCACATTTTCCTCTTTTTCCCTTTCACACTCTTCAGAATCATCATCTTCATCTTTGTCCAACCTCCTTTTAACAAAAGATTTATAAGAACCCAACCTCTCTTTAACCTAATTTTCTTAAACATCAACATATACACCATTCACCAAATTTTTACTATTCCACACTATTTAGTCATCCTCATCCTTATGCACCACATCTACAACCTCTTTTTACCTAATTTATCTACACCATCATCAATCTCCCCAAGCACATAATTTATCAAATTTTTATTATTTTCAAGTTAATCCTTATGGTGGAGGTATTCATCATCTCTATCCATAAATATTAATTCAGCCAGTTTAAACTCATGCGGGAGATAAGTAAATTCTTCAGTATCTTTTGTACTGGCTATAATCACAGGTATATCTTCATCAACTTCCTGTGAGTCAGAATCCCTTTAAGTAGCTAGTTTTCTTGATAATTTATCTGGCATAGTAAACATCTTTCCAGGCTTATGAACTAAATCAAAAGAAAAATGTTGTATAAAAGCTACTCATCTAGTCATGTGTGCATTTGGTAAACTAGGGGAAATGTTCATTTGAATGAAAGATTTGGCATCAACTTGATATTTTAAGTGCTGTCCCCATAGAACATTTTGTAGCTTCTTTAAAATTTTTACCATACCAAAAAATTCCAATTTGGGCTGATAATATCTTGATTACACATCAGTAAATAGTAAAAATTCATACCTAACTGGTCTAATATAGCCAGCTCTATCCATTTGAGATAGAACAGCCCAAGAAGCAATTTGACTTGAATCCACTGCTAAATATATCCAGCCTGCATCTTTCCTATAATCCAGCTTGTGGAAGATAATATCTTCCCCAACTACATGCTTTAATCTGACTAAAGCCTCTTTACACTCTTTATCTCATTTCCAAACAGAATCCTTTCTTGTCAACTGTCTCAAAGGAGCAGCCAATGAAGAGAAGTCATTGATAAGCATTCTAACATAAACACACACACCTAAACACCCTCTGAAATTGTTTGTCTTCTTGGGTCTTGGCCAGGATTGCATTTTATTTACTTTCTTCTTCAACATCATTTTACCATCTCTATATACCACATGACGTAAGATTTCCAAAGCTGGCACACAAAAAGAAAATTTGGAACCTGAAATTGTTAAACCAGCCTCTTCTATCCTAGAAAAAATCCTCTCTAAAATAACAGTGTATTCCCAGATAAATTTTTGTATCCTTGGATTCTCCTTCAGTACTTGACTACAATAATCTATTTAAGGTCCTTTTATTCACTACAATAATCTATTTAAGGTCCTTTTATTCCACCATCATCAATTAATATACCAGCATATTGTGGAATTTCATCTTGTAGAATCCCAGCCATCTGAGCTTCATATACAGCAACTGAATTCCTTACTCCTTGAAGTAATCTTGTTAGTTGTATTTGGCCAGGTGGTGTATCCAAATTTGTAAGAGGTCTAGAGCCTGTATGCAACCTTCTTTTGTCATATCCCCCCATTATATCTCCCAAATCATGAAACACTACCCCTGTAAAACTTTCTAAAAATTCCTACACACTAGGTGGTATTCATACATCTTTTATTGTAACCCTATTTAGTTCTCTTAAGTCATATACTACTCTAAGCTTTCCATTAGGTCTTTCTATTCAGAACTATGCACTTGAATCACTTGATGAAGATTATTTGTATAATGCAGTTTATATTCTTTCTCTAATGACTTCAATGTAATTGTCTTTTAAAGAGGCAGGTATTGGAATCAGCTTCTGTTGCTATGGTTCATGGCAAACAGCTGGAATCTTGTAGTGCTCCCTATAAGAATGCTTTAACACACCTCTCTTCTCTTCTAGAAATTCAATGGCCTTCTCCCTCTTAACCATTACATCCAAGAAAAACCCTTATTTCTTCACCTGAAATCCATCCTTCAGGTCCAAAACTAACAACCTCTAATCTCTTGACAGTGATCCTAGAAGTTTCTGAAAAATCAGGCAGGTTCTTGACTAAAGCACAGTCATATATATCTCTTGATAAATTTGGTCTTCTCAAAGGCGGATTTAATTCAACTGGAAGAGGTTCATTGATTGGCCCACCTTTATTTGCTACTTTTAAAAAATTTTCTGCACCAATTTCCACTTTTACTTGAGATCTTTGATCCATTATAGATTGGCCATTATATAATTTGTCATAATATTTTTCTTTGGATTTAGAACCATAATCAGTAAAAGAGTAAGTTGAAACATGATTTTTATTTTCAATATTTTCATATTTATCACTACCACCCTCTTTTCCTTTGTCTAATTTATCATATAATTTTCCAACACCATTTTCCTTTGATCTTCCATCATAAGATCACCAGTAAATAAAGTTGGAAGTTTGACCTCTTGCTGGAGGAAAGAAATAGAGTTATCACAAATATTATTTTTTTGTGATTTAATTATACTAAGAGTTTTTTGTTGATTTTGATTTGATAACTGCATTTTATCCTCTTGCTGGAGGCAAGAGAATAATCCACCACTAATATCACCATATTTAACCAAATTCTCTCTCCAACTTTTATCCAACATAATAAATCTTATCTTTTTCTTTTAACTATTTTTAAATTTTATAGAATAATTTGATAAAGATAATAAACATATAAAAAAATCCAGCACATAATGACATTCCAATATAATATTAACAGAAAATAATTGACAATCCACTTGAATTATCTCTAAGTGAGGTGACCTATTACAATCTGGGATCTTTTCTTGAGGAGAGATTGAAACATTAGAGCATTTAGCCCTTACTAACACAAAAAACGAGGGTATTTATACTTATCTTTATTATTAATTACCAGAAGCTGACCTTTAAATTGGCCCCCTCTTGGTGCACATACAAAACTGGCACATTTTGTTTATGACAGGCCTTCTCTCCCAACCCTCATCTCCTGGAGGTGCTAAACGTAAATGAAGCCTTCTCATATCTTCACCAGTAATCTCTAAACTAATTCTAAAAACACTCTTATAACCTATCCTTGCTTTAAAATCCATCAAAAAGGGACCACCAAGAATCATTTTTACTGATCCTCTAGCCACATAAAAGCGCTCTCTTCTTACAGATCCACCAATACATAACTTGAAATGATGTGCTGTACCCATAAGTTAAGTAGCATGCCCAACTATGCCTCTAAAATTACCACCAGTACCTGCTTTAATTTGCAAGCCTTTTAAGGTTTCCCTCTCTAAGAAAATTAAATTAATTTGTGACCTAGAATACACCAGGGCCTTTACCTCTTTAACATTTAACATCACCATTAAATACCCTTCAGGAACAGAAAAATGAGTTTACACTTCCTCTCCAAAATTTTCCGCATTTTCACAAATATATTCCACTCTTCCGAAAGATACCCTTATCCTTGTCAGATTCATCTTCTTCCTTTCTGCGAGAGCTGGATTAATCCTAAATAATTCACCTAAAGATAAAGGAATTGGGAATTGATTCACTCTATACAAAACTGTCTCCATATCATTTTCTTGACCAGATACTACTGGCCTTTCATATTGAACTTTTGATTTAATAACCTTGGCCCTTAGAACTCCTTGATGACCCACATTTCTATCTTCACCCCCCATAATAACATCTTCATCTACAATAACCCTAGCTCCATCACTAGCTTCTTTAACCAATCTAGATCCATCACTGCTTCTCCTTACTCCCTCCATAGGTGTAGGACTAGAAAAACTTAGTCTTTAAAGAGAAACTATTGTTACATCTTCCACAGAATCAGATTATTCTTCCAAAATCATAGGCTCAACATTTAAACCAAATTTGCCATAACTGGGTGGCCTTTTATCTGCCATTCTCTCCTGAATTTTTAAACTTTGCCCTTAGATTAAGGTTTATTTTTAATCTTTTTATTTTCAGCCTTGCCTGGTTTAGCCATAAGTTCGGTCTGAATGATACATTTAGCTTTAGTAGCAGCTGTTCTTCTAGCAGAATCAACATCATATTCACCAATCATACAGTTACCATCCACTCTAGCAACCATTCCCAACTCTAATCCAGTAAATGAAGTTGTAAAAGTGGCCTTACTGACCTCCTTTTGTTTACCCTTATCCAATTTTCCACCATCATTACCACCATTTTTTTTCCACCTTTAGTATTTTAATCATCATCAGTTAATTCTTCAAATCTGGCTCTCCTTTCAGACATCAAATTCCTCCTAACTAGCTCAAAGGATGCTTTCCCATCACTAGTTTTGATGAAAGACCCATCAGGGAAATTGTAAACCTTTCCATCAAATTTTACTCTACCAGCCTGAAAGTCCTTAACAAAAAAATAAGAATCTTCTGCCTTGTGCCTCCTCCTATTATAATAGGAGCACACCCTAGGTTTTCCATAAGCACCTCTATAACCATTTTCACCATTACCATTACCATTACTACCACTATTTCCATTTCAATGCCCATTAAAATGGTTTCCATTGCCATTAAAGCCAAAGTTCCTCCTCTCACAACCCATAGATTGATAAAATGAAGAAGTGGAAGTTGAAGCCACAGGCTCTCTGTTGGGCTTCTGAGTCTCTTCAACAAATTTTTTGAGCTTCTTTGTTAAATCAGCTAAATTATCTACCATCTCATTATCAACATTCCCCTCTACCTTAGCAACAGGCTGTCCCAACTAATCCTTGACCATAATATCATTATTTTTGGCCAAAACTTCACTAAACTTGCTAACATATTAAGTGCAGGACTCCTCATACTTATCCAAAGCCATTTTTTAAATACACCTGAATCCTTTCTTTGATGACCTCTAGAGAAGGCACTTTCTGTTCTACATTTGGTAAATCCTTCATCAAGTTTTTTCTAGACAGCTACTTCAACACATCCTTTCTGATGTCCCTTCTGAATGATGAAAAAAACTAAATCATAGCCTTATTTTCATTGCATATTTCCTCTACCAGAATCAAATATTCCACCACTTCATCAAACTGCCTACATAACTTTTTGAAGTCCACCATATTTAAAACTTCATCCTTTGCTTTCCAATCATTTTCAATTTTGTTGCATTCCACCATATTATAACTCACTCCCCACCTAGCAATGATCTCCTTTGAAAATTTCAACCAGACCCATCTTTTACAAACATCCATATAAATGACATCCATTTTCACCTCTCTGTCCAAAAAAAAGAACCTAATCTGCTTCACCATGTCCAAATGTGAAGCCCCATCAACAACAGAAGCAGCTTCATATTAATTTAAGAACTATTTAACTTATTACCCATTAAAGTTGGGCCAATCCCAAGAATCAATCCTGACTGAAGAACCAACAGGAAGAGAAACACCAGATCCAGTAGCAGAAGACATCCAAATGTATAAGATAAAACTGTTAAAAAATAATATAAGTGTTTTTTTAATAACCCTTTTTCAGGCTAAGCAATCCATATACCAAGCAATATTGATTAAAAGCAAGAGAGTTGAAACCCCATCTTTGGCACTACCAATGTAGAAAGACTCTTAAAGTTGCCTTTATGAATACAGAATCCAAGGTAGCTGGATAAACCAAAGAAAAACCTGTCCCTTCAAGTAAATAAAAGTTCAAAATTAACTAAGCTATATCCTCTACTTAACATGAAATTAAAAATAAACTATTTGTTATTAACTGAGTTGAGATTTAGAATTAGTGTTCTTTTGTAATGAGGGTAAGAAACACAAAAGTGAAGCTGCATTTAGAAAAGTTATATAAATTATTGGATAATATATTTTTATAAAGCTTTTATTTTTTATGATTTAGATGTTAAAATCATATCCCTGATGATGAGACCTTTAAAATAGTAACCTATAAGTTATTATATATTCTGATGAGTGAATTTAATAAAATGTTATGTAGAAGTGTTATATTTTTAAGGGTAATACAATTTAATAATTTGTTATGCAAAATATTAATGATTGTTATTAATATGTTTTGTTTTGGTGGGTTGTTAAATTTTCTGTTAGATTTCTTCTTTTTTTCTCTAATTTTGAGTCTACAGAATTTATATGCATAGTATGTCATGTGCCCTACTTTCCCTAACTGGAGCATTCTGGAGCTCATCTGGAGCTCTTCCAGAGATAACCAGAGTTTCTACAGAGCTTGTATGGACTTCTGGACTCAATTATAACCTTTAACATACTAATAAAAAATGTAGAAATATTATAGATTATAATGCTAATTCTTCTTTATAATCCATTCTAATTTTTGTAGTCTGAAAAGCCCTATTCATCTAGTAAAAAAATATTAAATTTAAGTTAATTATGGAAAATGTAAAATAACCAAAAATACTTTATAAAGTTATTAGGGAGTATCATTGTTTAGGGATCCGCAATTAGGGATCAGGAATTTTTTTTCCCGGGATAAGACATTATTAATTACGGAAGATTTTTATTCACTAGCCCCGGGGCTAGTGGATAAGGAATCCACGATAATGCATTACCCTGCCTCTTATACCCCAATTTCTATTCCTAATTCCTGATCCCAAACTCATCACATCCATAAAGGATTTTCAAGAAAGTCACATGACTTATAATTTCTGATGACATCTTTAAGTCTCTCCTCACTCTATGCTACTTAATTTTGGTGGCAAACACTTAAGTTTTTTTTCTATCTACACACCCCAACTGCACATTTGGTGGTGAATTCCCACTTCCCACTCATCACCTAAACCTTCTACCAACAACCTATACTACTGACAAAAATAAAGAATCTCTCTACTAGAAAGCTACTTCACTCAACTATAAATGCTATCACTTTACTTTTAGCTCTCTACTATAAATCTGACTCTGATTTGGAAGATTCTTTATCCTATTTGTGTTTTCTTTCCAAAAGGTTTTACCTCATTTCCAGGGGGCCAAATTTTTATCATGATTCCCAATATGATCTCCACTCCATTCTCAACATTCCTCAACTAAACTTCACTCAACTATAGCACTTCTCCCAAATCTTTCTTCAAACTTTATCAACTCATCTCTGAAAATCCTATCTTTCATAACAATTCCCATAACAAACAGCGTAATCCTGCCATTAAAATTGCTGTTGCAATATGTTGCTTTGGCTCAAATGGAAATGTTGCTGCTGTAAGATGTTTAAATAATCTATTTAACATAGGATATGGTATAGTGATATTATACACCAAGTGCTTTATGATTGCTATCCTTTCTCTCAAGTCTCAAACACTTGCTTGGCCAACTCCAGAACAGCGACTTGAATCCTCTCAAGTAATGCAAGCCAAAGCTTTCCCTGGCTGTGTAAGTTTTGTTGATGGCACGACTATACCTTTGAGTCAAAAGCTTTCTCATGATGGGAACCATTATTTTGATTGAAAAAAAGGTTTATTCAAAATCTTCTTCAATTTCTCATCATTCATGGACTAACTTTTTATCTTCCTTCTAGATACTATATTGCCATTCAACTTATATGTGATTTCAATAAAATATTTATTGCGCTTCACAGTGGCTACCATGGATCATGTCATGAATCTTCCATCTTCAAAATAATGAGGATTTCTCAAACCCCAGACTCATACTTTGATGAATCTCAGCAACTCCTTTCAGACTCAGCATATGCAAGTGGGAAGTACATTATACCTGCTTTCTGTGATGCAAGATTAGAAAATGACCCCAAAACTAAATTTAATTATTACCTTTCCCAATCAAGAGTACAGACTGAAAAGGCTGTGGTGATCTAAACCTGGGTAGGCCTTTGGAGTGCATATTTGTAGGTATTTGGAATGTAGGGTATAGTTGGGTTTATGGTGTTTTTATTGGTGTTTTCTTGTTTCCACATGTAGTTACTGTTGTTTTTTTGTTTTAAAGGGGTATTTTGGGTGTTTTTGGGCTTTTAAGGGCCTAAAAGCAGCTGTCCCTACGTCTGGAGGCTGGTCTGCCTCTAAGCGGCTGTCCCTATGTCAGGCAGCCTGCCTGCCTGACGCATGGAAGCCTTTAGAGGCATTTTTTATGCATGTATAAAGCTGGGAGAGCTTTATTTTTGGCAGGGATTAAGCTGGGGTATTCTGTGCATAGCTGTATGATGTGTGTGTGGGAAGATTTTTAGGGAATCATCTTATCTCTTTACTCATCACCTCTCTGTTCCTCACTGTCTTATTGGCTGGTGTTTTGTTTGAATATATTACTGTTCATTTCAACTCTTTCTGGCAGTCTGCCTGGGACTATTATCTTTCACTTTTAAAGAGGTCAAGAGTGTTTAATTAGAGGGTCTAGCAAACAGATCTCCAATATGCTGCAACAGGTAAATCTCACTTATTTTTCTAAAGGGACAGGGGATTTTCTCTCTGAGTTTTCTCCAACTCCCTTGGTCAAGGCCTATAGCTAGTACTATAGGATTGTCTACATTTCTGGTGCCCAATGTGGGGTAGAATCTGTTGGCGTTTTGGAATCTCTGATGATCTAGGCTTCTCTCTTTGGTGGATCTCCTTTGGTGGATTTAGGATATGGTGCTATATCTCTTTGCTGTTGGTCTAGGGGTCTTCTTTTCTGTTGTATTTGGTCCCTCCTAGGTCTTTAAGGCTATTGGGGGGGAATTTGGCTATCTTTGGTAGAGATTGGAGGCTGTAACTTGGACTTGCTAGGATGGTTGGGATTCAGTCTTGGGATGGTTCAAGGTTTTTGGGGGAGGATGAAAAGTGGTTTTTGGCTAGGGTTTTGCCTGTGAAAGTGGTGGATTCAAGATTATTTTCTTTTTTCTCTTTTTTTCTTTTAATTTTTTTATCAAGGCTACGTTTGTTCAAAGGCTCAAGATAGGGCTATGGCAATGTTTTTGGTAGAAGAGGAGTCAAAATAATAATAAAAAATATAAATTTTTTTTAGGTGTGACCACATCAAGGTGCACTTGGATTTGGGTAAGGTATAAAGGGATCAGCTCATCAATTGGCTGGGGGATATCATTTTATTTTGTTTTATTTGTTAAAGGAGGTTAAATGCTTTGGATTTGATGTTTTTTTGGTTTGGGGATTTATGGGATATATCTTCAAGATTTTTTTCTGGAAAGTTCTTCAAGACTTTAAGCTGATCTTTTAATTATGGGCTCAAGATTTTTTGATGGAAATTCACCCAAGACTATAACCTGAGGAATGGGGGGCAGTGTGAGGCAGAAGTTTAAATTCAGAAGGATCCAAGAGGGAACTTCTGAATTTTGTAAAGGCAAGTTGGGGGGTGACTGATAGGCTGGCAGCTCTATATACAGTTACCCCAGAAAGTTAGTTACTTCTCTAAATCTTTTTCTGGTTGATCTCTGGTTCTGGGTTCTGTGATTCAGGTTTTCACAGTCCCCCAAGACTATAAACTGAGAATTTTCGGAGTCCCCCAAGACTATAAATTGAGGGCTGTTAGTCCCTCAAGACTTTAAACTGAGGTCTGTTAGTCCCCCAACACTTTCAACTGAGGGCTAGTCCCCCAAGACTATAAAATGAGGAAATTTTTATGCTGGTAGAAGGTTATAGTCAGGAAGACTGGTCAACTGGATAGCACTTTTTATTGTTGGAGGCTGGTACAGCCAGAGTTAGAATTCAGAAACAGAAGGAAGAAATTTTTTCACAGGAATAGATTGAATTTAAAGGCATGGTGCAAGAGAAATTTTAAAGAAGAAGCTTGGATTTCTGGTTCAGAAGTTCACTTAGGATGGAATAGGATCCAGAGGAAGAGAGAAATGGGCTGTTAGTAAAGATTCTGGAGAGGTGTTTGAACATGGTTGTTGGTGAAGGAAGAATGGGGACATTCTTGATTGGAGGGAGGATGTGGTTATCCACACCTGGATAGTCCTTTAGAGTGTATATTTTTAGGTATTTGTAATGTAGGGTATAGTTGAGGTTATAGGGTTTTTATTGGTGTTTTCTTGTTTCTACATGTAGTTACTGTTGTTTTGGTGTTTTAGAGGGGTATTTTGGGTGGCTTTGGATGTTTAAGGGTCTAAAAGCAGCCATACCTATGTCGGGCGGCCCACCTGCCTCTAAGCTGCTATCCTTATGTTGGGCGGCCCGCCTACCTCTAAGCCGCTGTCCCTACGTCGGGCGGCCCGCCCGCCTCTAAGTGGCTGTCCCTATGTCAGACGGCCCGCCCGCCTGTGTGCATGGAAGCCTTTAGAGGAATTTTTTATGCATTTAGAAAGGTGGGAGAGCTTTATTTTTGGCAGGGATTAGGCTGGGGTAGTCTGTTCATAGCTGCATGATATGTGTGTGGGAAGATTATTAGGGAATCATCTTATCTCTTTACTCATCACCTCTCTGTTCCTCACTGTCTCATTGGCTGATGTTTTGTTGGAATATATTATAGTTCATTTCAACTCTTTCTGGTAGTCTGCCTGGGACTATTATCTTTCACTTTTAAAGAGGTCAAGATTGTTTAATTAGAGGGTCTAGAAAACAGATCTTTAATTGGCTGAAACAGGTAAATCTCACTTATTTTTCTAAAGGGACAGGGTATTTTCTCTCTGGGTTTTCTCCAACTCCCTTGGTCAAGGCCTATAGCTAGTACTATAGGAATGTCTACAACGCTATAGGTACTTTAAAGGGACAATTTTCTAGTCTTAGGGAGCTCAGAATCCAATTTCAAAAAAAATTGGAGATCAAAACTGCAAATCATTAGATAATGACTTGCATTATACTCCACAATATCCTAGCTGATTTCAAGGATGAGTGGAATGATCTTTATAAAGAAGAGGATCCTGAACCAGCACCGGCTCTCCCCTCCCTTGAATACCAAAACATTCAATCAACCAGCATATGCTCCATTATATTGCCAATTACTCTCCAAGATTTCACTTCACAACACTTTTAAATTTTTATTTTGGTTCTCTCCAAATTTCCACTTTGTGTACTTTATTCACTTGCTTTTGTATTTTTGTTTGTTACTTATTCATTTTTGTTTTTCAATTTATGGTGAATATCTGTTTTTGGATGGCTCATTGGTTTTCTTTCACCAGCTCAACATGAAATCACATATTTTGTCAGTGTTTTTTTTCATTCATCACTCATATCCTTCTCATCCTCTCCTCAAACATCCCTCATATATTTTTTTTGCTTATATTTTCTCAAATCAACTCACCAGGTAAGTCATTTTTTCATTTTTGTTGTCTTTTATTTGCTAATCAAGATTTTTTTTTTGCTTTTTCTTTGCTTTTTTTTTCTTTTTTTTTGTCCTGTAAGTGAATTTTTTTTTGTTTTCAAGGTTAGACTAATTTTGTTTTTTTTATATCTATTTTTTCTTTTTTTTCACCCTCCATCATCCCCCTTCCCCCCCTCCTTGTCTGCCTCCATACCCTCCTTTCTCCCCTTCTTGGCCACCTCAAGTCCCCACCCCTTTACCCCCTCCTTGTCTTCCTCCATACCCCCCTTTCTCTCCTTCATGGCCACCTCAACATCCCCCTTTAATCCTTCCTTGCCCACCTCAACTGCCCCTTTACCTCCTTCTTGCCCACCTCAAACCCCCCTTTACCCCCTCTTTTCCTGCCTCAAACCCCTCCCTTCACCCCCCCTTCACCCCCCCAGATGCACCTCAAACCTGTCTCAAACCTTTCCACCCCCCCCAGAACCTACTTATCAAACCGCTATCAATTCAATAAGTTAATGATCAATTATCAGCAATTGTTCATTAATTTATTGAATATTTAATAATTTGATAAGTTAGGTGTAGGGGGGGGGGTTGAGGCAGGTCTGAGGGGGTAAAGGGGGCTTAAGGGGGTCAAGGTTGGGGTAAAGGGGGGGTTGAGGCAGACAAGGAAGGGGTAAAGGGGGGGTAAAGGGATGGTAAAGGGAGACTAAAGGGGGGGGTTTGAGGTGGGCAAGGAGGGGTTAAAGGGGGGTTTGAGGCAGGCAAGGAAGGGTTAAAGGGGGGGATTGAAGGGGTAAAGGGGGGAACTTTATGGGGGGCATTTTGAAGCAAAAAAAGACTAATATCTGCTTTTTAATTTTCTTTACAGAATTTTTTTCTTTCCCTTAGTTTCTGAACATTTCCCCCTGTTTCCAAAATAACAGGTAATTTATTTTTTTATTTGTGTTGGTTTTTACAAATAATTAACTATTTGGAAATTTACTGAATTCAATTGTTTTTTAATTATATTTTAATAAATTGGATTGAATTACATCAAGAGGTTTTCCAACAGCAGGTAAGTAATTTTTATTTATTTATTTATTTTTTGCAATTATATTTACTGAATTTTTTTTAATTTTTTTTATTTACTCTTTTTTTTTTGGTGAATTTGTTTTACCTGGTATTTCAATCATAATTCAGGTTTTTATTTTATATAAAATAGGAAAACTTGATTGGGACTGATGAAAATAATTGGTTGTAGAAATTTTCAATTTTAATTTTTTTCATTTAATTTTGGATTCATCTCTTCCAATTATTTTTCAAAGTTACATCAAGATAGATTACTGTTTTTATGTAATGGTGCATCTTGCCTTAGGTCATTCTACTGGCTATTATATAAAATAGGAAAACTTGATTGCAACTGGGGAAAATAATTGGTCGTAGAAATTTTCAAATTTTAAATATTTTTTCCATTTGATTTCTTTGATTCAATAAATTGCAGGGGGGGGGTTATTTCCAAATTTTCATATCAGACGTTAAAAAAAAATTGACTTAAAAATTTGATGATACCTTTTCCTTAATACAATAAAATACAGGGGGGTATTGCCAAATTTTCATATCAGACTTTAAAAAAATATTTAAATTGAAGATTTGGTGATACCCTTACCTTAATTCAATAAAATACAGGGGAGGGTATTGCCAAATTTTCATATGAGACTTCAAAAAAAATGACTTGAAATTTTTGGTGATACCCATCCCTTACTTCAATAAAATGCAGGGGGGAGTATTGCCAAAATTTCATATAAGACTTGTTAAATTCTTTAATTGAAAGAATTTAGGTGATACCCACCCCTTAGTTCAATCAAATGCAGGGGTGGGATTGGGAAATTACCAAATGTGACTTGAAAATTTTAACTAAAAAAGAATTTTTAACATTAAAAATTCTTGAAAATTTTATTTAAAAGAGAATTTATAATATTAAAATAATAAAATTCAACTAATGATGGATAGAGTAAAGAAATACAGGAAATTAAGTTAAAAATTTATGTAAAATTAATTATGAACAGTTAAAGTGTGAGATAAATAAAACAAACTAGTCATCAAACAATCTCTTTAAAAATTGTAAAAAATCCTATAGTACTAGCTATAGGCCTTGACCAAGGGAGTTGAAGTAAAACTGGAGAGAAAACCCCTGTCCCTTTGAGAAAATACCAGGTGAGATTTTTTTGATACAGAAAATTACAGACTGTTACTATACCCCTTCCAACACACTTCTTGACTGCTTAAAAAGTAAAGAAAGCAGCCAATAGCAGACCACTGAGAACCAAAGAACCAGAAACCAGAAATTCAGAAAGATCTACACCAGAAAAACAAAACACTGTGCATTTGTTGCTCTGGAAAAAGAAGTAATACTTGATGCAGGTTGCAAAGCTACACCAGAAAAACCGGTTTCCAAAGTTGATTTAAATGAAGAACTAAACTTGCAACAAACACAGCCAATTGTGGCCAAAAAACAGTGAAAACTGAGTGAGAGAAATGATATCACCTCTGTTATGGTAAGGTAAACTCTTACAGTTGCCTTGCTGTAAGCAGAATACGGAGGAGATATGTGGATTTAGCTGAAAACCCCGTCCTTCCAATAAAAATAACAAAATGGGAATTCTAAATCACTAAGCTAACCAATCTACTTGAATCTGATTGATAAAAATAATGAAACTCTAAAATATTTAACGCTTATTGAGATTTAAAGAAAGTGGCTGTTGATAAAGAAATACTGATAACAACAATTAAGGTGTACCAGTAAAAGATCTGAAAAGATTGACTTTTATGTTTTTATTATAATTTGAATTTTTATGAGACAGCAGTAATCAAGTCCCAGCGATGAAGACCTTTCTAAAGATACCCTGTATGAAGTGTGATTTAAATTGTTGAGTAGTATTTCTAAAATGTTATATATAAAATATAAAGTTATAAGGGTATTACAAATTTATTTAATTTGTTGAGTAATAAAAAATAAGACCGTGGTGGTTAATGATTAAGCTGTATGATGTGTCCCCCCTCTCAATTTTGAGTTTGAGAAGCGCTTAAGTATTCCTAGTCACGTGCATAAGTTTTCCCCTCCAGAGCTCTTCCAGAGTCAATCCGGAGCCCGTACGGAGTCAAAGCGGAGTCCGTACGGAGTCCGTCCGGACTTCGAGACTCAATTAGAACCTTAAAACTATAATAAAAAATCTAGAAAAATTACACATAATAGAGCTACTTCCCCTTTACATACCAAACTAATTTTCGTAGTCTGCGCAGCTTTAATTACCCCGTGAAAATTCATCAAAGTTAAGTAATTTCTGAAAACATAAATATTTCTATAAAACTTTAAAATTCATTTAAAAATATAAGAAAAATAGTAAAAATTCTGGGAAAATTTCCCAAGGTTCTTGAGTGACTTGACTTGATAGTTATAAATTTTTTCAGACCGTAGAAATAAGTTTTCTCCGTAAAATAAATTGTATTTGTGTAGGCATTTGTTTGTGACCAATTTCTTCATATTTTAAACTCCAATAAATTAAATAAAACCCTTTTATAAAAAAAAATAACGCCAATCTTGCACGCCATAATAACTCCATTTACGTACTTAGGTGCCATACTAATCTTTAGGCTACCACATCCTCCCTCCAATCGAGAATGTCCCCATTCTTAAAACTTTGCATAAGTGGTTGAACACAATATTCATCTTTAACCTTCAACCACCATCTTCTTTAATCAACTATAAAATTCATCTTCATCAATATGTCTTCCAAAGAACTTGTCGCTCCATGTGAACTCTGCGCTCGATACCAGGTACCTTGTTTAATGTCCAACCCTAATCTTCCTGGCAGAACAGCTTGCGACTTATGCCGTGTGAAAAAAATCAAATGCAACCGGCCAATAGTTCCTTCTAAAACAAACGTATATTTAGGACCAGCAGCTCTCCCTGATCCCTCAACTTCTAAAAAGCGATCCAAAATTCCTGTCTTCTTAAAACAAATAAGATCAAAAACAGCTTCAAAAGTTCAATCTTCATCAACAGATCCCGGCCTAATTTTGCCTTCACAAGATCCTAATCCTATAACGCCAGTACCCCCAACTAACTTTGCTGAGACTATGTTTCCTGGCTCTAAATGTAAGACCCTATTTATCTTACTAAAAAAAACTTTTAATCAAAATTGACTAAACCTATGACTTAATAACATATTTGAACTTCTAGCTGTCGAAATAACCAACAATGATGATGTTGGTAGAGTGAAGACGGACTATATCAATCATTACCCAAATTTTCATCGCTATCTTTTTCTTGACTTTACTAATGAGTTGAAACGAAAAATGCTGGCCTATTTTCAAGAAACTCCAGCTAATAACCATGAAGACCTCATGAAAAGAAGAATGTTAATGCAAAGCTTTGATAATGATGTTGAACAATTTCAAAGAAATTATCTTTTCTAACAGTATAACTTGATAAAATTTTGTTTTTGCTTGGTCTTCTTAAACTTTCAACATAAATGATGTTTTCTTTCTTCTCTGGCTTGATATAACATAAAATAAAATAATATAAATCTTGTGATGATTCCACTACTGAGAGCAAGGTTTGAATCCCTTCAGACTCCCATATACCAGTCTTCCTTCTTGTCACAGCATTGAGAGAGTGGATCTTCCTATGAGCCGAATACTCCTGATTCCAACCTCATAGGGCCCCCCACTGAGCCGAATTCTATGATTCCAATCTGGCCATAAGGTCCTCCAAGCTTCACACCAAAAAAAAATGGCCTAACTATGAGGCACTAAAAAAAATCATTCCCTAAAATCCAACTACCATCCTAACTTCTGATTCCTTCATCACAATTTTCAAACTTTGCTATACAGCAAACCCATAAAATACTTTTGCCAGGCTTCCAATAATAATATTAACTTTAGACCATGTTAAAGCGCCACAAATTTTACCTAATTAACCATTATGCTTTTTTTAGCATCATCACCACCTAAAATTTTAACCTCCTAAAGCTATCAGCACCCAATTCCAGAAATAATTGAATAACCAGTTTAGAGTCTTAGTGGACAGTGATAAATTAAAAGATTGAATTGAGTTATCCAAACAAGATTGACATTCCAGTTTAAAGTCTTGGTGGACCAAACATATAATCGATTGCCAGTTTATGGTCTTGGTGGACCAAAGATCGTTTAGGTGCATAAATAACTTGAAATATTCCTAAATAAGGCCTAGGCTTGACCAAAGATTGAATAAATTTGATAATCCAGTTTAATGTCATAGTGGACCAAACATTTGATCGACAAGTAATCCAGTATAAGGCCATAGTGGTCCAATGAATGTTGAATTATCCTGCAGATATTAATTTTCCAGTTTAAAGTCATAGTGGAATAAACAATGAATGAACTACCAGTTTAAAGTCATGGTGGACCAAACATTTAATTGATAAGAAATCCAGTTTAAGGTCATGGTGGACCCAACACTTGATAATAGTCCAGTTTAAGGTCTTGGTGGACCTAACAACTTCTCTATCCTTGAACCCAGATTTTGCCACCAGCTTTCTTCATCCTAGTTTCAAGTTTTCTTCTTCAAAAAAATATCTCCTAACAAGATGAAACCTTCTGACTTCATTGCTTCAGCTGATCAATCTTGCAAATACTGTGCCTTCACCCATAGGGAATGTATCTTCTCTTTTAACTGGCAAAAGCACACTTATAACAGGGCCTGTTTATCCTGCTATGAGAAGAAAAGAAAATGTTCTGGCTTGAACTGTGGTTCTTTCCCCATCACTGCTACTAGCTTCGCCGCCTTCTGCAAACCTCTTCCTTCTTCTTCACCTTCTACTCCACCCCCTATTCCATCAACCTCTAAAGATCCCATCCCTTTTTCTCCATCAGCCTATTTAAATCTTTCTCCATCACCTAATCCTCTGGGTCCTTCTCTCCAATCTAGACTTGCTGCTACTCCCCCAAGAACTCTTGCTGCTCCCAGGGCCATGCTTCAACCTTCTAACAATTCTTCTCCTTCTTCCAACATCTTGAAGCACAAAAGGTCCTATAATAGCCAGCAGTCTTCATCTTCTCTTGTATCATCCAAAAGGCCCAGAACATCTACTTCAAACACCAAATCCAACACCAGTCCTCCTCATCTATCAAAAATAAAAAATCCCACTCCATTACCAAGTAAGCCATTTAGCTATGATCATGATAGTGTTGACACAGGTTAGTTGTCTCTTTTTATTTTCTTAATCTTCAGGTTTTAATTTGCTGATATTTTAATTTGATAAGCGTCCACCGGTTCTCCAATTTCATATTCTGCTTATGAACTACCAGAACCTAATCCAAGCTTCCCTAGAGTTCCAATTCACCTAGTGTCTGAAAAGCTTTTTGCTAATTTTAATAACCTTATCGCTTATTTCCAACGATACCCGCCCTCTGATAGATCAGAATCTTGGATGAGAGAGCAACTGTTAAGAGACCTTTTCAAAATATCCAACTGGCTTCAACACTATCGTGACCGTGAAATAAGATTCAAATCCCAGGAAATCGATCAAGGTCCTTCTAAATTTTCTAATTTCGATTCTTCAAAAGATAACAACCCTTGATGGTGTTCTTCCTGGTATGTAGCTTTCTTGAATAATGTTTGAAAAATAAAATATAAACATCTAAACTACCTAAAACTAAAATACCTTTTATTATTTTTTTCTTATTTTTATTTTTATTTTTTATTTTTATTTTTATTTTTTTTTTAGTTATTTTATTATTATTATTATTTTTTTACCATTTAAAATAAAAGATTTTTTTTTTTTTTAATTTTAATTTTTTTAAAATAAAAGTTAAAATTTAATTTTTAAAGAAAGATAAACGAATGTGAAAAGAAAAATAAAAAAAGTAATAAAAAAATTTTTTTTTTAAAATAAAATTTTAAAAGATGCCCCCCGGCCATTTGATGAGCCGTACCCTCGACATCATACCCACATCCAAGTGCAACTTGATGTGGTTACACAATTTTGAGAAATTGAAAAGAAAAGAAAATAAATGAAAGTTTTTAGAAGATAATTTTTATAATGATGATCACTGGGTGGGCTCCCTCCAATTTATAAAAATGATTTGAGACCACCAGTGAGCATCACCTTTACAATAATTCATAATATATATTAAAGAAAAGAAATCACAATCTAACATAAAAAAAATCAAAAACAAAATAAAATAAAAGAATCTTGAATCCGGCGTTGAGAGCGGTGTCTCTTGATTTGTTCCAGTTTATAGTCTTAGTGGACTTCCTAAAATTAAAAGACAAAGCCAGGATTCAACTAGAAACAGGGAAAATTTTGAAAACAAACATTATGGGGTAATTGTGTATAGAGCAGCCAGCCCATCAATTACCCCCACACTTGCCAATATTAAATTAAGAAGGTTCCCCTGTGAACACTTCTTCCATTAAATTTTAAAAAATTTTCCAACACTATCTTCACCCATATTTTACGAATTTTAAGTTTTTTGAAAATTTCAAAGAAAGTCTTCTTGCATTTCGTTAAGTTTCATCATAGTTTCGTTGCCCATATGCAGTGTAACGATAGTAAAGTATTTTTGATAAAAATAAGAAGATAGTTTATACTCGTTGCGGAGGAATCCATAAAATTTCGTAGATATCATAGTTTATGCTCGTTGCTGAGGTATAAATTTAATAAAAGTCATTAAAATTGTAGTTTATCCTCATTTCGGAGTTAGACTTTGGCACTCCTGGTGTCTCTAGGATAGAACCGTTTCACTTGATCGGCTGCTACCCTCTTCTTTAATACTACTCCATCCAACTCTTCTAGCACATATGAACCGCCGGAAACTTGCTCCTTGATTTTATACGGTCCATTCCACCTATCTGCAAACATCTTTCCCCACTGACTTTCCAAACTCCTATTATACACCAAGACCATATCACCTGGGTTCAAAGGTTTCCTTAATCAATGTGCCAACCGCTCATCCCAATATCTAACTGATTGATTTTGGATCTTCATCATCCGCGAATATGCCTTTTCTAAATATTCTTCTTTCTTTTCTAGCTGCATCATTCTTGCACACAATAATTCTTCAGTAGTTTTGACCGTGTCCCAGTCAACTCCAAGATATGATTCAGCTTCTAAATCAACCGGTAAAACTGCTTTCTGTCCAAAAACAAGTTCATAAGGTGAAAATCCGGTCGTCCTTTTGGCAGTGATTCGATCAGCAAATAAAACTAAAGGTAAATAGTGCCTCCACTTTTTGGCACTTGTCCCACACATTTTAACTAAAGCATCCTTAATAACTTGATGCCCTCTTTCAACCATGCCTTCAGCTTCAGGATAATATGGGGTTGCTACCCTAACCTTTGATCCAACTTTCAATACGGCCTCTTTAAACTCTGTCCCAAATTCAGGACCTCCATCTACCGTTACCAACTTCATCACCCCATACCTATATACCCAATTATTCAAAAAAAATTCTGCCACATTTTTGGCAGTTAAATTAATAAGAGGCGCTGCCTCTACCCAACCAAATAAATCATCTCTGGCCACAATTAAATATTTATACTGTCCCTCTTTTATATGAACGGCATCTAAACTAACTCTCCCAAAGAGCATATATTCACCGGTTGCGCGTCCAGGTTCTTTTGGCCTTAAATAGCTTTGTCTTTGACATTCTTCGCATGACTGAACCCACTGTTTAACAGCCATCTTCATGCCAGGCCACCAAAATCAATCAGAAATTCTTCTAAACGTTTCTCCAATGCCTCTATGCCCGAGATCTTCATGCAGTGATTTCAAAACTAATTCTTGCCCCTTCTCTTGAGTTATAACTACATGAGGATTTGGATACCTCCTCCTCATTAAACGTCGACCAGATAGGTAAAACGTAGATGACTTCCTCTTGATAGCCACCCATTCATCGTCTTCACAATCTTCTGGCCTCTCTAAAGTCAACAAATATTTGACTAACAAAAAATAAAAACCAGTCTGACCCCAGACTTCATCTTGAAAATTGATTAATATAACATCAATAGGGACTTCTCTATCACCAATATCACCTGCACATGAATGAGCCAATAATCGTTGACCCCTAAATAAATCTTTAATCGAGCTATGTCGACGTTTTTCTTCTGAACCTTTGGATCCTTCAAAAACCGTATTTGAAAATACCTCTTTCTCTTTATCCACCCTTTTATTTAAATTCTCTAATTCTCCAACATATACACCATTCCTTAATTTACTACTATCCCACACTACCAATCCATCTTCCTCTACATACACCACATCTTCTTCTACCTCCTTTCTACCGAATTTATCTACACCTTTTCCAACACCTTTATTAACATAAAAACTATTTTCCAGTTTATCCTCTTGGTGGAGGTCATCATCATCATAATCTAAACACAATAGTCCTGCCAGTTTAACCTCATGGGGGAGGTATGGAAAGTCTTCAGCTCCTTTAGTGCTGGCTTTGATAATAGGTATATCTTCATCGAACTCTTCTGAGTCTGAATCTTCTTCAGTGGGTGGTCTCCTTGATAAACCATCTGGCATAGTAAAAGTTTTGCCAGGCTTATGAACTAAATCAAACGAAAAATGTTGAATAAAAGCTACCCATCTCGTCATGGGTGCATTCGGTAAACTTGGGGAATTAATCATCTGGATTAACGATTTCGCATCCACTTGCAACTCAAAATGTTGCCCCCACAAAATATGCTGAAGTTTCTTCAGTATTTTCGCCACACCACATAATTCCAATTTTGGTTGAGAATATCTTGATTCGACCTCATTAAATACTACAGATTCATACCTAACTGGCCTGATGTAACCAGCTTTATCCATCTGAGACAAAACTGCCCCAGCTGCAACCTGACTTGAATCAACTGCTAAATAAATTCTGCCAGCATCTTTTCCATAATCCAACTTGTGCAGGACTAAATCCTTCCCCACAACCTCCTTCAACTTCACAAACACCTTCTCACACTCTTCATCCCACTCCCAGTCTGCATCCTTTCTCGTTAACCATCTCAATGGAGCTGCCAATGAAGAAAAGTCCTTAATAAACATTCTAACATATACGCAAACGCCTAAAAACCCTCTAACTTCGGTCGTATTCTTGGGTCTTGGCCAGGACTGAATTTTGTTAACTTTCTTCTTGGACATAATCCTACCCTCTCTACATACCACATGGCCTAATATTTCTAAGGCTGGCACACAACATGAAAATTTTGAACCTGAAATAGTTAAGCCAGCCTCTTCAATTCGAAACAAGATTCTTTCTAAAGTAATTTCAAACTCCCAAATGAATTTGCGTATCCCAGGATTCTCTTCCAACACCTGGTTATCATAGTCGGTTGTTGGTCCCTTAATTCCTCCATCATCTATAAAGATTCCAGCATATTGTGGAATTTCATCTTGAAGGATCCAAGCCATCTGAGCTTGATAAACTGCAACCGAATTTGTTGCTCCTTGAGGTAATCTTGTTAACTGTAAACGTCCAAGTGGCGTATCGAATGTAGTGAGAGGCCTTGAGTCCGGATGTAACTCTCTCTCATCATATCCACCCATAATATCTCCCAAACCATAACACACTCTCCCTGCAAACGCTTCAACAAACTCCTCAGCACTAGGCGGTATCCCAGCATCCTTTATTGTAACCCTATTTAATTCCCTAAGATCATGAACAACTCTAAGCTTGCCATTCGGTTTCTTGATACAAAATACAGGACTAGAATAACTTGACGTTGATTGCTCATACAGTCCAGTGCGTATCCGTTCTCTGACAACTTCAATATAGGCTTCTTTTAATGCAGCCGGAATAGGAATCGGTTTCTGCTGCCACGGTTCATGACATACCACAGGAATCTTGTAAGGCTCCCCATAGGAATGCTTCAACACACCCCTCTCCTCTTCTACAAAAGCAATGGCCTTCTCTCGCTTGACCATCACATCCAACAACAACTTCTTCTCTTCTCCAGACAACCAACCATCAGGTCCAAAATTAACAACACCCAGTCTCTCAAAAGTGATTCTTGATGTCTCAGAAAATTCAGGCGGATTCTTTACCAAGGGACTTTCATAAGGATCTCTTGATAACCTTGGTCTTCTCAAAGGTGGATTTAATTCAGCAGGTAGCGGTTCATTAATAGGTCGAACTTTATTTGCTACCTTCTTATATTTGGCTGCGTCCACATCTAAATAAACTTGAGGTAAAACATCGCCATTAAAACTTTCATCAAATGAATCTTCTTCATCGTCAGAATCGGAATAAGAAAAATTAGAAAAATATTTTATTTCATTTTTAAATTTTACCCTTTTCTCCTTTCCCTCGTCTAATTTATAAACAGATTTTCCAACACCTTTGCTTCCCTTATCCAACAGTAAATCACCCGTAAAGAAAGTTGGCAGTTTAACCTCTTGCTGGAGGACCGGAATTGAATTTTCACAAAAATTATTTTTTTGTGTTTTAATTATACTGAAATTTTTTATCGGATTTTGATGTGATATTTGCAGTTTACCCTCTTGCTGGAGGTCCGTAATAGAAGGAGGTAATTGCAGTTTAACCTCTTGCTGGAGGTCATAAAACATACCCTTCCAATTTTTATCCAACCTAATTTGGCCCATTTTGCCTTTTTCACCGTTTTTAAATTTAATAGAAAAACCGGGTAAATCCAATAAACATATAGAAAAGTCCAAAACGTATTTGCACTCCAAAGTAATATTAACAGAAAATAATTGAGAATACACTTGAATTATCTCCAAGTGAGCTGACCTATTGCAATCCGGGATCTCATTATGAGGAGAGATTACAACATTAGAGCGATCAGCCCCTGCTACCCCAAAAAATGAGGGCATCCATCCTTTTCCAACAAACATAATTCTCCAGAAGCCGTCCGTTTTACATGCCGCTTCTTGGTGCAAACACAACACTGGCACAGAGTAGTAATCCCTGGCTGTGTTTCCCAACCTTCATCTCCAGGAGGCGCTAACCGCATATGTAACCTCCGCATATCTTCACCAGTGAACTCCAAACTAATCCCCATGCCAGCTTGATACCCTATCCTGGCCTCAAAATCCATCAAAAAAGGACCACCAAGAACAGTTTTGACTGCTCCTCTGGCCACATAAAAGTGAACCTTACCAACAGATCCACCAATGCCTAACCTGACATGCTCAGCTGTACCCATCAGCTCTGTTGCATGCCCTCCAATGCCTCTGAGGTTTCCCCCAGTTCCACTTTTAATTGGCAAGCCTATACTCGTCGCTTGCTCCAATGAAATTAAATTAATTTGAGACCCTGAATCGACCAAGGCCTTTACTTCTTTACCGTTAAGAGTTACCACCAGGTAACCCAGGGGAGCGGAAAAATGTGTATCTACATCTTCCCCAAACTTTTCAGCATTTTCACAAATATATTCCACCTCTCCAGTGGAAACCCGACGCCTCGTCAAATGCTTCTTTTGCTTTTCAGCAAGCGCCGGACTAATTGTAAATAACTCCCCCAAAGATAAGGGAATCTGAAGTTGATTCACCCTATTCAAAACTGCGTCCATCGCATTAGCTTGACCAGAAACTACTGGTCGCTCATACTGGACCTTTGATTTAACAACCTTGGCCCTGGGTACCTCTTGAGGTCCAACCGAGCCATCTTCACCCCCCATTATAACATCTTCACTTTCTATAACCCTAACTCCGTCACCAGCTTCTTGCACTAATCCTGATCCATTGCTAGTCCTTCTTACTCCCTCCATTGGGATGGGACCGCTAAAACTTGGTCTGGGTAGAGACTCCAATGGTACGTCCTCCTCAGAATTTGAATCATCCTCTGGCATAGGCTCACCATTTAAATCAAACTTGCCATAACTAGGGGGCCCCATATCAGCAATCCCCTTCTGCATTTTATATAATTCGTCCTTAGAGTAAGGGTTCAATTTGTTGGCGGCAGTTTGAGCACTAGAATTCTTGTCCTTAGAGTAAGGGTTCACTTTGTTATTGGCCTTGCCAGGATTAGCCCTTAATTGGCTCTGAATGCTACTCTTCGCCTTAGTAGCAGCTGCTCTTCTAGCAGCATTAACATCGTATTCGCCAGCCATACAGCTACCCTCCACCTGGGCAACCGTCGCCAGCTCTAAACCACCAAAAGAAGTAGAAAATGTGGCTTTACTGACCTCTTTCTCCTTGCCCTTGTCAGCTTTACCACCATTACCATTGCCATTTTTGCCACTCTTGGCATTAACATCTTCATCCGTCACCTCTTCAAATCTGGCTCTCCTTTCAGCCGTTAAACTTCTTCTGACAAAATCAGAAGGAGACTGTCCATCACTGGGCTTGATGAACGAACCATCAGGAAATTTATAAACTTTACCATCAAAAAGAACTCGCCCAGCATCCATATCCTTATCAAGAGCAAAACAAACTGTTGCTCTGTGCCCCCTCCTATTACAATAGGAGCACACCTTTGGCTCATCATAGCCACCTCTATATCCATTACCACCATTCCCACCATTTCTCCCATTGCCTGGGAAGCGGTTACCATTATTATTGCCATTATACTTTCGACGTTCATACCCTCTAGACTGATAAGAAGTTGACGTCGACAAAGAAGCGATTGGGGCCTTATTGGCGTTCTGGGTTTCTTGAACAAATATTTTTAATTGTTTCGTTAAATCGGCCAGGTGATCGACCATCTTATTATCTACATTACCCTCAACTTTAGCAGCAGGTAATCCCATTTGAGGCTTCTTGGCCTCCTGGGCTTTGACCATAATATCGTTGTTTTCGGCCAAAACTTCGCTAGCCTTGCTAACATATTGAGTGCATGACTCTTGATATTTGTCCAACGCCAATAACTTTAGATGGGCTTGAATGTTGTCCTTGATAACCTCCAGAGCCGGCAGTTTCTGCTCACCATTAGGCAGTTCCTTCATCAAATCTTTTCTTGAAAGATCCTTCAAGACGTCCATACGAATATCCCTGCTGCATGCTGTCCAAAACAAATCTTTTGCTTGGTTCTCATGCACTAACTTGTCCACCAGTATGAGATATTCCACCACTTCATCAAACTGAACACAGAGCTTTTTGAAGTCAGCCATAGAAGAAACTCCACCTTTTGCTTGCCAGTCTCCAACAATTTTATTGAGGTCCATCATAGTAAACCTAACACCCCATCTATCAACCATAGCTTTAGAAAGCTTAACCCAATCCTTGTCCTTGAATGCCTGCATAGCAATAACCTCTTTTTCCACCTCCCTATCAGCAATAAAAAACCTAACTTGCTTCACCATATCCACATGAGAAGCACCATCAACAGCAGCAGCAGCTTCATACCTGCTAATGAACCATTTAACCTCCTCCCCATCAAACTTTGGGCCATCCCAAGAAACAATTCTAACTGAGGGAGTAAGAGGGTTAGAAGATCCAGAAGCAACAGCAGAAGAAGACATCCCAATAAGTAAAGTAAAGCCTTAACAATCGATAAAATAACAAGCCTCTTTCAGGCCAATAACAAAAATCCAATTAGAGTCCCAGAAAATAAGCCTCTTGCAGGCTAATAACGTTCTTGATCCAAGTAAGTCTTTAAAGAAAGCTAGAGAAATAGAACCCCATGTTGGGCGCCAACTATGGTAAGGTAAACTCTTACAGTCGCCTTGCTGTAAGCAGAATCCGGGGGAGATATGTGGATTTAGCTGAAAACCCCGTCCTTCCAATAAAAATAACAAAATGGGAATTCTAAATCACTAAGCTAACCAATCTACTTGAATCTGATTGATAAAAATAATGAAACTCTAAAATATTTAACGCTTATTGAGATTTAAAGAAAGTGGCTGTTGATAAAGAAATACTGATAACAACAATTAAGGTGTACCAGTGAAAGATCTGAAAAGATTGACTTTTATGTTTTTATTATAATTTGAATTTTTATGAGACAGCAGTAATCAAGTCCCAGCGATGAAGACCTTTCTAAAGATACCCTGTATGAAGTGTGATTTAAATTGTTGAGTAGTATTTCTAAAATGTTATATATAAAATATAAAGTTATAAGGGTATTACAAATTTATTTAATTTGTTGAGTAATAAAAAATAAGACCGTGGTGGTTAATGATTAAGCTGTATGATGTGTCCCCCCTCTCAATTTCGAGTTTGAGAAGCACTTAAGTATTCCTAGTCACGTGCCTAAGTTTTCCCCTCCAGAGCTCTTCCAGAGTCAATCCGGAGCCCGTACGGAGTCCAAACGGAGCCGGAACGGAGTCCATACGGAGTCCATACGGAGTCAAAGCGGAGTCCGTACGGAGTCCGTCAGGACTTCCAGACTCAATTAGAACCTTAAAACTGTAATACAAAATCTATAAAAATTACACATAATAGAGCTACTTCCCCTTTACATACCAAACTAATTTTCGTAGTCTGCGCAGCCCTAATTACCTCGTGAAAATTCATCAAAGTTAAGTAATTTTTGAAAACATAAATATTTCTATAAAACTTTAAAATTCATTTAAAAATATAAGAAAAATAGTAAAAATTCTGGGAAAATTTCCCAAGGTTCTTGAGTGACTTGACTTGATACTTATAAATTTTTCAGACCGTAAAAATAAGTTTTCTCCGTAAAATAAATTGTATTTGTGTAGGCATTTGTTCGTGACCAATTTCTTCATATTTTAAACTCCAATAAATTAAATAAAACCCTTTTATAAAAAATAATAACGCCAATCTTGCACGCCGTAATAACTCCATTTACGTACTTAGGTGCCATACTAAACTTTAGGCTACCACACCGTATGGTTGTATGATAATTAAAGTTGCCCCAAACTGTCTTATTCACTATTTACACACAGACCACTATTTAAAAGCCCATGCACACCAACAAATTTGGAATTCTTGAGTGCCAAATTGCATAAAACCACTCTAGAAATGCTTCCCAGCCTTCTAAAACCAAGGGGGCGGCTTGCCTAGAAGCGGCCAGACCTCCCTGAAGTCAGAAAACAGCCAAAAACCTCCAAAAATTCCCAAAATACTTAGAAAAATCCACCATGACTACTAATACCTTTAAAACACATAATTTTTGCATGGTATCAGCCAACTGGACTCTGAAAAGAGCGGGAGAACAGGAGGTACAGCTGCAACAGTATATCTACAATAATGACTAAGCACATAAGCTCCCTAAGTACAAAAATCCCCCCCCACTTAGTCATTAGAATAATTGAAACACTACTACCCTGATCCCCCCATTAACCTTTCCATCCAATAAAATAACCAACTCAATATGTTAAAAATAAAAAATAAATAAATTTAAAAAGAAAAAGAAAAAGAAAATAGTCATATCTTTATCAAGTATCCCCCCCAGCCACCATTACTGTTTAAAACCATTTCCCACAAACACTAAATAAGATAGAGAGAGAGAGAGAAAAAAGGAAAAGAATATTAAAATTAAAATTAAAATATTAATATTAATAAAAATATTTTATTATTATTATTATTTTTATTATTTTTATTTATTTATTTGTTTTACCACACACAAACATCCTTCTTTCTTAGTAAAGTGAGAGATGATCCCAGTGCCTTAGTGAGAATATCAGCATGCATTTGGGAAGTAGGGACCCATTCTAATGTAGCTTTTTGATAAATAGTTGTTCATTTACAAAATAAAATAATCTATCAACATGCCTTTTTCTTTTATTTCCAGGATTATCTTTTGCATTATCTATTGCACCCTTGTTGTCACAAAAGATTTTTATTTGAGGAATTTCAGGGAAGATGTCTTTGAGAATATTTGAGATACAGATAGCATCCTTCATTTCCATTCTAAGTGAGACATATTCAGCTTTCATTGAGGAGTCACTAACTTTCAGTTGAGGCCTAGAGGTCCAAAAAATGGGGAATGAATTAAGTAGTAGAAGATGACCTTACTGAGCTCTGGAGAATTCTTTATTATTCCAGGTTGAATCAGAGAAGGAGGTGAGTACAAGGGGAAGATCATGGTCAGGATGAATATGGAGTTAAAGTTTAGCTGTATGTTGAGCATATCAATGGAGATGATTGAGTGCTGTCCATTGAGTAGAGGTAGGTTTTGAAGAGAATCTAGCTAGAGAATTTACAGGAAAAGAAATATCTTGCCTTGTTGCCACTGCTACATAACTGAGAGCACCCAAGATAGAGAGATATTTAGTTGTATCAATAGCTTCATCTTCATCCTTGGCTTTGTCAATAACAATGTTATTTGGAAGGGGGGAACGAGTAGTGAGGCCACAAAGGTTGTGAGTCTTCAAAATCTTCTCAACGAGTTGGAAATTGTTGAGATAAAAACCTTCAGGAACCTCCTTGATTACCACTCCCACTATTCCATCTACCTTATCACTCCACCTCACCTTCAAACTACCATCCAAACCATCCTCTAATTCCTTCAAGACCATTTCACTACTGCCAGTCACAATTCCATCATCCACATGAATCCAAATCACACCCATAGAATCTTTCTTTCTGAGAATATGAAAAGATTTATTGTATTGACTTGCCCTATATCCCAGAGCATCCAACTTGCTAGATATGTGGAGCAACCAGCATCTAGCAGCTTGATTTGTGCCATAGAGAGATTTCTTAAGGCATAAAGCACTATCTTTATCTTTCAGCTGATAACATTCAGGAGGACATACCCAGATTTCTTTATCAATAGGACTGTGAAGGTAATCTGCATTGACATCAAAAGACTTTATTGGCCACTGATGATAAGCTGCAAGAGTAAGAAGAATGCTCTGGGAAACAAAAGTTGCAGTAGGAGAAAAAGTTTCAGTTAAATCAATGACATATTGCTGAAGAAAACCTTTTGCTACATAGCAAGCCTTGAATGTTGGAGCTGGGGAAGAAGGATTTTTGATAGTGAATACCCATTTGGCATTTGTGATCTTGGCACCTGCAGGGACTTTATCTTCATACCACACATCCATGTCCTTCATGATGTCCAATTCTCTTTTGCAAGCTTGTTCCCATTTTTGGAAATCAGGTGAAAGCATAGCTTGCAAGTGTGTTCTTGGGATGACAGATGAGTGAGACATACCCTTTTTGATAACACCAGAAACTGATTTTTCTTGAGAAAGAAAAGTCTCTTCATCCTTGAAATCACCAAGTTTTTAAATTATTGAGGATGTGATCAATAGAACCTTTGGATTGTGAATCAAGTAGTGGGGCTTGGAGAGAGATATTGTGGGATGGGAGATTATCACCAGGAAATTTGGCCATTGCAGATTCAAAATAGGTGTTTGTCTCTTGATGCCAAAAAATCCAACCAGAATTTTTCAAGGAGTTACCCACACACTTACTAATGAGAGATCTTTGATCAAGTTTTTTTCAAGTTTCCTTGTGGATATGGAAATAAGTGGTTTCACTAAAGATTTGAAAATTAGAATGATTGGGGTCACAGTTGTGCATCAGATGTAAGGGAGTTTTGTCACCAGTTTTGACATTGGGGAGGCGATTGTGAACATGAGCTGTCCATTTGTAAGCAAGTCCAAAGAAACATTCTGGAAGTTTGCTAGCAAGAAGAATCACATTTTAAATATCCCCAACAGTGTGGTTAAAACATTCAGCTGTGCAATTTTGCTCATGATGGTAAGTACAAGAAATTTTGTGAGTTGCTCCATTTTCAGCCAGTATTTTAGCCATCTGTTTACTATGCATTTTGCCTCCATCTGTCTTTAGAGCTTGAAGTTTCTTGACAGTGACATTTTCCAACTTTTTATAAAAGGAAACAAAAGCTGAAGTAGCATCAGATTTGGCTTTGAGCAAAAAAACTTCACCATATGAGGTTGAACTTTCTCTAAAAATAGCAACCCATCTAGCACCATTGACTGTGGGATCCATAGGTCCAACCAAGTCACCAACAATAAGACTCATTAAAGATTCAGTTTGTTTTTCTCTTGTTTCTGATGCTGTTCTTGTACTTTTGGAAATTGCACAATCTTCACAATTGATTGATCCAGGTGGAATTGACAAAGGGAGACCAGAACCTAAAGATTGATGGATGATTTTTTTGACAATTTTTTCACTTGTGTGACCTAGTTGCCAGTGCCAATCCATGAGGGAGCCTTTCATAGCAGGTGGTTGATTGATAACTGCATTATTTTTCACTGTTCGCAAAAATGAGGGTAGCAAGAAAGAATTTGAGGGGGGAGAAGAAGATCCAGCCGCACATTCACCACCTGAGGTTACATCAACACTAATAAACTTGTTAGATGTTTCAACTCCACACCTTTCAATCAATTCTTCCACAGACACATACTCAGATTTCTCCATTTTTGAGTTAATCCAATCAATACACTTGTAGAGTCTCTCTTTATTTGCAGCTGCAATGTGAGATAAATGGATGTGGTTGAAGTTGTCAAGTAAGTAGTGGTAAAATTGATATGGTGTCCAATCAGTGTGAATATTGAGTTGAAGTTCTTAAGTGAGCATTTGATAAATGATGTTGAATGTCATCAGTTCAGCTTCTTGATCAGCAGGCATTCTTGGATTAAAAGCATAGTCAATGCCAACAAAGAAAAAAATTTAATACAATTTCTGACATACACACAAACCCCCAAAAATCCCCTGACTTCAGTAGTATTTTAAAGCCTTGTCCATGACTAAATTTTATTGAATTTCTTCTTTGCCATAATCCTTCCCTCCTTACATACAACATGACACAGAATTTCCAGAGCAGGAACACAACAACAAAAATTTGACCCCGGAATGGTCAAACCAGCCTCTTCAATCCTAAAAAGTACTCTATCTAGAGTAATTGCATATTCCCAAACAAATTTCTTTCTACCTGGGTTCTCCTTCAGCACCTCATTTCCATAATCAGTGGATGGTCCTTTGATTCCACCATCATCAATAAAAATACCAGCATGAGTAGGAACCTCATCCAGTAAAATCCAAGCCATTTGTGCTTGATATACCGCTACTGAATTAGTTTCTCCTTGAGGAAACCTAGTGAGCTGAAATCTTCCCAGAGGATTCTCAAACGTTGTAAGTGGCCAAGAATCAGTGTAAATTTACTTTCATCATAACAACCCATATTATCACCCGAACCGTTGTAGACAATCCTATAGTACTAGCTATAGGCCTTGACCAAGGGAGTTGGAGAAAAACCAGAGAGAAAATCCCCTGTCCCTTTAGAAAAATAGAGTGAGATTTACTTGCTAAAGTATGTTGGTTCCTGTTTTGCTAAAGCTCCTGTTGAACACACTTGACTGCTTGACGAGCCAAGAAAGTAGTCACCAGATAGACTACCAGACCAAAGAACTGAAATTTAGAACAAAGTCCACACCAGAGACAGCAAAGATACTTGATGTAGGCTGAAAATCCACACCAGAGACAGCAATAATACTTGCTATAGCTTGCAAGACTATAACAGAGAAAACAGTTGCCAAAGTTACGTTAAATGAAGAACTCACTTGCAACAAACACAGCCAATTGTGGCCAGAAAACAGTGAAAACTGAGTGAGGAACAATGATATCACCTCCGGATGGTTGTATGATGATTAAGGTTTCCCCAAACTGTCTTATTCACTATGTACACACAGACCACTAACTAAGAGCCCATGCGCACCCACCAATATGGCGCCTGTACCTGCCAAATTGCATAAAAAACCCTCTTGGAGCGCTCCCCAACCTCCTAAAACAGAGGCGGGCGGTCTGCCCAACGTCGGAGATGCCGCCTGAAGCGGCCCGGCCTCCCTGAAGCCAGAAAACCAATAAAAACCACTAATCTACTTAGAAAAATTAGCTACAACTACTAAAACCTTTAAAACACGCAATTTCACTATAACAACATTGTGACATGAAATATAGAGAAAAATTAGCTCTATCCAATGGTACTAAGCACATAACCCTAAGACTTAAGGTTAGCCCGTAAAACACAAAAAACAAAATTAAACAGCAATCTTTTATAAATGAAAAATGAGGAAATGACCCCTTAAAACTCAGAATATGAAAAATGTCTAAAAGACATAAAATATAGAGAAAACCAGGGCTATCTAATGATAGTACCCACATACCCGCAGACCCAATATCCACGGAATAAAACCAGAAAAATACCCAATTCTTTAACAGATGTCAATTAAGACATGCACAAACAGCGCCAAATCACACAACAAAGGCCCCTGCCAATGTTGGAAGACCACATCCTCCCTCCAATTGAGAATTTCCGCATTCTTTCTTCATCCAACCACCATGTTTAGCCTTCTTCCCAAATCTGCCTCTGAAATGGGCCCCTGCCAATACTGCATTGACAACAATTTAATCTGCGCCATAACACCACCTGTCCATCCATACAGAACGTCCTGCGATGTCTGCCAATCCAGAAAGAAGACCTGCCACAGACCTGGTCCACTTTCTTCCACAAAAGATTCATCTCCATCTCAACCTGGTCCTTCTTCTGCAAGCACCAAAAGATCTAGGCCATCCATCCTGATACCCAGATTAATCAAAAAGCTCCACCCTTCCCAGAAGAGTGCCACAACCCATAAAACAACTAGTTCCCCCATCCCTGGCCCATCTGATGGTAAAGAACATTCATTCCTTCCTTAAACTTTAAAACTAATAACTTCTCAGTTCCTCCCTCTTCTGATAGTGATGATAACAATGTAGGATCCATTTCACCACCAACACCAACGCACTTGCCCACTATCAAGGCCAAGTTCCAACAACACACATCTCAACAGAAACAACTTCTGCTTCACTACTTCCAATCCACTCCTGCTAGAGATCCACAGGACATTGAGAACAGAAGACACCTCATTCACCAGTTCAAGGCTAATTCTGAACACTTCATTTCATCTCTTGATTCCCTCTGTAATTCCTCTAGTACTTGAGTTTGATTCAGAAAAGAAAAATTGACCACACCCTCTATAGGATGTAACCACAAACAACCCTCAGTTTTAAGTCTTGGGGGACCATCCTCATTTTATAGTCTTTGGGGACTCAAAAACCCTCAGTATAAAGTCTTGGGGGACTCAAAAACCTAAATCATAAACCCAGAACCAGAGATAAACCACATTAAGACACAGAGAAAAAACTTAAATTCTGGGGTAATTGTAAATAGAGCTGCAAGCCCATCAATTACCCCCAAACTTGCCTTTGCTAAATTTGGAGGCTCCCCCTGTGGATACCCTCCACCAATCTTTCAAAACCAATTCCAACAACAAAAACTTTTCCCTCATTTTATAGTCTTGGGGGACTTACAACCCTCAGTTTAAAGTCTTGGGGGACTAACACAGTGTTCAGTTTAAAGTCTCGACGGACTAGACTTGATAAAATATTGAAACCAGCCAGTTTAAAGTCTTGGAGGAATAACAGAAACCAGATTTCAGTTTAAATTCTTGATGGACTGGTCTTGATACCATAGATTTTTCAGTTTTGAGTCTTGATTGACTCTCTTTATAACATAGCTTTTTCAGTTTAGAGTCTTGATGGACTGACTGAATTTTGCATAAAATGGATGCAGCCAATTTCATGCAGCACACCTGTACAGCCAACCTGCTGAGCTTCCACCTTCACTTCATCATCTACCCATCACTGACAAAAATCTCCTCCTATCCCTTTTCATCATCTTTTCTCACCACAGATCATGGCTGGATCTCCTGATGTTAACCCTTCTACTCTCCCTTGCTTCACTGCTCCCAAGGACTATGCCTGAAAACAGTGCATCCACATGTGCAGACCTTGCACATAAACTCTTCCAAATCCTGAATCCAAATTCTACAACAGGGCTTGTGACTCTTGCTATTCCAAAAAGAAAAGATGTGACAGAGACGCCAACTACCCTATTCCTCCGCCTTCTCCTTCTCACAAATACATCTCCAGATCTCCTACCAGATCCCCAGAGCTTGGTCCTTCCTCTTCCTCTCGATCTTCTGCTCCTTCCAGAAGATCCAGAAGCTCAGCTTCCGGCACTCTTCACAAAAGACCAGCCTTAGCCTCACAAGAAACTGCTTTTATCTCCGCCAAATTAGCTCCAAAAGCTTCAAGATCAACTCCCATGCTTCTAGACCGTTATGGTAAGGTAAACTCTTACAGTCGCCTTGCTGTAAGCAGAATCCGGAGGAGATATGTGGATTTAGCTGAAAACCCTGTCCTTCCAATAAAAATAACAAAATGGATATTCTAAATCACTAAGCTAACCAGTCTACTTGGATCTGTTTAATAAAAATAATGAAACTCTAAAATAATTAACACTTATTGAGATTTAAATAAAAGTGGCTGTTGAGAAAAGAAATACTGATAACAACAATTAAGGTGTACCAGTGAAAGATCTGAAAAGATTGACTTTTATGTTTTTATAATAATTTGAATTTTTATGAGACAGCAATAATCAAGTCCCAGTGAGGAAGACCTTTCTAAAGATACCCTGTATGAAGTGTGATTTAAATTGTTGAGTAGTATTTCTAAAATGTTATATATAAAATATAAAGTTATAAGGGTATTACAAATTTATTTAATTTGTCGAGTAATAAAAAATGAGACCGTGGTGGTTAATGATTAAGCTGTATGTTGTATTCCCCCTTTCAATTTCGATTTTGAGAGGCGCTTAAGTATTCCTAGTCACGTGCCTAAGTTTTCCCCTCCAGAGCTCTCCCAGAGTCAATCCGGAGCCAAAGCGGAGTCCGTACGAAGTCAAAACGGAGTCCGAACGGAGTCCGTACGGAGTCGAAGCAGAGTCCAAACAGACTCAAGTAGAACCTTTAAAACTATGATAAAAAATCTAGAAAAATTACACATGATAGAGGCACTTCCCCCTTACATTCCAAATTAATTTTCGTAGTCTGCGCAGCTCTAATCACCCCGTGAAAATTCATCAAAGTTAAGTAATTTCTAAAAACGTAAATATTTCTATAAAACTTTAAAATTCATTTAAAAATATAATAAAAATAGTAAAAATTCTGGGAAAATTTCCCAAGGTTCTTGAATGACTCAACTTGATACTTATAAACTCTTCAGACCATAAAAATAAGTTTTCTTCTTAAAATAAATTATTTTCGCGTAGGCATTTGCTCTTGACCAATTTCTTCATATTTGAAAATCAAATAAATTAAATAAAACCCTTTTATAAAAAATAATAATGCCAATCTTGCACGCCCTAATAACTCTATTTATGTACTTAGGTGCCATACTAAACTTTAGGCTACCACACCATGTCCAGGCGGCCCGGCCGACATCGGGCGGCCTGCCCGCCTCACCAAACAGTGAAAATCAGGGCCAAAACCTCCAAAAATGGCCAGAAAACAGCCAAAGTCATCCAGACAACAACAACAACTCAACCCAACTACCTCCTACTGCTCCCAGAGCAATGCAATCCACCCTTCCAAAGTCCAAATGCCCCAAAATTTACCAGATTTCTAAGAGACCTGCCAGAGAACCCCAAGAAGAAACCAGAACACCACACACTGCTCCACAACAAAAAGTTCATCCCCAACTAATTCAAAGAAACTACACCTCTCCTCTGTCAGCCAACTACTCTTCTGACAGTTCCATCTCTTCAAATTCTCCATCCAGAAGAGAGCAGTCTGCTTCCAAATCCCCCTCTCCTGCTCCATCCTTTAACAGCCCTGGTACTCCATCACCAGCACCTCCTCCAGCTGAATCCAACAGAAATAACAACCACAACAACAAAAACAATCTCACTGCTCCAACTAGGCCCCAGGAACCTCAGCATCCCAGTTCACCTTCTCAGGATCCTTCAGAGGAAGACCATGAGAATCCATATCTTTCCCTAGTTGATCCACCCACTATGACCATTACAAAATCGTCAGAGATCCAAATCCCAGCTGCTTACAGATTTGATGAGCTTCAAATCTGTAAGTACCAAATTAATTATTCCATTTCTTCAACAAAAATAATTACTGATCCAATTCTTCTTGTCTAGTTGGCACCCCTCCTCCTGAATCTATTATTGGAGTTGGCCAACCTCTTGAAACTTCTTTGACCCTGGATTATGGAGACATGAAGAAACACCTAAGCACCATGTGTTCCAACATGCTAAATGCCTTTGCCCTCCATGGACCTTTGAATGACTTTGAAAAATCCCTGAGAAAGTGCCTACTGGACGACCACTGGAAAATGTCTAGGATCATTAAGCACACCCTCCAGCACTCCATTCCTGCCTCTTCTTCTTCCTCCTCTGAACTTCCCTCCAATCTAATTCCTGACCATTACAATCCCTATCATCTCTCCAGCAGGATGCACTTCAAAGAACACAGTGCTTCCCACAATCCCAACAAAAAACAAAAACGTCATCACAATCCAGACCAGCCTCCAGAAGCTTCATCATCCAGACAATGAGCTCCTGAAAAAGATTAGAAACATAATAATAATATAAAACAATTAATAAAAAATAATTTCAGATTTTTTTTTTAGTTTTTTGATGATGTCTACTAATATAATAAAATTAAAAATTAATAAATAAAATGAAATAAAATAAATGAAATGAAATATAATATAAAAAGTAACAGAAATGGTATTTCCCAGCCAATTGATGAGCTGATCCCCTGATACCTTACCCACATCCAAGTGCACCTTGATGTGTATACACAATTAAATCTTTTAAATGATTAACAGAAAAAAAAATTCAAAAAATTTAGAAATTTAGAAGATAATAAAAATAATGAAACACAGAAACACCTGAAATAAATAATAAATAAAAATAAAATAGCATTGCCCGGCCAATTGATGAGCCTTTCCCCACCAATGCTTGCCCACATCCAGGTGACCCTGATGTGGTAACACCCTATATTTTTGATTTTATAATTTTAAACAACCCCCATAAAAAATTAAAATAAAAAAAGAGAAAAAATAAAATAATCTAAAACTGCTATCTAGCAAAAACATAACTGCAAAATCAAAGACAGTCCAGCTCCATAGATGGTCCAATAAGGGAAAGTCCGATCCATAGAAATGATCACTGGGTGGGCTCCCTCCAATAAGTAAAAATGATGGGAGACCACCAGTGATCCACCACCAATCTGAAAGAACCAAAGATAAAGAAGCCAGTCCCAAACCAGTTTAAAGTCATAGCGGACTTGAAACCTGAATAATAAACAACAGAACTTGAATTCAACTAGGAAAAACAAAACACTTGAGACAGACATTCTGGGGTAACTTTTCTACAGAGCAGCCAGCTCATCAGTTACCCCCATACTTGCCAAAATAAAATCTAGAAGCTCCCCTGGGTACCTTCTAACAAAAACACAACATCCAACACAATAAACCAAAACCAATAAGAGTGAAGAGTCCAGCGCTTGAAAACCAAAGGAAATTCAAGTTTAAAGTCATAGAGGACTAAAACCTGTGAAAATAAACCATTATTAGGGTTCAACATAATTAAGAAAAAGGGTTGGAAACAGACAATCATTAACAAATAGGGAGAATAGCCAGTTGTCCTCTTCACAGTGATACTATCAGCAAATAACACCAAGGGTAAATAATGCCTCCACTTTTCAGCACTATCTCTGCACATCTTCACCAAAGAATTCTTGATAACTTGATGGCCTCTTTCAACCATGCCTTCAGCTTCAGGATAAAAAGGTGTAGCCACTCTAACTTTAGAACCAACACTAGCCACAGCTTCTTTAAATTTAGCACCAAACTCCCATCAACAGTGACCAACTTCATCAACCCATACCTATAAATCCACTCCTTCTTCAAAAACTCTGCCGCATTCTTGGAAGTCAAATTAACCAGAGGCACTGCCTCAACCCAACCAGACAAATCATCCCTAGCAACAATCAAGTATTTATACCTGCCCTCTTTAATATGGACAGCATCCAGACTGGCCCTTCCAAAAACAGTTGATTCACCAGTAGCATGGCCCACCTCTTTAGGTTTCAAGTGACTTCTTCTTTGACATTCTTCACAAGATTGAACCCAACCCTGCACAGCCAACTTCATACCTGGCAACCAATATCTGTCTGCTACTCTTCTATAAGTCTCCCCAAAGCCTCTATGACCAAGGTCTTCATGCAAAGACTTCAAAACCAATTCTTGACCCTTCTTCTGAGTCACCACCACTTGAGGATTAGAATGTCTCCTCCTCATCAACCGCCTTCCTGACACATAAAATCCAGGACTCTTCTTCTTGATTGCCAATCAAGTATAATCATCACAAGTATCTGGCCTCTCCAAGGTCAACAGATATTCCACCAAAATAAAATAAAACCCAGACTGACCCCAGGTCTCATCTTCAAAATCCAACAAAACAACATCCAAGGGTACAACTCTGTCATCAAAATCACCAGTGTGAACATGAGCCAATTGAGCAGCCCAACCGGGACACCAATCCTTAAATTTTGGCACATCCTTCTCTTTCCACTGAACCTTGTGAGAATCCAGTTCACTAACAAAAACACCCTTTTCCAATTTTGAGCTGTCCCAAACAACAATTCCATCTTCATCAACAAAAATATCCTGATCACCAGAATCAAGATCAGATCCAGCCAGTTTAGCCTCTTGGGGGAGGTCAGAAAAATCATCCAGTTTAGCCTCATGGGGGAGGAGAGAAAAATCCTCAGAACCCTTTGTGCTGGCCCTAACCACTGGAACATCTTGGTCAAACTCTTCAGAATCAGAATCCTCATCTGTAGGTGGTCTCCTTGATAATCCATCAGGCATAGTAAAAGTTTTACCTGGTTTGTGTACAAGGTCAAAAGAAAAATGTTAAATAAATGCCACCCACCTAGTCATTGGAGCATTTGGAAGACTAGGTGTATTGATCATCTGAACCAAAGATTTTGCATCCACCTGCAGCTCAAAATGCTGCCCCCACAAAACCGTCTGTAGCTTCTTTAAAATTTTAGCTACGCCACACAAATCCAACTTAGGTTGAGAATACCTAGATTCCACCTCATTAAACACCACAGACTCATATCTTACTGGCCTGACCCTCCCAGTCTTATCCTCCTGAGAAAAAACAACACCAGCAGCAATATAACTTGAGTCCACTTCCAGATAAATTTTTCCAGCACCAACACCATAATCCAACTTGTGAAGAACAATATCTTCACCAACAACCTTTTTCAACTTCTGAAAAGCCTCTTCACACTCTTCAGTCCATTCCCAATCTGCATCTTTTCTGGTAAACCTCCTTAAAGGTGAAGCCGACAAAGAAAAAACCTTAATAAGAATCCTGACATATACACATACACCCAAAAATCCCCTGACTTCAGTAGTATTTTTAGGCCTTGTCCATGACTGGATTTTATTAATCTTTTTCTTCACCATAATCCTTCCCTCTTTACATACTACATGACCCAGAATTTCCAAAGCAAGAACACAACAACAGAATTTTAACCCTGAAATGGTCAAACCAGCCTCTTCAATCCTGAACAACACTCTCTCTAGAGTTATTGCATATTCCCACACAAAACTCCTTATGCCAGGGTTCTCCGCTAACACCTCATTACCATAATCAGTGGATGGTCCTTTAATTCCACCATCATCAATAAAAATACCAGCATGAGTAGGAACCTCATCCTGCAAAATCCAAGCCATCTGTGCTTGATAAACTGCCACTGAATTAGTTGCTCCTTGAGGCAACCTAGTGAGCTGAAATCTTCCCAAAGGAGTCTCAAAAGTTGTGAGAGGCCTTGAATCCGTATGTAGTTCCCTCTCATCATAACCACCCATAATATCACCCAAACCATAACACACCCTTCCAGTGAAAGCTTCAACAAAATCCTCTGCACTTGGTGGCATACCAGCATCCTTGATAGTGACTCTATTTAAGGCTCTAAGATCATGAACCACCCTCAACTTTCCATTCTGCTTCTTTACACAGAACACCGGACTTGAGTAGCTGGAAGTCTATTGTTTGTATAACCCAGACCTGACTCTTTCCCTAACAATCTCTACAAAATCCTCTCTAATAGCGGCTGGAATCGGAATAGGTTTGATTTGCCAAGTTTCATGGCAAACCACAGGAATCAAGTAAGGTTCCCCATAAGAGTGCTTCAATACACCCCTTTCCTCCTCAAAAAATGCCACAGCTTTTTCCCTTAGCACAATAACGTGCAACAACAACTTCTTTTCTTACTCAGACAACCACCCATCAGGACCAAAATTAACAACTTTCAACCTTTCCACAGTCACCCTAGCCGTCTCTAAAAATTCTGGAGGATTCTTCACCAAAGGAGTACAGTACGGATCTCTCGACAAAGGAGGTCTCTTCAAGGGCGGATTCAAGCTCACAGGCATAGGCTCATTGACAGGCCTAATCTTCTGCGCTACCTTCTTATACTTTGCTGCTCCACCTTCAACTTGAGAGATATTCAGGAATTCGTCACCACCAGACCTGGAACAAAAACCAAGGGTTTCCCCATTGCTCACATGTGTGGCCAATGTAATGTTTTTGAAAGGTGTGGAAGAAACCCTAGCGGTGCACAATTGGGGGGACTTACTTTTACACCCCAATCTCACCACTCCAAAACTTTTCTGCAATTCCACATCTTCATCCTCACTTCCAACTTCCAAATCTTCAAATCTTGTTTCATCTTCAGAATCAACGCTTCTAAAATTATGCAGTTTATCCTCATGCTGGAAACCCAAAGATTGATCTTGATTATCTTCTTTCTTCATAATTTTCTGCAGTTTAACCTCGTGCTGAAGGCCCAAAGATTGATCTTGATGATCTTCTTTCTTCATAACTTTCTGCAGTTTAACCTTGTGCTGGAGGCCCAAAGATTGATCTTGAGGATCATCTTTCTTCATAATTTTCTGCAGTTTAACCTCGTGCTGGAGGCCCAAAAATAGATCTTGACGATCTTCACAACAATATTTTGCATCTTCTTTCTTCATTATCTTTAGATTTTTTTCTTGATTTTCATGAATTATCTTGAAATTTTTATCTTCTTTTCTTGAGTTTTCTTCTGACCTAAAAAAATAACCAGGTGTTTCCCCAATGCTCATAGGTGTGGCCCAGGTAATGTTTTTGAAAGGTGTAGAAGAAACCCTAGCGGTGCACAATTGGGTGGACTTACTTTTAGACCCCAATCTCACCGCCCCAAAACTTTTCCGTATATCTTTCAACAAAGATATATAACCAATCTTCTTCTTTGAACTTGAATTAAAAATAATTAAGAATCTTGAGAAAGAACAGAGACTTGATAAAAAACTTGATGAATACTTTCAGAGAAGAGAAATATAAAAAAGAAAAAGTTGAAAATCCACTTGGTATATCTCCAAGGGAGCTGACCTACTACAACATGCAATTTCCGCATCTTGGGGAGAGGTTGTAGCACTAGGGTGATCAGCCCTCATTACTCTAAAAAAGAAAGACTCTCAATAGAGCCTGAGCCGCACTCCAAAAAACCAGAGGCAGAACCCACTTCCTTCCTTCTCCTGCAGCAGTCCATGCACTGGCACATTGAAGATAAACCAGGCCTGCTCTCCCAACCATCCTCTCCAGGGGATGATAACCTCATGTGAAGCCTCCTTTTGTCTTCACAAGTCAACTCCAAACTGATTCCCAAATCAAATTGATAACCAATTCTTGCCTGAAAATTCATCAAGAATGGCCCACCCAAAACTGCTTTTACATTACCTTTAGCAATGTAAAAATGAACCTTCCCTGAGGCTCCTCCAAAATCTAACTTCACAAACTCTGAAGTTCCAACCAATTCAGTGACATGGCCACTGATCCCTCTCAAATTCCCACCAATACCAGTTTTGATGGGGAGGCCCATATGAGTTGCCTCAAACAAAGAAATCAGGTTAATCTGAGAACCTGAATCCACCAATGCCCTTGCCTCCCTGCCATTCAGAGTGACATTGACATATCCCAGAGGAGCAGAAAAATGAGTTTCCAACCCCTCACCAAACTTTTCAGCAGAATCACAGATGTATTCCACCTCCCCAGAAGACACCCTCCTTCTGGTCAACAACTTTTTCTGCCTATCAGCCAACCCTGGACTGATAGCATACAATTCCCCATAAGATAGGGAAACCTGACCCTGATTCATCCTTTCCAGGACAGAGTCCATAACATTAACTTGACCAGACACTACTGGCCTCTCAAAGTGAGCCCTTGGCTTCACCACATTGGTCCTAGAAGCTTCTTGAGGACCAGCACCACCAACAGATTTACCATTAACAGGAACCAAACCAGATCCCTCACCAGAACCTCTGACTCCAACAGGCTTTGGCAATGAAGCCAAAGGGACATCCTCCTCAGAGTCAGAATCCACCTCCATTGGCATTGGCTCACCATTCAGATCCAATGCCCCAAAACTAGGGGGGCCCATATCAGCCATACCCTTCTGCATCTTGTACAGCTCCTCTTTGCTCTACCTCTTTGTAGCTGCACTCAGCTTAGGATCCCCCTTTGAAGCATTTGGCTTTGGTTGGGCCTGAGAACTGCTCTTATGCCTTCCCACCTTTCCTGTTTCCACACCATAAACACCAGCCAAACATTCACCACTTGGCTGTCCACCACAAGAATACAACTCCAAACCACCAAAAGAAGTAGAAAAAGAGACCTTATTGACCTCCTTCCCCTTTCCCTTAGTATCCTCATTCTCTTTACTAGAAGACTTCCCTTGATCAGGAATCTCCTCAAACCTTGGCCTCCTTTTATTGAGACCTCCCCTTCTCCTGAACAAATCCACAGGAGCCTGCCCCTCACTGGGCTTCACAAAAGAACCTTCAGGGAACTTAAAAACCCTGCCATCAAACTCCAGTTTTCCTTCAGACACATATCTGTTCAGTGCCCAACAATCATTGGACCTGTTCCCCTCCTACTGCAATAAGAGCAAACCCAAGGATCACTCCTACCAGCCCTCCTTTCAAAATCTTTAAGCTGAGAAGGTGTCTTATTAACCTTCTTGGCCTCCTGAACAAAAATGTGCAGCTGCTTTGTAAGATCAGCCAACTGCTCCACCATTGGGTCCCTCTCCTGTTTGGGAACCTTCACCAAATTTTTCTCCTCCTTCCTCTCCTTAACTTCCTCTTCAGCCAAAGCCTCACTGACTTTGCTGACATACTTGGCACACCCCTCCTGATAGGTGTCCACAGCCAATAATTTCAAATAGGCCTCAACAGCCTCCTTCACCTTATCCAAGGCAGGCAACTTCTGGTCCCCATTAGAAAGAGTCTTCATCAATTCCTTTCTTTGCAACTCCTTCAACACATCCATCCTGACATCTCTAGCCAGGGAAGACCAAAAAACATCTTTGGCAGCATTTTCATTTGCCAGCTCCTCCACTTCCACCAAATATTTCACCACAGGATCAAACTGTAGCAGAAACTTCCTGTAACTATGTAAGTTACCAACACCACCATAAGACTTCCATTCACTGACAACCTTGTTCAGATCCACCATAGTGAACCTGACACCCCATCTATCCACCATTTCCCTACACAACAATTTCCAATCCCTCTTCTTGTAGCCAGACATGGCCACAATCTCCTTCTCCACTGACCTATCACCAATGAAGAAGATAATCTGCTTCACCATGTCCAGGTAGGAAGCACCATCCACTCCAGCAGCCTTTTCATACTTCTCTAGAAACCACTTGACATCCTCCCCATTAAACTTAGTACCATCCCAAGTTTTAATCCTCACACACTCCCTAACCATCACAGAAGGAGGACCATCCCCCCCACTGACAGTCACCACAGGAATAGCAGAACCAGAAGCCATTCCTCCTGACCAAAACACCAAAAAGAGCCAATCAAAGAAAACAGAGATTCCAAAGAACTAGTAAGTTCTACCCCACGTTGGGCGCCAGAAATGTAGACAATCCTATAGTACTAGCTATAGGCCTTGACCAAGGGAGTTGGAGAAAAACCAGAGAGAAAATCCCCTGTCCCTTTAGAAAAATAGAGTGAGATTTACTTGCTAAAGTATGTTGGTTCCTGTTTTGCTAAAGCTCCTGTTGAACACACTTGACTGCTTGACGAGCCAAGAAAGTAGTCACCAGATAGACTACCAGACCAAAGAACTGAAATGTAGAACAAAGTCCACACCAGAGACAGCAAAGATACTTGATGTAGGCTGAAAATCCACACCAGAGACAGCAATAATACTTGCTATAGCTTGCAAGACTATAACAGAGAAAACAGTTGCCAAAGTTAAGTTAAATAAAGAACTCACTTGCAACAAACACAGCCAATTGTGGCCAGAAAACAGTGAAAACTGAGTGAGGAACAATGATATCACCTCCGGATGGTTGTATGATGATTAAGGTTGCCCCAAACTGTCTTATTCACTATGTACACACAGACCACTAAGAGCCCATGTGCACCCACCAATCTGGCGCCTGTGCCCGCCAAATTGCATAAAAAACCCTCCTGGAGCGCTCCCCAACCTCCTAAAACAGAGGCAGGCGGGCCGCCCGACGTCGGAGATGCCGCCTGAAGCGGCTCGGCCTCCCTGAAGCCAGAAAACCAATAAAAACCACTAATCTACTTAGAAAAATTAGCTACAACTACTAAAACCTTTAAAACACGGAATTTCACTATAACAACATTGAGACATGAAATATAGAGAAAAATTAGCTCTATCCAATGGTACTAAGAACTTAACCCTAAGACTTAAGGTTAGCCTGTAAAACACGAAAAACAAAATTAAACAGCAATCTTATATAAATGTAAAATGAGGAAATGACCCCTTAAAACTCAGAATATGAAAAATGTCTAAACAACATAAGATATAGAGAAAAACCAGGGCTATCCAATGATAGTAACTACATACCCGCAGACCCAATATCCACGGAATAAATCCAGAAAAATACCCAATTCTTTAACAGATGTCAATTAAGACATGCACAAACCGCACCAAATCACACAACAAAGGCCCCTGCCAATGTTGGAAGACCACACCGTAACACACCCTACCAGCAAAAGCTTCCACAAAGTCCTCTGCACTTGGCGGAATCCTCCCATCCTTGATAGTGACTCTATTTGAGGCTCTAAGATCATGCACAACCCTCAGATTCCCATCCTGCTTCTTTTCTCAGAAACCGGGCTTGAATAACTAGATCTTGATTGTTTTTATAAACCAGTTCTGCCTTTTTCCCTTACAATTTCTACAAAATTATCCCTAATAGCAGCCAAAATTGGAATATTTTAATTTTTCAAGGTTTCTAACAAACCACAGGAATAAAGTAAGCTTCCCCATAAGAGTGTTTCAAAACACCCCTTTGCTCTTCAACAAATGCCAATACTTTCTCCCTAAGAACAATAACGTGCAACAACATCTTCTTTTCCTCATCAGAAAAACACCCATCATGACCAAAATTAACAACTTTCAACCCTTCTACAGTCACCCAAGCAGTTTCCACAAAATCAGGAGGATTCTTCACCAGAGGAGAAAAATACATATCTCTTGAAAAAGGAGGTCTCTTTAAAGGAGGATTCAGACATACAGGCATAGGCTCATTGACAGGCCTAATCTTCTGCACTACCTTCTTGTACTTTGCAGCTCCACCTTCAACTTGAGATATCTTCAGGACATCTTCACCACCAGATCTGGAACAAAAACAAGGGTTTCCCTATTTCTCACATGTGTGTCCAAGGTAATGTTTTTGAAAGGTGTAGAAGAAACCTTAGCCGTGCACAATTGGGAGGACTTACTTTTAGACCCCAATCTCACCACTCCAAAACTTTTTGGCAACTCCAAATCATCATCCCCACTTCCATCTTCTAAATCTTCAAATCTTGATTCATCTTCTGAATCTCATCTTCTGAATTTTTGCAGTTTATCCTCATGCAGGAGGCCAAAAAAATGATCTTGCTGATCCTCTTTGTTTAAAATGACATGCATTTTAACCTCATTCTGGAGGCCCCAAAAATGATCTTGATGATCTTTACAAAAATATTTTTTTTTCTTTCTTGAATATTTCAGACTTTTTTCTAGATTTTTATCAGTTATCTTGAAATTTTTATATTCTTTTCTTGAGTTTTCTTCTATCCTACAAAAATAACCAGGTGTTTCTCCAGTGCTCACAGACGTGGCCAAGGTAATGTTTTTGAAAGGCGTAGAAGAAACCCTAGCAACTCACAATTGGGAGGACTTACTTTTAGACCCCAATATCACCACTCCACAGCTTTTCTTCATATCTTCCACCAAATATGTATAACCAATCCTCTTTTTTTAAAATTTAATTAAAAATAATTGAAAATTTTGAGAGTGAACAGAAACTTGATAAAAAACTTGAAGAATACTTGCAGAGAAGAGAAACATTAAAAAGAGAAAGTTGAAAATCCACTTGGTATATCTCCAAGGGAGCTGACCTACTACAACCTGGGATTTGATCATCTTGGGGAGAGGTTGTAGCACTTGGGTGATCAGCCTTTATCATTCTAGAAAATACAGACTCTCACTAGAGCCTGAGCCACACTCCATAAAAACAGAGGTGGCACCCACTTCTCTTCATCTCCTACAACAATCCATGCACTGGAACATTGAAGACAAACCAGGACTGGTCTCCCAACCATCCTCTCCAGGAAATGATGACCTCATGTGAAGCCTCCTTTCATCTTCATCAGTCAACTCCAAACTGATTCCTTCATCAAACTGATAACTAATTCATTCTCAAAAATCCATTAAGAATGGCCCAACCAAAACAGCTTTTATATTGCCTTTGAAAATGTAAAAATTAACCTTCCTGAGGCTCTACCAACATCCAGCTTCACAAATTCAGCTTTTACAATCAATTCAGTGACATGGCCACCAATACCTCTTAAATTTCCACCAATTCCTGTCTTGATGGGAGGCCCAGATGAGTAGCCTCTAACAAAGAAATCATGTTAATCTGAGAACCAGAATCAACCAATGCCCTAGCCTCCCTGCCATTCAGAGTGACATTGACATAACCCAGAGGTGCAGAAAAATGAGTTTCAAACCCCTCTCCAAATTTTTCAGAAAAATCAAAAATGTATTCTACCTCCCCAGAAGATACCCTTCTCCTGGTCAACATCTTTTTCTGCCTATCAGCCAACCCAGAACTAATAGCATACACCTCCCCATAAGTAAGGGGAAACTGAACCTGATTCATCCTTTCCAGGACAGAGTCCATAACATTAGCTTGGCCAGAAACCACTGGCCTCTCAAAGTGAGCTCTTTGCTTCACTGCCTTTGTCCTAGAAGATTATTGAGGACCAGAACCACCAACATATTTACCATCAACAGTAATCAAACCAGATCCCTCACCAGTAAATCTAACTCCAGCAGGCTTTGGAAATGAAGCCAAAGGAAAATCCTCCTCAGAGTCAGAATCAACATCCATAGGCATTGGCTCACCATTCATGTCCAATGCCCCAAAACTAGGGGGGCCCATATCTTCCATACCCTTCTTCATTTTATACAGCTCCTCTTTGCTGTACTTCTTCCTAGCTACACTAAGCTTAGGATCCACCTATGAAACCTTAGGCATTGGTTGGGCCTGAGAACTGCTCTTAGGCCTTCCCACCTTTCATGCTTCTACATCATAAACACAAGCTAAGAATTCCCCACTTAACTTTCCACCACAAGAATACAACTCCAAACCACCAAAGGAAGATGTAAATGAGACTTTATTAGCCTCCTTTCCCCTACCTTTGCCATCATCTCCACCTTTACCAGAATAAGAAGACTCATTAGGCAACTCCTCAAATCTTGGCCTTTTTGAGTTGACATTATGTCTCCTCCTCACCAAGTCCACTGGAGCCTGACCATAATTAGGCTTCATAAAAGAAACATCTAGGAACTTGAAAACTTTCCCATCTAATTCCACCTTCCCTTCAGACACATACCTATTCAGTGCCCAACAATCATTGGAATTGTGGCCCTTCCTACTGCAATTAGAGCAGACCCAAGGATCACTCCTACAAAACCTCCTATCAAAATCTCTAGGCTGAGAAGGAGCCTTATTAGCCTTCTGAGCCTCCTGAACAAAAATATGCAACTATTTGGTTGAATCAGCCAACTGCTCCACCACAGGGTCCACCCGCTTAGGCTTCTCAGGAGCCTTCCCCTTGTTCACCACTTCCTTCTTTCTGGACTCCTCCACATCCTCAACTAATGCTTCACTGACCTTGCTAACATATTTAGTGCTAGCTTCCTAGAAAGAACCCACTGCCAACAGTTTCAGATTTGCCTCTACAAACTCCTTCACCACAGAAAGAGCAGGGAATTTCTGATTGCCATTAGGAAGAACCTTCATCTTGTCCTTCCTAGCCAAATCCTTCAAAACATCAATCCTGAAATTCCTAGCCAGAGCAGACCAGAAAATATCCCTTTCAGAGTCAGTACTCTCCAACTCCTGCATGTCCACCAAATATTCTGTCACTGGCTCCAACTGAGCCAGAAACTTCTTATAAGTGTGGAGGTTATCCACACCTCCATAAGATTTCCATTCACTAGCAATAATCTTGAGATCCACCATAGAGTACCTGGATCCCCACCTGTCTGTCATCTGCAGACACAACTTCTTCCAATCCTTCCTTATATAACCCTCCATTGCAGCAACCTCCTTCACCAAAGCCCTGTCACCAATGTAAAAGATGACTTGCTTCACCATGTACAAGTGAGAAGCCCCATCTACATTCCCAGAAGCCTCAAAAAGCTCCAGAAACAACTTCACATCCTTCCCCATAAACATAGGCCCCTTCCAGGACTTGATCCTGACTGAAGGCCTAGCAGAAATAGGAGGATTACCATCCTCAGAAGCACCAACAGTGCCACTACCACCAATAGAGAAAGAGGGTCCAGAAGCCATGGTCCAATAGATTCCAGAAAACCACTTTCCAACCACAGAAGAGAGTCCAAAAGTAACAGAGATTTGAAAAGGCTAACAAATCCTCACCCCACATTGGGCGCTAGAAATGTAGACAATCCTATAGTACTAGCTATATGCCTTGACCAAGGGAGATGGAGTAAAACTGGAGAGAAAAATCCCTGTCCCTATGAGAAAAAACAGGTGAGATTTATTTGCTACAGAAAATTACAGACTGTTACTATACCCCTTCCAACACACTTCTTGACTGCTTAACAAGTCAAGACAGTAGCCAATAGCAGACCACTGAGAACCAAAGAACCAGAAGCCTGAAATGCAGATAGATTCACAACACAAAAACAAAACACTGTGCACTTGTTACACAGGAAACAGCTTTAATACTTGATGCAAGTTGCAAAGCTACACCAGAAAAACCAGTTTCCAAAGTTGAGCTAAATAAAGAACTAACCTTGCATCAAACACAGCCAATTGTGGCCAAAAAACAGTAAAAACTGAGTGAGATCAATGATATCACCTCTGGATGGTTGTATGATAATTAAAGTTGCCCCAAACTGTCTTATTCACTATGTACACACAGACCACTATCTAAAAGCCCATGCACACCAACAAATTTGGCATTCTTGAGCGCCAAATTGCATAAAACCCCTCTAGAAACACTTCCCAGCCTTCTAGCACCAAGGTGGGCAGCCCGCTTAGAAGCAGCTAGACCTCCCTGAAGTCAGAAAACCACCTATAACCTCCAAAAAAGCCCAAAATACTTAGAAAAATCCACCACAACTACTAAAACCTTTAAAATTCATAATTAGACTATAATAACATTGTGACATGATATGTAGAGAAAAAATAGCTCATTCTAAAAGTACTAAGCAATTAACCCAAAGACTTAAGGTTAGCCTGTAAAACACAAAAAACAAAATTAAACTGCTATCTTTTAGAAATGAAAAATGTGGAAATGACACCTTTAAACTTAGAATATGAAAAATGTCATTAGGACATAAAATATAAAGAAAAACCGGACTACCCAATGGTAGTACCCACATACCCATAGTCTCAATATTCACTGAATAAAACCAGAAAAACACCAAGTTATTCAACCAATGTCAATTAAGACATACCAAAACAGTGCCAAACAGCCTAACAAAGGCCTCTTCCAATGTTGGAAGACCACATCCTCCCTCCAATTGAGAATGTCCACATTCTCTTTCACCAAAACCACCATGTTCACACATTTCTCAAAATCCATCTCTGAAATGGGTCCCTGTCAATACTGTATTGACCATAGCCTCATCTGTACCATAGCACCACCAATTCATCCATACAGAACTGCTTGTGATTCCTTCTATTCCAGAAAAAAAATTTCCTCCAGAACTTGTCCATTATCATCTGCAACAGATTCACCTCCCCCTCAACCTGGTCCTTCTTCCAGCAAAACTAAAAGATCTAGGCCTTCCATCTTGGTACCCAGATTAATCAACAAGTTACACCCTTCCAAAAAGAGTTACAACACCACTACAGCCAGTAGATCTACCATACTAGGTCCTTCTGATGGTAAAACCAATAATTCTCCATACTGAAATTTAAGCTGATGAATTTCCAGTTCAATCCCATCCAGAGAGTGATGATGAAAATTCAGGAACCATTGAAACACCTCCACCCAATCAATTGCACACCATCAAGGACAAATTCAAATAACACTCTTCTGAACAAAACCATCTCATTCTAAACTACTTCCAATCCACTCCTGCCAAAGATCCACATGAAATTGAGAAAAGAATACACCTCATCCATCAGTTCAAGACTAATGCTGAACACTTTGTTTCATCCCTTGATTCTCTTCTGTAATTCATTCTTGATTGAACTTTTTGACTTAGAAATGAAATACTTGACCACTCTCCAGACTTCCTGAATGTAGCCAATCATAAGAAACTCCTCATTTTACAGTCTTGGGTGACTCATCCTCAGTTTTAAGTCTTGGGAGACTAAAAGCCCTCATACAATAGTCTTGGGAAACTTAAAACCCTCAGTTTATAGTCTTGGGGGACACAAAACCTAAATTATTAAGACAGAACCAGAGATTAAAACATTAAAGACCAAAGAAACAAACTACTATTCTGGGGTAACTGTTCTACAGAGCAGCCAGCTCATCAGTTACCCCCACACTTGCCTTAACAAAATTCAGAGACTCCCCCTTTGGATTCCCTCTGCCAGAATCACACCATTCCCATTATTAGTTTATAGTCCTGAAGGACTCAACCATTGAACCATCCTCAGTTTATATTTATGGGGGACTATACCATTTTTCAGTTTAAAGTCTTGATGGACTGACCACAGTGTTCAGTTTAAAGTCTTGATGGACTACCCAGCGTTCAGTTTAAAGTCTTGACTGACTAACCATTTTTCAGTTTAAAGTCTTGACAGACTACCCAGTGTTCAGTTTAAAGTCTTGACAGACTAACCAGTGTTCAGTTTAAAGTTTTGACGGAGTAACCAGTGTTCAGTTTAAAGTCTTGATCGACTACAGAACCTATAGAGGATTCGAATTCTTGAAATTAAATTGTAATCATCCAGTGTAAAGTCTTGGATGACTAGTAGATCCAAAAAAGCATAAGCCAAATTCTTGATAAAATCTTGAAAACCAGCCAGTTCAAAGTCTTAGAGGAGTAACAGATCCACAGTAGTAACAAAAATAAAAATCTTGAAGCAATCTGAAAAAAAACACCAGTTTTAAGTCTTGGAGGACTTACATAATATCTTGAAGTAGTATCCAACAGTTCTTGAGTTCCACTAGACCCTACATCCTGTCTAAAAAAATAACAAAATGGTATCCCTCAGCCAATTAAAGAGCTGATCCCCTGATACCTTACCCATATCCAAGTTCACCTTGATGTGGTCACACCTAAATAAAGTTTTTTTACATTGAATTGAGATAAAATAAATTAAGAAAAATAATATAAGTAAAGAAAATATGAAATAAATAGAAATCAAAGAAAATAAAAAAAATGAGATAAAGATAAAAAATAAAATAGCATTGCCAGGAAAATTGATGAGCCTTTCCTAACCAATGCTTTCCCACATCGAGGTGACCCTGATGTGGTGACACCATATAATATAATTTTGTGATTTTTCCCTCTTTATATCCTAATAACACCCATAAAAAATTAAAAGAAAAAAGAGAAAATAATGAAAATAATCTAAACTACCATCAAACACAACCATAGACACAAAAATTAGAGAAAAGAAAAAGACAAAGTCTGGCTCCATTGAAAGTCCAGTCCAAGAAAATGATCACTGGGTGGGCTCACTCCAATAAGTAAAAATGATGGGAGACCACCAGTGATCCATCACCAAAACCAAAGAAGCCAGTCCTGTACCAGTTAGCCAGTTTATAGTTGTAGTGGACTTGAAACCTGAATAACAAAAACCAGAACTAGGATTCAACTAGGAACAACAAAGAACTTGAAACAGAAATTTTGGGCTTACTTTTCTACAGATCATCCAGCTCATCAGTTACTCGCACACCTGCCAAATAAAAATCAAGAAGCCCCCCCTGGGTACCTTCTAAAAAAACACAACATAAAACACAATAAACCCAAACAAATAAGCAAGAAGAGTCCAGCACTTGAAGACTAAAAGAGTTTCCAGTTTAAAGTCATAGAGGAAAAAAACCTGTGAAGAAAAACCAATACTAGGGTTCAACCAAATTAAGAGAAGAGGTTGGAAACAGACAATCTGGGGTAACTGTTGATAGAGCAGCCAGCCCATCAGTCACCCCTATAATTTTCAAAATAAAATCTAGAAGCCCCACCCATGGGTACCTTCTAAAAATAATTTTCCAACAAAACAGATGCACAGCATCACCAAAATCCAAAAATAAAATGATGGTCCATAGTTTATCCTCATTGCGGAGTCAATCTTCTTCATGTTTTGTGCCTCTAGGATAAAATCTCTTCACCTGATCTTCAGCCACTCTCTTCTTTAAGACTGCACCATTTAACTCCTCCAAAACATAAGAATCTCCAGACACCTGAGATCTGACTCTGTAAGGTCCATTCCATCTGTCAGCAAACATCTTTCCCCACTGACTCTCCAAACTTCTATTATACACCAAAACCAAACAACCAGGTTTCAAGGGATTACTGAGTCTATGAGCCAACTTCTTGTCCCAGTATCTGACTGATTGATTTCTTATCTTCATCATTCTAGAGTATGCCTTCTCTTGACATTCCTCTTTACATTCCAACTGTTGCATCCTGGCACAGAGCAAATCTGTAGTTGAGAACACATCATCTCAATCAATTTTAAGATAAGAGACAGCTTCCAAATCCACTGTTAGATCAGGTTTCTTCCCAAACATCAATTCATAAGGGGAATAACCAGTTGTCCTTTTCATGGTGACCCTACCAGCAAATAACACCAAAGGTAAATAATGCCTCCATTTTTCAGCACTATCTCCACAAATTTTCACCAAAGCATTCTTGATAACTTGATGGCCTCTTTCAACCATTCCTTCAGCTTCAGGATAATAAGGTGTATCCACTCTGACCTTAGAGAAAATACTTGCCACAGCTTCTTTAAATTCAGCTCCAAACTCTGACCCATCATCAAAAGTCACCAACTTCATCAACCCAAACCTAAACACCCATTCCTTCTTCAAAAATTCTGCCACATTTTTGGCAGTCAAATTAACCAGAGGCACCACCTCAACCCAACCAGAAAAATCATCCCTGGAAAGAATCAAGTATTTATACCTTCCCACTTTGATATGGACAGCATCCAAACTGAATCTTCCAACCACAGTTTATTCACCACTAGCATGGCCAACCTCTTTAGCTTTCAAGTGACTTCTTCTTTGACATTATTCACAAGATTGAACCCAAACCTTTACAGCCAACTTCATACCTGGCCACCAAAATCAATCTGCTACTCTTCTATAAGTCTCCCCCAAAGCCTCTATGATGAAGGTCTTCATGCAAAGACATAAATACTAACTCTTGACCCTTCTTCTGAGTCACCACCACTTGAGGATTCGGATTCCTCCTCCTCATAAACCTCCTTCCTGACACATAGAATCCAGGACTCTTCTTCTTGATTCCTACCTAAGTATCATCATCACAAATATCCGGCCTCTCCAAGGTTAACAGATATTCAACCATTTTAAAATAAAACCTAGTCTGACCCCAGGTCTCATCTTCAAAATCCAACAAAACAAAATCAAAGGGCACAACCCTATCATCAAAATCATTAGTGTACACATGAAAAATAGGACCAGCCCATCCAGGAAACCAATCCCTAAACTTTGGTACATCCTTTCCCTTCCACTGTATTTTAAGAGCATCCAGTTCACCAACAAAAACACCATTTTCTAATTTTGAGCCATCACAAACAACAGCCCCATCTTCATCAAAAAAAACATCTTGCTCACCAGAATCAAAATCAGAACCAGCCAGTTTAACCTCTTGGTAGAGTTGAGAACAATCTTCCAGTTTATCCTCATGGGGGAGGAAAGAACAATCATCCAGTTTAGCCTCATGGGGGGGGAGAGAAAAATCTTCAGCACCCTTTTTTCTGGCCCTAACCACTGGAACATCTTCATCAAATTCTTCAGAATCTGAATATTCATCGGTGGGTGGTCTCCTTGATAATCTATCTGGCATTGTAAAAGTTTTTTCAGGTTTGTGTACCAGGTAAAAAGAAAAATTCTGAATAAATGCCACCCACCTAGTCATTGGAGCATTTGGTATACTATGTGTGTATATCATTTGAACCAGAGATTTTGCATCGACCTGCAGCTCAAATTTCTGCCCCCACAAAACAGTTTTTAGCTTCTTCAAAAATTATGCTACACCACACAATTTTAACTTGGGTTGAAAATATCTAAATTCAACCTCATTTCTTTCCATGGACTCATACCTTACTGGCAAGAACCTCTCATTTTTATCTTCCTGAGACAACACAGAACCAGTCACAATATATTTTGAGTCCACTGCCGAATACATTTTTCCAGCACCAACACAATAATCCAACTTTTGAAGAATAATATCTTCACCCACCACCCTTTTTGACTTCTGAAAGGCCTCTTCACATTCTTTAGACCATTTCCACTTTACATCTTACCTTGTCAACCTCCTCAAAGGTTAAGCCAACAAAGAAAAATCACTACGCAATATAGGGGGTGGACTTGCTAGCAAGTCCTCAACCTGAACTGAGATGGAACTCAGATGGAACTCAGACTGAACTCATACTGAACCCAAACTGAACTCTACTTGAACACCCACCTAAAACTGTTCTGCTGAGTGGTGTTCATTCCTGATTGTATGGTTCCTTTATCAATAGCTCAATGTGTGTTCAATCTGTTGTGAGTTTGGGTCCAAGGTTGCGGACTCACTAGCAAGTCCGCCCCCCATATTGTGTGGTGAATCTTTAAAAAATATCCTGACCTACACACAAACCCCCAAAAATACCCTGACTTCAGTAGTATTTTTAGGCCTTGGCCATGACTGAATTTTATAGACTTTCTTCTTTTCCATAATTCTTCCCTCCTTACAGACAACATCACTAAGAATTTCCAGAGCAGGAACACAACAACAAAACTTTGACACAGTAATAGTCGAACCAGCCTCTTCAATCATATACAATACTCTCTCTAGAGTAATTGAATATTCCCAAACAAATACCCTTATACCAGGGTTCTACTTCAGCACCGCATTTACAAAATGAGTTGAGGGTCCTTTGATTCCACCATCATCAATAAAAATACCAGCATGAGTTGCAACCTCATTCTGTAAAATCCAAGCCATTTTTGCTTGATATACTGCTACTAAAATCAGTTTCTCCATGTGGCAACCTAGTCAGCTGAAATTTTCCCAGAGGAGTTTCAAACGTTGTAAGTCACCATGAATTGGTGTTAAGTTCCCTTTCAAAATAGCCACCAATAATATCACCCAAACCATAACACACCCTTCCAGCAAAAGCTTCCACAAAGTCTTCCACACTTGGTGGCATTCCCGCATCCTTGATAGTTACTCTATTCAAGGCCCTAAGATCATGCACCACCCTCATCTTACCATTCTGCTTCTTTACAAAGAACACCAGACTTGACTAACTAGATGTTGATTGATTGTATAAACTAGTCATAACTCTTTCCCTAATAGTCTCTATATAATCATCCCTAATAGCAGCTGGATTTGGAGTAGGTTTAATTATCCAAGGTTCATGACAAACCACAGGAATCAAGTAAGGTTCCCCATAAGAGTGTTTCAACACACCCCTTTCCTCTTCAACAAATGCCACAGCTTTTTCCCTGAGCACAATAACGTGCAAAAACAACTTCTTTTCCTCATCAGACAACCAACCATCAGGACCAAAATTAACAACTTTCAACATTTACACAGTCACTCAAGCTTTTTCCACAAAATCAGGAGGATTATTCACCAGAGTAGTGCAGTATGGATCTCTTGACAATGGAGGTCTCTTCAAAGGAGGATACAAACCTACAGGCATAGACTTATTGACAGGCCTGATCTTCTGTGCCACCTTCTTGTACTTTGCTGCTCCACCTTCAACTTGAGGGATCTTCAGGACATCTTCACCACCAGACCTGGAACAAAACCCACAGGTTTCCCCATTGCTCACATGTGTGGCCAAGGTAATGTTTTTGAAAGGTGTAAAAGAAACCCTAGCAGTGCACAATTTGGAGGACTTACTTTATTCCCCAATCTCACCACTCCAAAACTTTTCTGCAACTCCACATCTTCATCCTCACTTCCATATTCCAAATCTTCAAATCTTGATGCATCTTCTGAAGCACATCTTCTAAAATTCTGCAGTTTATCCACATTCCGGAGGCTTAAAAATTGATCTTGATGATCTTCTTTCTTCAAAAGCTTATGAAGTTTAACCTCATGTTGGAGGCCTAAAAATTGATCTTTCTGATCTTCACAAAAATAATTCTTTTCTTCTTTTTTGATTATCTTCAGATTTTTTTCTTGCTTTTCTGCAGTTATTGTGAAATTTTAATTTTCTTTTCTTGAGTCTTCTTCATTCCTACAAAAATAACCAGGTGTTTCCCCAATGCTCACAGTTGTGGCCAAGGTAATGTTTTTGAAAGGCGTAGAAGGAACCCTAGCAGTGCACAATTCGGAGGACTTACTTTTAGACCCCAATCTCACCATTCCACAGCTTTTCCACATATCTTTCAATAAAGATATAAAACCAATCTTTTTTTCTGAAATGGAATTAAAATTAATTTAAAATCTTGAGAAAGAACAGATACTTGACAAAAAAATGATGAATACTTGATGAGAAGAGAATCATTAAAAAGAGAAAGTTGAAAAGCAACTTGGTATATCTCCAAGGGAGCTAACCTACTAAATCCTGGAATTTCCTCATCTTGGGGAGAGGTTGTAGCACTAGGTCGATCAGCCCTCATCACTCTAAAAAAGACAGACTCTCACTAGAGCCTGAGCCACACTCCAAAGAACCAGATGTGGAACCCACTTCCCTTCTTCTCCTACAACAATCCATGCACTGGCACATTGGAGACAAGCCAATCCTGGTCTCCCAACCATCATCTCCAGGAGATGAAAGCCTCATGTGAAGTCTTCTTTAATCATCACCATTCAACTCCAAACTGATTCCCATATCAAACTGATAACCAATTCTTTCCTGGAAATCCATCAAGAATGGTCCACCCAAAAAAGCTTTTACATTACCTTTGGCAATGTAAAAATGAACCCTCACCAAGGCTCCACCATTATCCAGCTTCACAAATTCAGCTGTTTCAATCAACTCAGTGACATGGCCACCAATCCCTCTTAAATTTCCACCAATTCCTGTCTTGATGGGGAGGCCCAGATGAGTAACCTCAAAAAGGGAAATCAGGTTAATCTGAGAACCTGAATCAACAAATTCCCTAGCCTCACTACTATTCAGAGTGACATTGACATAACCCAGAGGTTCAGAAAAATGAGTCTCCAACCCCTCACCAAGCTTCTCAGCAGAATCACAAATGTATTCCACCTCCCCAGAAGAACTCTTCTCCTGGTCAACAATTTTTTCTGTCTATCAGCTAACCCAGGACTGGTAGCATACAACTCCCCATAAGAAAGGGAAACCTGACCCTGATTCATCCTTTCCAGAACAGAGTCCATAACATTAGATTGGCCAAAAACTACTGACCTCTCAAAGTGAGCCCTTGGCTTCACTACCTTTGTCCTAGAAGATTCTTAAGGACCAGAACCACCAATGGATTTACCATAAACAGGATTAAAACCAGATCCCTTACCAGAACCTCTAACTCTTTTAGGCTTTGGTAATGAAGCCAAAGTGACATCCTCCTCATAGTCAGAATCAGCATCCATAGGCATGGGCTTACCATTCATGTCCAATGCACCAAAACTAGGGGGGCCCATATCAGAAATCCCCTTCTGAATCTTGTACAGCTCCTCTCTGCTATACTTCCTCCTAGCTTTACTCATCTTAGAATCCACCTTTGAAGCCTTAGGCTTTGGTTGAGCCTGAGAACTGCACTTAGGCCTTCCCACCTTTCCAGCTTCTACATCATAAACACCAGCCAAGCATTCACCACTTGACTGTCCACCACATGAATACAACTCCAATCCACCAAAGGAAGTAGAAAAAGAGACCTTATTAACCTCCTTCCCTTTTCCCTTGACATCATCATCTGCCTTAGCAGAAGACTTCCCCTGATTGGTATTCTCCTCAAACCTTGGCCTCCTCTGATTGAGACCACTCCTTCTCCTGACCAAATCAACAGGTGCCTGCCCCTCACTGGGCTTCACAAATGAGCCATCAGGGAACTTGAACACCCTGCCATAAAACTCCACCTTTCCCTCTGACACATCTTTCTTCAGATCTCAACAATCATTCTACTTGTGTCCCCTACTGCTGCAATAAGAGCAGACCAAAGGATCACTCCTACAAGCCCTCCTATCAAAATCTATAGGCTGAGAAGAAGTCATATTGGCCTTCTTAGCCTTTTGTACAAAAATATGTAGCTGTTTTGTCAGATCAGCCAACTGCTCCACCACTGGGTCCCTCTCCTGTTTGGGAAACTTCACCATATTCTTCTCTTTATTCTTCAATTTATTCTCCTCTTCAGCCAAATCCTCACTGACTTTGCTGACATATTTTGCACACCACTCCTGATAGGTGTCCACAGCTAATAACTTCAAATGGGCCTCCACAGCCTCCTTCACCTTTTCAAAGGAAGGCAACTTCTGATTCCCATTGGAAAGAGTCTTTATCAAGTCCTTTCTTGACAGCTACTTCAACACATCCATCCTGACATCTCTAGCCAAGGCAGACCAAAAAACATCCTTAGAAGCATTTTCATGTGCCAGCTCTTCCACTTCTACCAAATATTTCACCACAGGATCAAACTGTAGCAGAAACTTCCTGTAACTGTGCAAGTTACCAACACCACCATAAGACTTCCATTCACTGAAAACCTTGTTCAGATCCACCATAGTGAGCCTGACACCCCATCTATCAACCATCTCCCTACACCATAACTTCCAGTCCCTCATCTTGTAGCCAGACATGGCCACAACCTCCCTCTCCACTTCCCTATTACCAATGAAGAAAATAATCTGCTTTGCCATGTCCAGGTAAGAAGCATTATAAACACCAGAAGCAGTTTCATACTTCTTCAGAAACCTCTTCTCATCTTCACCATTAAACTTGGTACCATCACATGTTTTGATCCTAACACACTTCCTAACCATCACAGTAGGAGGACCTTCCCCCCCACTGACAGTCACCACAGGAATAGATGACCCAGAAGCCATTCAAAGGCAACAGAGATTCCAAAGAACTAGAAGGTTCCACCCCATGTTGGGCGCCAGAAATTTAGACAATCCTATAGGACTAGCTATAGGCCTTGACCAAGGTAGTTGGAGAAAACCCAGAGAGAAAAACCCCTGTCCCTTTAGAAAAATAAAGTGAGATTTACCTGCTACAGTAAATTGGTTCCTGTTTGCTAAAGCCCCTGTTCCAACACACTTGACTGCCCGATCAGCCAAGAGAGTAGTCTCCAGACAGACTACCAAATTAAAAAACTGAAATGTAGACCAATGTTCACACCAGAGATAGCAATGATACTTGATGTAAGTTGCAAATCCACACCAGAGACAGCAATAATACTTGACATAGCTTGCAAGAATACACCAGAGAAACCAGTTGCAAAGATAAGTTAAATGAAGAACTCGCCATGCAACAAACACAGCCAATTGTGGCCAAAAAACAGGGAAAACTGAGTGAGGAACAATGATATCACCTCCAGATGGCTGTATGATAACTAAAGTTGCCCCAAACTGTCTTATTCACACATTCCAGCAGTCCCAAAATTTGCTGAATAAATCCAGAAAAACACCCAATTATTAAACAATGTCATTTAAGACATATCAAAACAACACCAAATAGAACAACAAACGGCTCTGCCAATGTTGGAAGACCACACATTGTAGACAATCCTATAGTACTAGCTATAGGCCTTGACCAAGGGAATTGGAGAAAAACCAGAATGAATAACCCCTGTCCCTTTCAAAAAATAAGTGAGATTTAACTGTTGCAGCAAATTGGAGATCTGTTTTCTAGACCCTCTAATTAAACACTCTTGACCTCTTTAAAAGTGAAGATAATAGTCCCAGACAGACTGCCAGAAAGAGTTGAAATGAACAGTAATATATTCCAATAAGAAACCAGCAATGAGACAGTGAGGAAAAGAGAGGTGATTAGTAAAGAGATGAGATGCTTTCCTAAAAATCTTCCCACACACGCATCATACAGCCAGTGCACAGACCACCCTGACCAATTCCCCACCCAAAATCCAGCTTTCCCTGCCTTTTTCATGCATAAAAGTGCATTTTAGCGCTTCCCCAGTGCCCAGGCGGCCACTCTGCTTCAAGGGAGTCCTCCGCTTAGGTGCGGGCAGTCTGCTTAGGGGCAGTCCAGCTGCTTCTAGGCCCTAAAACATCCATACAACCCATAAAAACCCTAAAACCCTAAAACCCCATAACTTCACTAATAAAAAAGATAAACACACATGAGACATACCAAAATGAAAATAAAATAAAATAAAATAAGCTTAGACATAATAAGTGACCCTAGATTAAGCCTACATAAGCACCCCTAAGCAATAAACTTCCAATAAATACCAATAACAACACCATAACTACCCTATAAAACAAGGTAACCACCCATAAGGGATACCAAAATGAAGAGTAAAGAAAGGACATTAAGCTGAGACATAATAAGTGACCCTAGCTTAAGCCTCCATCAACACTACTAAATATTACCTAAAGATGAAAAAATCCACTCATAAAGGAGGTCACCCTGTTTCAATGGGGGCCTCTGCTTAGGTGCAGGTAGGTGGCTTAGGGGCGGTTGGGCCGCTTCTAGGCCTTTAAACACCCATACAACCCATGAAATACCCTAAAAACCCTAAAAACCCATAACTTCACTAATAAACAAGATAAACACACATAAGACATACCAAAATGAAATGAAAATAAAGTTAAATAAGCTGAGAAATAATAAGCGACCCTAGCTTAAGCTTACATAAGCACCCCTAAGCAATAAATACCAATAAATACCAATAACAACACCATAACTACCCTATAAAACAAGGTAACCACCCATAGGGATACTGAATGAAGAGAAAAGAAAGGACATTAAGCTGAGACATAATAAGTGACCCTAGCTTAAGCCTTCATAAACACTACTAAATATTACCTAAAGATGAAAAAATCCACTAATAACACCATAACCCAAATGACATCTTACATACCAAATACCCCCAAATATGCACTCCAAAGGCCTACCCATGTTTGGATCACCACATCCTCCCTTCAATCAAGAATGTCTCCATTCTTCCTTTGCCAACAACAATGTTCAAACACCTCTTCAGAATCTTTACAAACAGCCCATTTCTCTCTTCCACCCGATCCTATTCCATCCTAAGTGAACTTCTGAACCAGCATTTAAAGCTTCTTTAAAACTTCTCTTGCACCATGCCTTTAAATTCAATCTATCCCTGTGAAAAAATCTCTTTCTTCTGTTTCTGAATTTCAACTCTGGCTGTACCAGCCTCCAACAATGAAAAGTGATATCCAGTTGATCAGTCTTCCTGACTATAACCTTCTACCAGCATAAAAAATTTCCTCATTTTATAGTCTTGGGGGACTCCCAACCCTCAGTTTAAAGTCTTGGGGGACTAAAAGCCCTCAGTTTAAAGTATTGGGGGACTAAGAGCCCTCATTTTATAGTCTTGGGGGACTCCAAAAATCCTCAGTTTATAGTCTTGGGGGACTGCAAAAACCTGAATCACAGAACCCAGAACCAGAGATCAACCAGAAAAAGATTTAGAGAAGTAACTAACTTTCTGGGGTAACTGTATATAGAGCTGCCAGCCCATCAGTCACCCCCAAACTTTCCTTTACAAAATTAAGAAGTTCCCCCTTGGATTCTTCTGCCTTTAAGCTTCCACCTACACACACTGCCCGCCATTCCTCAGTTTATAGTCTTGGGGGACTTTCCATCAAAAAATCTTGAGCCCATAATTAAAAGATCAGTTTTAAGTCTTGAAGGACTTTCCAGAAAAAAATCTCGAAGATATATCCCATAAATAAAAGATCAGTTTAAAGTCTTGAAGGACATTCCAGAAAAAAAAATCTTGAAGATATAGCCCATAAATCCAAAACCAAAAACCATCAAAGCCAAAAAAAAATTTAACCTCCTTTAACAAATAAAAATAAATAAATTGGTATCCCCCAGCCATTTGATGAGCTGATCCCCTTATACCTTACCCACATCCAAGTGCACCTTGATGTGGTCACACCTAAAAAAAATGTTTATAATAATTTTTTTTTGATTTGGACTCCTTTTCTACCAAAAACATTTCCAGAGCCCTATCTTGAGTCTTTGAACAAACATAGCCTTGATATAAAATTAAAAGAAAAAAAGAGAAAAAAGAAAATAATCTTGTATCCACCACTTTCACAGCCAACACCCTAAAACCACATAGCAAAGCCAGCTCCAGGTCTACAGAAAAGATCACTAAGTGGGCTCCCTCCAATAAGTAAAAATGATGGGAGACCACCAGTGATCCACCACCAATCCAAAATTGCCAAAAGCCATCCAAGGCAATCCAGTTTAAAGTCATAGAGGACTAAAAACCTGAATCACAAAAAACAACACTAGAATTCAACTAGAAAAAAACCAAAGGCTTGAAACAGACATTCTGGGGTAACTTTTCTACAGAGCAGCCAGCTCATCAGTTACCCCCACACTTGCCAAAATAAAATCTAGAAGCCCCCCCTGGGTACCTTCTAACAAAAAAACAACATCCAACAAAATTAAACAAAACCAATAAGCATGAGGGGTCCAGCACTTGAAGACCAAAAGAATTTCCAGTTTAAAGTCATGGTGGACTAAAAACCTGTTAAAGAAAAAAAACCAATACTAGAATTCAACAAAATTAAGAGAAGGGGTTGGAAAGAGACAATCTGGGGTAACTGTTGTTAGAGCAGCCAGCCCATCAGTTACCTCCACACTTGCCAAAATAAAATCTAGAAGCGCCACCCCTGGGTACCTTCTAACAAAAAAAAGATCTTCCAACACAAATCTTCACCCATAAAAAACCAAAACCATTAAAAAACCATTAAAATTCTTGAAAGCCAAAAAAATCCAATTTAGAATTAAAATTTTGCAGTTTAACCTCATGCTGGAGGTTAGATAAAACCAATGATCATCACTTCTATCTTCATTTTCTTTTAAATAAAATACCCATCTTCACTTGAATTTTTCTTTTCTTCCATCTTCATTATACTAAGATTTTTTTTCCTTTTTTATATAGAGACTTGAACCAGAGAGACTGATAAGAGTTGGATAAAACAAAAAAAAATTCCTGACCAAATACATAGAGGCCAAATTAAGCAAAACTAATAAATTAAGTAGTTTATCCTCATTTCTGAGGAATCAGATTCTTGAAATCCAAAGGTTGAAACGAATAAGTTTGCCCCTAGGGCCTGAACCCCCTAAGCTCCTCTTCCAATTCTGATATCCCAACATCAGACCTCCAAAAAAATCTTCCATCCTCCTCCATAAACAGAGTCTACCATAGTTCACATCACCAGAATCAATAAATTCTCCACCCTTTGAAACATCTGGAACCTCCACCACATCTTTAAAATCAACCTCCATACCAGTGACATCCAAAACATCACAATTTTCCTCTTCCCTATAGGAATCTTGCTTAGAATCTGCAAAATCCTCCAGAATAACATCCATAACATCAAAATTAAAATCCTCCTCCAAGCAGAGACCTTCTGATCTTAATGGAACCACCTGAAAATAATTTTCCTCTATTAGAAAAAGATCCAAGACAGAATCTTTCTGTCCATCCAAAAATTCAACTGATACATTCTCCTCCAATAAGCCATTATCTGAACCTTCTAGTGCATACATCTGCAAAACATCCAGTGAAACACATTCCTGAGTTCCCATGGTATCCTCTGGAAAAGAAAAGTTAGCTTCACAAAAATCATCAGAATCACCATCTTCTGAAATTGATGGCGCCAACACCTCCCCAGAAGCTGAAATTTCCACCACAGTCTTCTGAACCTCTCTGTCAAACAGTATTTCCTCTCCAGATTCCACATCCCTATCCTTCACACCATCCAAATATACCAAAATAACCTCCTTTAAAACAGCCATAGCAGGAATCCTATTTTCCCCATTTGGAAGAGTCTTCATCAAGTCAGCCTTGAAAAGAATCTCCATAACCTCCACATTTACATTCCTACCCATGGCACTCCAAAATACATACTTGGCCCCATCTTCATGTGGTAATATATCATAATATACCAGATAATCCAGAGCCTCCCCAAACTCTTCCATAAATTCCCCATACTGAGAAAGAGAAGTTACACCACCTTTCAATTCCCACTTCCTAGCAATCCCATGAAGATCCACCATTGAGAAAGTAGTAGGCCACCTTTTAACCATTTCAATTTTCAACTTCCCCCAGTCCTGACTCCAATATCCTGCCATACCAGAAACTTCCTTCTCCACCTCCCTATTACCAATGAAAAAGATTACTTGCCTAACCATGTCCAACAGTGAGCCCCATCAATCTCAGAAGCAACCTCAAACCAAGCCAAAAACCCCTTTGCATCCTTCCCCAAAAACCTTGAACCATCCCAAGACTGAATCCTAACCATACTAGCAAATCCAAGTTACAGCCTCCAATATCCACCAAAGATAGCCAAATTCCCCCCCCCCCAATAGCCTTAAAGACCTAGGAGGGACCATATCCAACAGAAAAGAAGACCCCTAGATCAACCACAATGAGATATAGCACCAAACTCAAAATCCACCAAAGGAGATCCACCAAAGAGAGAAGCCTAGATCAACAGAGATTCCAAAAAGCCAACAGATTCAACCCCACGTTGGGTGCCAGAAATGTAGACAATCCTATAATACTAGCTATAGGCCTTGACCAAGGAAGTTGGAGAAAAACCAGAAAGAATAACCCCTGTCCCTTTAGAAAAACAAATGAGATTTACCTGTTGCAGCAAATTGGAGATCTGTTTGCTAGACCCTCTAATTAAACACTCTTGACCTCTTTAAAAGTGAAGATAATAGTCCCAGACAGACTGCCAGAAAGAGTTGAAATGAACATTTATATATTCCAACAAAAAACCAGAAATGAGACAGTGAGGAAAAGAGAGGTGATGAGTAAAGAGATGAGATGCTTCCCTAAAAATCTTCCCACACACGCATCATACAGCCAGTTCACAGACCACCCTGACCAATTCCCCACCCAAAATCCAGCTTTCCCAGCCTTTTTCATGCATAAAAGTGCATTTTAGCGCTTCCCCAGGGCCCAGGCGGCCACTCTGCTTCAAGGGAGTCCTCCGCTTAGGTGCGGGCAGTCCGCTTAGGGGCAGTCCAGCTGCTTCTAGGCCCTAAAACATCCATACAACCCATAAAAACCCTAAAACCCTAAAACCCCATAACTTCACTAATAAAAAAGATAAACACACATGAGACATACTAAAATGAAAAGAAAATAAAATAAAATAAGCTTAGACATAATAAGTGACCCTAGCTTAAGCCTACATAAGCACCCCTAAGCAATAAACTTCCAATAAATACCAATAACAACACCATAACTACCCTATAAAACAAGGTAACCACCCATAAGGGATACCAAAATGAAGAGTAAAGAAAGGACATTAAGCTGAGACATAATAAGTGACCCTAGCTTAAGCCTCCATCAACACTACTAAATATTACCTAAAGATGAAAAAATCCACTCATAACACCATAACCCCAATAACATCCTACATACCAAATACCCCCAAATATGTACTCCAAAGACCTACCCAGGTTTGGATCACCACACCGTCACAGAAGAAAAAATATGAGGAAACAATATAATTATATCTTTAATTATTTTTACCTATTAATTAGTCAAAATTTTATAAGTAATTTATGAAGGAAGTATAATTCATTAAATGAGAGGTAAAGGTGTATCTCTACTCTAGTAAATAATTAATTATTTACTGGGTATGTTTAGTAGCCTGGCTGACATCCCTGATGGGGATATCCAGCGTGAGTTAGGTATATTGTAGGGAGGGACATAAGGATATAAAATATGTGTATGAAAAATTTGTGTGAGAAAAATATGTATAAGGAAATTATGTGCAAAAAAAAAAAAAAAAAAAGTGTGAAAAATAAGTGTAAGAAAAATATGTTGCAAACAAGGGGAAATTTTGTTTTTTATTTTTTCCCAAAAAAATGAATTTTTTTTTTCATTATTTCATTTCATTTTTTATTTAATTTTTTTCTGTTTTTTTAGCTTTTTTTTTTTTTAATTATTTTTTAATCTTTTTTTTTTTTTTTTTTGAAAAAAAAAAAAAGAATTCTCATGGTTGCAAATGATTTTTCTTACACTTACTTTTCTCGCACTTATTTTTCTCGCACTTACTTTGCTTTCATTTATTTTTCTGACTATATGTCCCTTACTAAAATATCCCCAACTTGGACTGGATATCCCCATCAGGGATGTCTTACCTGGTGGGTAGTGTATTCTTTTGGTGGGAGATGAGAGGCAAGACATCCACAAGCCTTTCAGAATTATCTGTATTTTTCCATTATCATTGTCAAGGTACGCTTTTGGTCTAGAAGATTTGGTATGAAGTTTTACGAGGATTTTAAGGGTTAAAATGGATTCTCAACAATATGGTACATATTTCTTAATCTAAGTGATTTAATTACTCAAATAAAAGATGTAGGATTAAAATATTGATATAATTTATAGATTAGAGTTATGTTATTGTAAATACTAATGTTATAGAATATAAGAATAAGTTTGATTGTTTGTAATTGTAATAAAATAATGTAGTAATGGAATGATTAAAAAACAACAAAAAGAGAGGCCTTATATAGGCAAAGGAGGGACAAGGCACGGCAATCAAATTATGAAAATAGTAGTATGAGAGAAAAAAAAAGAATATTCCAGAAGGAGTATTTTAAAATAATAAAGTTGTTCTAAAAAGAAGGCGTCAAAAAGATGTATTTACAGAGTATGTCAGAAATACATCAATTTATTTAATATTTACTGTAGAAGTCAATTCTGAATAAGAAATTTGAATTTTTTGTATATATTTAATATTATTTGAATATTAAAATCTTATTTTAATTTTAAAATCTATTTTTTAATATAAATTTTTATTTCTTCCAACCTGTCAAATGAGCACGGTGTTAGAGAAAAAATATAAGGGACAATTTTATATTTAATTTTAATTATTTATTTAATTTTATCATTCTGTAATTAGTTAATTTATTATAAGTACTTTTAATGTAACTAATTAATTAAATAATTAAAATGATAAGGTGCGGCTTCATCCAGTAAATAATTAATTATTTCACTGGGTAAGTCTAGTAGCCTGGCTGACACTCCCTCACTCTAAAAAAAAACAATAAAAAAAATGCTATGATTTTTTCTTTTTATACTTTTTTAGTAGAGTAGGGAGATTAGATATCTCCTTCCCAGGTATCCAAGAATAATATTCAGATGATTTATTCTTGAATCTCAATAAGTATTCTGTACCTTTTTCAGCAGTGACTATTCTGTCATTTAGAATTTTTTCAATTTCTGCTGTTTCAGTGATTTCATTTGGGGTTTTCTTTGGTCTACCCCTCCTTTTTGGAAATAAATCACTATTGGATGTGTAAGGTTTCAAAAGAGATATTGGAAAAACAGGATGTTTTCTGTCATATGGGGAATACAGAATAACTTCAACTGCATTATCTCCAATCATTCTTCTGACAACAAATGGAAAAAAAAATGGATCTTTCAATTTGTTATTACCTTGTAAGTTGAAGTGGACTGTAGAAATCAACACTTCATCACCCTTTTTAAAAGTGTATTCTTTATGGGATTTGTCCCATCTTTTCTTCTCATATTCAAATGATTTTTCAATACATTTTTGAGCATGATTTCTACATAGTTGTTGCATTTGAAGAAAAGATTTTACACCAGGATGTATATCCAATTTAGGTATTTTGTTATTGAGAATTTGGGAAGGAGTATTAGGAACATATCCAAGCCAGAGCTCAAAAGGCTTTCTTTGAGTAACAGAATGAACAGTGCTATTATAAGCAAATTCTAACCCAGGAAGTAAGGTAACCCAATCATGAGTGAATCTGTCATTATCTTTATACTCAAGGCAAAAGGCACAATATCTTCTTATCATGTCCTCTAAATTCTGAATCATTCTTTCAGCTAAACTATCAGTCTGAGGGTGATGGGCAGTAGAAAGTTTCAGATCACAACCACAAACATCCATCATAGACATCCGAAATTCAGAAGTAAATTTAGGGTCTCTGTCAGAGATTATGGCTTTAGGAAAACCAGCAGTATTAAACATATGAGACCACCATAAGAAAGCTAATTCTTTAGTGGAAACATCCTTGTGGGTAGGGATAAATTTACACATTTTTTTGAGTCTGTCCACAATAACCCAACAAGAGTTATAACTGTCTTTACCAGCAATAGGTAATCCTGTTACAAAATCCATGTTTATTATTTGCCATGGAGCATCAGGAGGTTCAATATGTTGCATTAATACTGCTCTTTTACCAGTTAATCTTTTTGATTTTTGGCAAGAATCACAAGATTCAACATATAATTTTGTGTCTTCAGACATATTAGCCCACCAAGCAGTGTTCTTAATTCTGATCATTGTTTTGTCAAGATCAAAATGTCCAGCTTATATGTCATCATGACAAATTTTCAAGATGATTTCTTTCATAGAAGGAGGAATAACAATAACATTACTCAACTTTCTTCTATAATATAGATATCCTTCATCAATTGAAAATTTACCTTTTTCCAAAGCTTTTTGTTACTTTGGTGGAAGTGTTTTAATTAATGCTTGTATTGAGGCATTCTTGGATCATTTAATATGGTGCATAACTTTTTCAAGTCAGTGTCCTTATCATATGATTCCAGAATAAGCTGTAATAGCTCTTCCTCCATATCAACCACATATATCCCATGAATATGAATAATTTCATCCTCAGGATCATAAGCAGGATTAGAGTCATCATTTGGTAAAGGTAACCTTGATAACATGTCCACATTTGAATGAACAATACCAGCCCTATGAATAATTGTCATTCTCCCTCTGTACTCTTGAACAGCCAGCTGCCATCTGAACATATGTCTGTTAGATGTTTTCAAGTTTAAAAGGGATTTAACTGCACTGCAGTCAGTGACAAGTTCAAATTTCTGGTCATCTAGGTAATAATGAAGCTTTTCTAGAGCCCATACTACAGCTAAACACTCTAATTGAGTAGCACCATATTTCAATTCACTATTTCTCAAGGTTCTGGAAATATAACAAATTACTACTTCTGAAACTTTATTATTTATCACTTGTTTTTGATGGAGGGAAGCACCAAGACTAATGAAACTGGCATCAGTGTACAAAACAAATGGTTGATTAAAGTCAGGTAAAGAAAGAATTGGTGCTGACATCAAACAGTGTTTCATAGTGTCAAAGGCTCTTTGTCTTTCACTATTCCAGACAAAAGCAACATCCTTTCTAGTTAATTGGGTAAGGGGTAAAGCTATGACTTGGTAATTTTTAATATACTGTCTATAGTATCCACACATTTCCAAAAAAATTTGGAGCTCTCTCACTGTTGTAGGAGCCTTCACCTGTTGTATGGCTGCCACTTTGTTCTGGTCAACACATATCTGTAAGCCTGAAACAACATGACCAAGAACTTTTAAAGAATGGAAACCAAATTTACATTTCTTCAAAGCAAGTCTCATATTTATTTCATCCATTTTCTGGAATACTTTACACAGGTGTTTAAGATGGTCCTCAAATGTCTTTGAGAATATAATGATATCATCAATATAAACCATCAGCCATCCTTCAATTATCTCTTGATGTAATGTGTTATCCATTACTTTTTGGAAAACTGAAGGGGATTTTTTAGGGCCAAATGGCATCCTAATATACTTATAAATACCCATATGAGTGGTAATCATTAGAAAGTTCTGAGAATTTTTCTCAACAGGTACCTGGTGATATCCTTTATTACCATCCAAACAGCTGATATATTTAGCACCCTGTAAAGTTGCATGTATAGAGCTGATTCTAGGTAAAGGGTAGATATCATCAACAGTATAAGTGTTTAGTGCTCTATAATCACCACATAACCTGGCTTTATCTTTCTCATAAGAAATTAGGACAGGTGAGATAACACAATATTTAGGTGTTTCAACTACCTTTTCAATAATATTCATTTTTAAAAGGGTAGATATATTGTCTTCAATATCTTTTCTCTTTGTGGGAGAAGCAGGATAAGGCTTCTTCTTTAAACTAGGTGGTATATCAGTTAATAGGCAAGACAATGAAAGTTTCATTTCCTCTTTAACTAATCCCAGTTCATGTGATCCATGAGCAAAGGCCATAGGAAAAGATTTTATCAAGTTAATGATGGAATCTTTATCCTCACCAGAAAGTTGTTCTCCAAAAGAAGCATTTTAAATTTCAGATATAAGGGCCTGTATTTCTTTTGTAGATCTTCCTTTATATTGAACCACAGAATTACATGTGTTCAATTCTGGTTTTAATAATTTTTTAGGGGAGGAAATCTTAAATTTTCTCTTCCCATTCATCCCCATTGTGAAACATTGGTTTGAAGGATCCAATTTTATGCCATACTTGGTTAAAATATCATTCCCTACAATAAACCAATTGCTCAAGTTATCATTTTTCATGACAACAAAATCACAAATAGCTCTTACAAAACCATGTTTATATTTAAAAAACACTGTGGCTTTGTATTTACCAATGGGGGACAAAACAGAGCCATACCCTCTCCAATTTTCAGAAATGATAGGCATCAGTTTAGATTTATAGTCTTGATCTACTGAAGCAAGTGCTTTTTCAGATACTACGCTTCCTCCAGCTCCAGAATCCAGAACAACTTCAATGCTGGTTCCATTGATCAAGACTGGTGCCTTAAGAGGGGCAATAATAATTGAGCTATCCTCAATGTTCTTTATGATCTCAGCATCTTCAACTGTAGATAAATCATTGTTATCAATGTCAATAGTATTTAAATAATGGATATCCTCTTCAAGCATCAAGAATTCTTGTTGAGATTCATATGAAATATTGCTGGCACAATCACTTGATGTATCATCCAGTGCCACTGTGTCATCAGCATGCTCCTCTGTTTGTTCCACAAGATTTATCTTCTTGTCACAAACATGGACTTTCTGCCAAGGCTTGTTGCACTTGAAGCAAGTGTTTGTTGCATACTTCTTTGGTGCAACAGGGGCAGAAGGTTTACCAACCTTTTCCAGAGGTTTCTGTTGGTAAGTGGAGGGTTTCTCCAAAGGGGTCCTAGGAATGAATCTTCTGGCATCATACTTATTGTTTAGAAGTATCTCATTGCAAGTATTAATGAAAGAAGAGGGTTCTTTGGAGAACTCAGTCCTAGCCACTATCAAGTCTCTCAGAGACATTGGTAATTTATAGAGGATCCTGTCCTTCCATAAATCAAACTCCATATTTGGGTCCATTGCCCTTAAGATTTTTACAAGTTTCATTAAAAACTCAATAGGTTTATCAGTAGAAGAGCTATATCTAGTTTCCTCATACTGCCTTTGTTGAGCCATTCTGAACTTGGAGCCACCAAATTTTGCTTTAATTAATTTCTTCCAATCCTCCCATGAGTAGTCATTCCCATCCAGGAGAACAGATTCATACCACATCAGGGCAACATTAGTGAACAAAGAAATTAACTTGGACACAATTTCCTCATCTGGGAGTTTGTAAGAATTTTTTAAGTTATCAATTCTGCAAATAAATTGTTGCCAATCAGAGGAAGAATCACCATCAAATGTTGGGTACTGGTCAATTTTTGGCCAATTCTTTTGATTTGAAGGAGTCTCCTTAGTACTAGCTTGTTTCTGAGTAAGAAGCAGCTGTAATTTCTCTAATTGTGCTGAAATCTCATCGTTTAATCCTTCTGTTGCAGATCCTGGTGCATCATCAGTTTTTGATGGAAACTCAGTGTTATCAACAGGTATTTCTGGAGCTATTTTTACTTTAGATGAACTAGCCACAGGTACTGTTTGAGCATCCTGCACTATATGTTCCTTCACAGAAATGTCAGAATATTTTTGGTCATTTAACAATGAGTTCAATTTTTCTTCAATGGTTGTTAGTCTTGTTTTCATTCTTGGAAGACTAGATAAACTCTCATTGATAGTTGCAAAAGATAACTGATTTTTATTTTGAAAAGATGACAAATGGTCATTCAATCTTTTCAGATTTATCTTATCTATCTCTACCTCCTGGCAACAGGCGGATACAGTATCTTTTTGTTTAGACAAATCATTTTTTATATTTTGCCATAAAGCAACTTTCTTTTCATGGGTTGCTTTATAATGAGACAATTCATCAGAGACTCTCTGTGCTTCACTTCTTAATGCTTGATAACCCTGATCAGTTAACAAACTATTATATCTCTGAGTCAATTGCATATTGTTCATTATATGATTTTGCTTGGCAATAATATTTCTCAAGTGCTCATCATTAATTCTTGCTACATCTGGAGTGTTTCTCAATAAGGAAACTGAGTAACTTTCCAGACTCTCATAGAACTCAGGGTCAAGAGTTTCATCAATCACAGCCATATCAGGATTAATCATTGAGGTAGAAATTAAAAGTAATGGATTAGATACATGAGATATCTGTCTACTATTCCCAGCCTCTATAGGTCTCAAAGTTTCATCCTCCCTTCCAGATTTACCTGAAGGAACAGAGTCAGCCACAAGAAAAGGCACTTGAGAATCAATAGAGGGATGTACCAGGGTTTGCTGGGTATCACCATATTGGGCTTCCTTCTTCTTTTGCCTCCTTGATAAGGGTGGGGAGGAGTGGGGTTGACCTGGGTGGGCCTTGATGGACCTACCTGAGGTAACTGATGCTGGTTTTGAGCCAAGTAGTCCCACTGAGTGTTTAGCCAGTCCCACTGCCACTTGGACACTTCCACCTTCTCTTGGGACTGGGGAGCCAATTGTTGTTGATCCCTGGGAGGAAGAGGTTTCTTCTTCTCTTGGAGAAAAGTATCTGTTCTTCTCACCTTTTCTTCCAAGGCATCTACCCTTACCTTTAGTCTCAAGCTTTCTGTCCTTAACTCCTTTATGTGAGTAGACAGATTCTTTACCTGCTGAGACAATGGCATCTTTTTTATCCTGAAGCCTTTTGGAAGCTCTTCTGGTGGGTTTATCATAGGCTTCTGATCCTGAGTTGTGTCGACTAGGATTTCTACTTCTTCCATCTCTACATTCTGTTTGGGGCAAGGATTTATTAGTTTGAGAAATTCTTCTTGTTAAAGGAGAACTTACAGAAGTAGGCTCATCATAATCAATTAAGTCTAGTTCTTCTTCACGTGCAGTAAAACCACTTTGATCAGTCATTTTAAGATTCTACTGAAATGAAGGAAAAGAGACAAAAATTAATTAGTCTTTATTTTTAATTTTTATTTAACAGAAATAAAATAAAAATAAAAAATCTTTTTAGGATAAAAATCAACTTAAATCAAATTAATAAAAAAAAATTTAAAACCAGGATAATGCAATCAACTGTAGAAATAAATTAGAATTTCTATTAATTTTTATTTTCAGGATTTAAATCAACTAATTTATTACCAGGATTTATTGTCAACTGAAATAATCAAATATGAATCTTTATTAATAAAAATTATTTTAACTGATTAATTAACTACCAGGACTTAATGTCAACTGAAGTAATTTAAATATGAATTTTATTACTTAAAAAGATTTATTGGATTACCAGGACTCAAAGTCAACTGAAGTAATGAAATATAATTATTTATTAAAAAAAATATAATTGTCAGGACAATTTGTCAACTGGAACAATTAATTAATCAGGACAAATGTCAACTGAAAAATTATAATAATTATTTTATTTAATAAAAAATATTATTGTCAGGACAGTTTGTCAACTGGAACAATTAAAATTCAAATTAATCAGGACAATTGTCAACTGAAAAATGATAATAATTAATATTAATATATAATTGTTTTATTACCTCTGGGACTAAGAACAGTTATTGCTCTATTATGGTCAACCAGGAAAAATAAAAAAGATATAATAATAAAAATAAATTCCAATTACCAGACACCTCCCCCTGCAAAATGAGCAAATTAATGCCACTTACAGAGTGCTGAGTAAAAGGAAATACATAGCAAATGAAGAGTGAAGAGTAACCCACAAATAGTAATCACAATAATTACCACGATATATACGATCTTTAGTCAGTATATGAACTTAAATTTTGGAGCGCAGTTCGATTCCTGTTCGCAGCAAAAACTTTTATCACGTGACGTATGACGTTCGTCATTTTCTTGCCTCCACTCGTCCTTTACAGGTGCTTCTACGCCGATGGTCCTCTCGATTATGCCTCCAGTAATGTTGCGCCGTCGATATTTCGGAAAGGTTCCCAATTGTCAAGGTATACTTTTAGTCTAGAAGATTTGGTACGTAGTTCTATGAGGATTTAAAAGGCTTAACTGGGTTCTCAACAAATTTGTACGTATTTCTTAATTTAAAGATGAATTTTTTACTCAATAAAAGAGGTAGGATTAAAATATTAATATAAATTATAAATTAGAATTACGCTATTGTAAATACTAATAATATAGAATATAAGAATAAGTGTTTAGTTGGTTATTGTTGTAATAAAATGAGTTGGTAAAATAGATTGATCAAAAGACAACAAAAAGAGAGGCCTTTTATAGGCAAAGGAGAGACAAAGCACGGAAATCAAATTCTAAAAACAGTAGGAAAAGAGAGAGAAAAAGAACATTCCAGAAAGAGTATTTCAAATAATAAAGTTATTCCAAAAAGAAGGCGTCAAAAAGATGTATTTACAGAGTATGTCAGAAATACATCAATATTTTTAATATTTACTGTAAATGTCAATCCCAAATAAGAAATTTGATTTGTTTGTATATATTTAATATTATTTGAATATTTAAATCTTATTTTATCTTTATATTTTATTTTCTTTAAATATAAAGTTTTATTTTTCCCAACCTGTCAATTGAGCACGGTGTTAGAGAAAAATATAAGGGACAAAATTATAATTTTAATTTTACTTATTTATTTAATTAATTAATTTAATTTTTACATTCTGTAACTAGTTAATTTATAACTAATTTTAATGTAACTAAATGATAATTAAATAATAATTAAAGATGATAAGGTGCGGCTTCATCCAGTAAATAATTACTTATTTCACTGGGTAAGTCTAGTAGCCTGGCTGACATTTAGTCTCAAGCTTTCTGTCCTTAACTCCTTTATGTGAGTAGACAGATTCTTTACCTGCTGAGACAATGGCATCTTTTTTATCCTGAAGCCTTTTGGAAGCTCTTCTGGTGGGTTTATCATAGGCTTCTGATCCTGAGTTGTGTCGACTAGGATTTCTACTTCTTCCATCTCTACATTCTGTTTGGGGCAAGGATTTATTAGTTTGAGAAATTCTTCTTGTTAAAGGAGAACTTACAGAAGTAGGCTCATCATAATCAATCAAGTCTAGTTCTTCTTCACGTGCAGCAAAACCACTTTGGTCAGTCATTTTAAGATTCTACTGAAATGAAGAAAAGAGACAATAAGATTAATTAGTCTTTATTTTTAATTTTTATTTAACAGAAATAAAATAAAAATAATAATAATAATCTTTTTAGGATAAAAATCAACTTAAATAAAATTAATTTATTAATAAATAAAAAAAAATTTTAAAACCAGGATTATAATATAATCAACTGTAGAAATAAATTAGAATTTTTATTAATAATTTTTAGTAATTTATTTTCAGGATTTAAATCAACTAATTTATTACCAGGACTTATTGTCAACTGAAGTAATCAAATATGAATCTTTATTAAAAAAATTTTTTATTTAACTGATCACTTAACTACCAGGACTTAATGTCAACTGAAGTAATTAAATATGAAGTTTCATTTTAAAATTTTATTAAACTGATCACTTAACTACCAGGACTTAATGTCAACTGAAGTAATTAAATATGAGTTCTATTAAAAAAAAATTTATTGAACTACCAGGACTCAAAGTCAACTGAAGTAATTAAATATGAATTATTTATTAATAAAAAAAATATTATTGTCAGGACAATTTGTCAACTGGAACAATTAAAATTTAAATTAATCAGGACAAATGTCAACTGAAAAATTATAATAATTTAATATTAAAATATAATTATTTTATTACCTCTGGGACTAAGAACACTTATTGCTCTATTATGGTCAACCAGGACAAATAAAAAAAAATATAATAATAAAAAATAAATTCCAAATTACCAGACACCTTCCCCTGCAAAATGAGCAAATAAATGCCACTTACAGAGTGCTGAGTAAAAGGAAATACATAGCAAATGAAGAGTGAAGAGTAACCCACAAATAGTAATAACAATAATTTCCACAATATATACAACGTTTAGTCAGTATATGAACCTAAGTTTTGGAGCGCGGTTCGATTCCCGTTCCCAGCAAAAACTTTTGTCACATGACGTATGACGTTTGTCGTTTTCTCGCCTTCTCTCGTCCTTTACAGGTACTTGTACACCGATGGTCCCTTTGATTACGCCTCAATTAACGTTGCGCCGTCGATATTTCGGAAAGGTTCCCAATTGTCAAGGTACACTTTTGGTCTAGAAGATTTTGTATGAAGTTTTACAAGGATTTTAAGGGTTAAAATGGATTCTCAACAATATGGTACATATTTCTTAATCTAAGTGATTTAATTACTCAAATAAAAGATGTAGGATTAAAATATTGATATAATTTATAGATTAGAGTTATGTTATTGTAAATACTAATGTTATAGAATATAAGAATAAGTTTGATTGTTTGTAATTGTAATAAAATAATGTAGTAATGGAATGATTAAAAAACAACAAAAAGAGAGGCCTTATATAGGCAAAGGAGGGACAAGGCACGGCAATCAAATTATGAAAATAGTAGTATGAGAGAGAGAAAAAGAATATTCCAGAAGGAGTATTTTCAAATAATAAAGTTGTTCTAAAAAGAAGGCGTCAAAAAGATGTATTTACAGAGTATGTCAGAAATACATCAATTTATTTAATATTTACTGTAGAAGTCAATTCTAAATAAGAAATTTGAATTTTTTGTTTATATTTAATATTATTTGAATATTAAAATCTTATTTTAATTTTAAAATCTATTTTTTAATATAAATTTTTATTTCTTCCAACCTGTCAAATGAGCACGGTGTTAGAGAAAAAATATAAGGGACAATTTTATATTTAATTTTAATTATTTATTTAATTTTACCATTCTGTAATTAGTTAATTTATTATAAGTAATTTTAATGTAACTAATTAATTAAATAATTAAAATGATAAGGTGCGGCTTCATCCAGTAAATAATTAATTATTTCACTGGGTAAGTCTAGTAGCCTGGCTGACAATCATTATACACCAAGTAGGATATCCCCAATGGGGATATTCAGCATGAGTTGGGGATATTGTTAGGAGGGACATAAGGTCAGAAAAATAAATGTTAGAAAAATATGTGTGAGAAAAATATGCTGAAGGAAAATATGTTAAAAAAATAAATAAATAAATAAATAAAAAAATAAAAAATAAAAAGCGAGAAAAATAAGTGTAAGAAAAATATCTTGCAACCAAGGGGAAATTTTGTTTTTTTAATTTTTTTCTCTCAAAAAAAAAGATCATATTTTTTTTAATTTATTTTTGAAAATAAAATTCTCATGGTTGCAAATGACTTTTCTCACACTTACTTTTCTTGCACTTGCTTTTGTTACATTTATTTTTCTGACCTTATGTCCTTCCCTCAAATATCCCCAACTTACGCATGGATATCCCCATTGAGGAAATCTTACTTGGTGTGTAGTGTATACAGGCGATTTTATGCAAAATATTCTCGGCAAGAGTTAGGGGAAATGAATCAGATTAGGGATGCTGCTACATTGTGCAGATAAATGAACAGTTGTATTGAGTATACAATCGGATCACAGATTAACGCCCCAGGCTGAAATTCCACATATTTCTAGTTACATTATTTATAGACTTATATTATAATAGATATAAAACGTAATGTCAGGTAAGGCGAACGAATTTTTTCTGCAAATCAAACCCCAATGATCTAATATTCTGACAACAAAGAAAAAAACAGGGCATATAATAATAGCAAGCTTCCACCAAGTCAGTTAGCATATATTTCAGGAATGTATATTAACTTCTTACTAAAATTAGTTCATTTAATGAGAAAATTCAAGAAGAAAAAAAAGACTATTCATGAGTTGCTAAGGACTAAATTTGTTTTTCTGGTTCCCTGCTGACTTGACCAGTTAGCTATATAGTGAAATTAAATGATGTTCACCAAATCACTTAATAGCTGATTTTTTTTATTAGGCGATTTTGATCATAGGCGTGACTATGGATGTCATGTTTCTCATTGGTAGAATCAAATCTATGATGATGAATTGATTCCAAATATTGTTAGGTTCCACACATTCTTCAATCAATCAAATCGCCGTCTCTTTTCTCGTTCTTCGGGTGCAGGTCTATTAGCAATACCACTGTCTCCTGCATCATCATCATGAAATCTACGTTTATCAGGCCCACTGTCATCTTCTCTTTTAATTCTTCGATCATCATCCCTACTTGTTCGATGGCGATGACTGCGGTCACGATCACGATCTCTGTCACGATCTCTGTCTCTGTCTCTTTCACGGTCGCGGTCCCGATCACGGTCTCGACCACGATCACGATCCCGGTCTCGATCTCTGTCGCGGTCTTCATAGTCATCACGCCTTCTAGATGAAGAATCTTTTGGTCCAGATGGCGGCTGTGAAGTAGATGAGTTTCCAATACCCCATTTGGAGTCTTGATTTGATGTTGCTGCTGTGGTGGCGTTCGTGGATGGAGGAGATGAAGTGCTACCAAAGTGGGCCGATTGAAGTCCAGCAGTGAGACCATTATTGGTGGGAGCATAAGAGCTATGAAGAGCAGATCCATTGGTGCTTGGCCGTTTACGCCATTCGTCAATAGTTTGGCGTAATTGAAGATAACCAATATGCATCTGAATGAGGATGTGGAAAAAGAGGATATGAGAGAGGAAAAGGAATTGAGTGAAAGAAACAGATATATTTATACAGCTCAAGGTGAGGTGACTGCTAACCTTGCCACCAAAATGGTCAGCTAACCGGCGATCACTATCTAAAATTGAAAGGTAAGCACCACATATATCGCAGACCCGAAGTTTTTGATGGCCGGAAGCACCGGAAGTTTCTAAAAAATAAGAAAAGGGAAGAAATGCTATTCTTGAGAGCAGAAAAAAAAATAGAGATGAAAGAAGAAAGACGAACCTGTGAGCTGTTGAAGTTCACGTTCTTTTTCGAGTTTTTCGGCTTTTAAGGCTTCAGCTTTTTGAAGTTCTTGCATGGATTGTTCGACTTGACCAGATTCACCTGAAGGGGAAGAGGGGAATCAATGAAATCCAGTCAACCATGATATGAAAGTGATGAAGATTACTAACCCAAAGCTTCAACTTCAGCCATAGCGCCTTCATAAGCGGTTTGAATTTCACCTATTTCACGCATCTTGAAAAAACAAAGAGAGAGAGAGAGAGAGAGAGAGAGAGAGAGAGAGAGAGAGGGTCAGAAAAAATGAATGAGATGAGAATGAAAGATGAGGGATATATACCAAGGCAGTAGTCCGATTATTTTCTTCGGGAGTTTTTTCGAGACGCTTCTGAGCAGCCCTGATTCTACGATCGCACTCGTCGACAAAAGAAAAGATGTTATTTTCGTATTCCCTTTGCATGGCGGCGACTTTAAGAGAAGCAGAAGGTCAAATGATGGAAAGATGAAAAAGAAAAGATAACGTACGTTCATGGGGAGAGACGATATCGGTAGATTCTTCAGGGTTATCGGATTGAGATCTGGCGAGGGCGGCTTGATATTCGCCTTTGAGCTTTTGGGAGTGATTTTTGGCACAAGCGCCGAGATCCATTTTCTGGAGAAGGAATCATTAACAAGGAATAAAATGAGAAGAGGAAAAAAAAGGCTGAGAAAAACAAGAAAGAATAGGTACAGTGTTTGTGAAGAGGTCATGGGGACAAGCACCGCAGAGATAGGATCGACAGACTTTGGGATCGGTGAATTTGAGATCCTGGAAGGAGAAAAAGAGAGTGAGAGAGAGATTTGATTGGATGGAGGGAAAAGAAAACGCACGACTTGGATCTGAGAAAAAGGGAGATGAGTAAATTAGACAAGGAAAAGGATAAACAGATTAGATCGATCGGATGGACAAATGAAGTAGACGAGAAAAAGGATAGATAAATTAAATAGAACAGGAAAACGATAAATACAATTCCCATTGCCTCCGCGCCCATAAGATGTTCAAGGTTCTGTTGGAGAGATGAGAGATCAGTGGTGACGTCATCTGGACAGGGGTGGAAATCCGCGCACTTTTTTCTGCAGCTCAGCAAGACGCCCCATGTTGAGATATATAAAGGGAGGGGATGAGGGGTAAGTGAGCGGATGAGTGAAGTTGGATTGCCAGGCGACTGATAACTTTATATTGCATATTGCATACCCCTACTTGCATAGCCTAGATTCATATCCTTTTACATCCGTCTCACTCTCCACCACTCATCCTTCTTACAATGTTGGTCCCATCATCTTCTCTCAATTCTCATTTACTAACCTTTTTCTTTCTCAAAATTAGGTATCAAGACAATGCTGCTGGTTATATTCCCAATACCCAAATCCCTTCCTCTCCTTCTCGTGCACGCAAACCTCTCCAAACCCTTAGACCTCTCACCATTGCTCAATTAGCTCTTGCTTCCTATTCTCACTCGGATGCTGATCCTTTGCTCTCAAATCATGAACTCGGAAATATTTCAATTGTTGCTCAAGTCCGGCGCGTCACAAAAGCTACTTCCAACATCACCCTTCAAGTCGAAGACGGCACTGGTACCATTGAAGTTAGAAAATGGATCGATGCGGCTGATGACCCTGATCAGTCTTCTCATGCTCAAAGTTACAACTCCTTCAATGAACTTGACTGGCTCCGGATCGTCGGTTCTATGAAATCGTTCAATAACAAGCGTCATATCAGTGCTCTCTCTTTACGTCCCATCACTGACTTCAACGAAATCAATTATCATCTTCTAGACGCCCTACGTGTCACCCTATATCTGGAAAATGGAAACCCTCTCTCTCACAACACTAATCAAAACCAATCTCACAATCATAGCAACCATCTGCCCCTTACCTCCTCCTCAAAAAGAGATCAACAAATTGCCGCGGTCCTTGCTACCCTCAACCCTCGTTCTCGACAAATTATGTCCATTGCTTATGCAGAACATACTCCTCCTGAAGGCACCACACTTCATGATATTTCCGCAGCCATCAATCTTGATGTTTCAACAGTCTAGTTCGTCTTTTTTCTTCTGCTCTTGTCTTTATCCTGATCTTAATTCTATGACACCCATCCTTCGACCTTCTTTTTTTCTCACCATATGAACATAGTGATGAAGTTCAGAAACTCATTTCCGACGGCCATCTTTACAGTACAATTGATGAAGATCAGTTGAGTCACGTGATATTTCTCATCTTTCAACGCGTCTTTTTTGATTCCTGACGCGTACTTTTTGTCCAATTCGATTCAGTGTTGCTCACACACTTTAAACCAGTAACAAGTTACCTATCTAACTTCCTTATCTTCACAGCAACATTAGAAATGATCATTTAAGCGCCTGTGAGAAAAACAGCAATAGCTGGTGGCAGGTGATCATCTTCCAATTGAATTTAAGTTCCCATGAAAAAGAAGTGGAGTAAATTTGGGCTTGTGGCGGGACAGTATGGTGTTGCAGCAAAGTATGTATGAAGAAGAAGAGGGTGAACAAAAAATATAGTGATGAATAAGAAATGGGTGGCATCAAAGTTAAAAAGTTGCCATTATGAATGGCCTTTTTTTCTGCCAAGTATGCCATGATTAATGTTTCATATACGGCATGTGCCCTGCACAAAAAACTATTGTTTTTTCTGTAAATTAAAGTTGTTCTTGGAGTTAAGATTTTTTTTTAAAAAAAAATTCATACAATTTCACTCTGCTGTGTGCCTAGAGGAGGCAAAAGTGTATATGATGTACTTAAAACTTGGTGAAGCATTAAATAGGGGGGGGGGGGGGGTAAAAATGGGCAAATTGGTGCTTAAATTAATTGTTTGTCTCTATAGGGATAATGATGGTGGTTTATGTTTAGGGATTCACACACTTATTCATTTCTCATCATCTAAGTTTTATATGCATGCTTGCTGCGACATAGTTGAGTACAGAACACCCACCCCTCAACTAGTTGCAGCACAATAGTAGAGCTAGGAGAAAAAGAATAAGGAAATAATAATAAAATATACATATGTGCAGAATTGCTTGTTGTCATATTGTGTTACTTATTAGAAGATATAGGGAAAAAAGGAAAAAGAAAAGAAGAAGAAGAAAAATATTTATGATGCAATTTTAAGATGTTTCAGAGAGGCTTCATGTGGACTAGCAGTTAATAGTTTTGCGAGAAAATCAGCTAATTGATCACCACTGCTGACCCAAGTGATTGTTGTGTATTGACAATATACAGCCAAGTCACAAAAGCTAGCGGAATTTTTGATGAAAAAATAAAAGTTTTGCCAACAAAAAAATGATTTGCCTATTCAAAAAGAAGGACCCCTGCCCTATCCCTGACACTTATGAATAGGCAAATCATTTTTTGGTGAGAACAACTTTGATTTTTTGGTCAAAAATTCCGCAAGCTTCTGCAACTTGGCTGTAAATGTTCATTGACATAATAGGGGGTGTCAAACATTACCATATACACCTTTCAAGCAAGCCTCAAAAAAGGTACCAAGTAAGTCATTTTAACTCAAATGACATACCCCATTAACTGGTATACTTCAACAGCATGCTTTTCCCTACACACGCCATCTGTTGGGTACATCCAGGCCCCTCAAGCACTTCTTCCCCTTAACTTGATTAGTCAGCATTAGGTACACACACACCCATACCTTAAAATTTTTCTTCACCTAATCCTTATGAGCTTATTTCTACACACACAGTACACAGTGTATCAAATCTTAAGGCACCCTAACCTCATACTCTAACACTTAATTTATCCCACCCTTGATTACTCTTGCTCTTATTTTTTTCCTCCAAACACTAACATGACTCCTTCACTTTTTCAACAGCTTCAAACCACTACTGATGCTCTAGCCCTTGATCTTTTGGTTGGGTCTGAACCAGATTCTGATGCTGAGTTTGATTTTTTTTATATGAATCACCTGAAAGAGAGGCTCTACCTTACTTCCTGAACCCCATCCATTTGCCATCAACCACAATATACACTTCAAAAACTTTCTGAAATACCTGATCCCCGTTTTCAAAAAAATTTCCAAACTACTTATCATGGCTTTAATTGCCTACATGATTTGATTCATGATCACTCTATTAACCACAACAATTCTCATTGCCCACAGAGGGACCCTGCAATACAAATCTCTGTGGCACTTTGTCAATTTGGTTCAAATGAGAATGGTGCTGCCATAATTCATCTTGAGAATATCTTCAGTATAAGTCATCAAACAGTAGATTTATAAAGCAAGAGAACCATCAAAGCCATCTGTTCACTTCAATCATAATTCCTCACATGGACCACTAAGGAGATTAGACTGAAAAACTCACAGGTCATGCAAAATAAAGAATTCCTGGATGTATTGGTTTTGTTGATGGCACAACCATCCCTTTGAGCCAAAAGCCTGAAAAGGATGGAAATAATTATTTTGATTGGAAAAAGAGGTCAGTGCTTATCTATATCTTACATATTCCTACATATAATACTAATCCTCTCTTAATTTTTCTTTTTTCAGGTATTCTATTGCTCTCCAATTAGTTTTTGATATAATTAAGAAGCTTATTTCATTTCATGCCAGCTTTCCTGGTGCTTGCCATGACTCTCCAGTTTTTCAACAAATGATGATTTATCAAAACCCTGAGAAATACTTTGATGAAAATCAATATATTTTTGCTGACTCTGCTTACACCAGTGGTACACATGTGATCGCAGCCTATTAATGGGGCTGGTGATGAAAATAGTAAAAAATCACAACTCAACACTCATCTTTCCAAGTCTCAAGTAACTATTGAACATGCAATTGGAATTTTGAAAGGTAAATTTACTTCACTAAGGGAAATTAGGAGTCCTCTTTGTAACCAGAAATAAATGAATGTTATGATAAATTGAATCATTTCATTATTGATACTACCTAATCTCCTTGCACACTTAAAGGATGAATGGAAAAATCTTTATGAAGATAAAATTCTCAAACCACCCCCAACTATTGAATCATCCTCCATTTCCTCATCCCAACTTGGTAGAATGAGCCCTAAAATTCTCCCAATCACTCTTTCTCACTTTGAAAACACAGATTGATTATCTAATAGTACTAAAGTTCTTTCTTTATTTCTTCCTTGATATCATTATGAAAGTCTTTTAAATATCTTGTATATTTTTTTGTACCTCATTAAACCATTCTATGTGTTTTTCACTTACTAACCTACTAATTTCTAATAAATGTTTGACTACTCCTTCTTTTAATCCTTCAACTTTCTTATCAATTACCTCCATGATAGCTTCTTCTTGCTTAGTATCCTTTTATTCCAATATCTAATTCCAAATACTATCTTCATCCTCTGAATATTTACTATGAATTGGTGACCTTTTTTTACCTAATTAAGCTTGATTATTTAGACATATATTTTATATTTCAAAAGATTACCTTAAACTCATTAGTAATATTTATCTTTATCGTTTTTCTTTGACTATGTTCTTCTGTTGAATCTTCATCATCATCAATAACCACTTTTTCAGTATGATTTGTTTTATCTAATGGGCTAGCAGAATTCATACATATCAATTTAAAAGATATCAGTGATAGATAATAATGGAATTTATCTTACATTAAATTTCTTTCTGCCTCATTAGACCAGTACTTAGCAGACATAAATTGGCCTTGAGTATCTGTATTGAGTTTGAGGACATTACATTGTAAATGATGCCATCAACATCATTCACAAGTTTAAGTAAATCTCTTTACTCTGGAGATTTTAACAAAATAGTAATTGGACCTTTCACAATGAGTGCAAGGAATGCAGTATTACCTTGTAAGCTTATAGTTATTTGTATGATGCTCCTTTGAAGTAGATAATAATTATGGTGGAGACTTCATATATAGAAGCTATAAAGGACTAGGTAAGATTTTTGAATGTCACTAGAAAGGACAAGATGAAATCTTTGAGTCTTTCTAGAAATCTACTATGATTTTTTGAGGGAAGGAACTACCTTTTATATATTCCTCACTCATACTTCTGTCAATTTTTTATTTTGAGATTTTTTGTTTGTTTGTACCATCTTGAGGATCAAATCAATTAACCAAAAATGGATTGAAGGATCCTAAACTTTTCCATCTTTCTAAATCTTCATCCATTTGAGTGGAACTTGAACTTTTAAATAAAGAATAAATACCAAGTATGGGTATAAGAAAAATGATTTCAATAAATTATATCATGATAAAATCTTACCAAGAGATTTTCACTTTTCAAATCCAGTTCTCCATCCTAGTCAAATCATGATTCCTCCTAATAAATTTTTCTTCTTTAATAATTTTTTAACTAAAGCCATTTGATATAAAGTTGAAACTAGATCCAACAATTTTTTGAAGACAATATCTTGAACTACATTGAATTAATGAGCCTCTAAAATAAATTGAGGTTTATATCCATTACTGACAACTGCAACAATAATATCCATTCCACCAGTAGCTAAGTTCTTGAGTCTTTCAGTAAAGATTTTGGATAATGTTTCTTCTTAAAAATTGTAGTTTTGTACAAATTCAGATTTTCTAAGAGTCCAAAGTAAGCTCAACCCCATTTTTTCATTCAAATTAATTTATGTTTTTGATATGAAGATTTCTTCTCATTAGAAATGGATGATTTTATATCAGATATGATGTTTGAATCTTTTGACAGTGTATACTAGTATTTAAGTATGATTTAATAGTAATTATTAATGGTACTACTACTAATATTAAATAATTTAATGATTAAAACTCTGAGAAAGATAAATAAAACAGTTATTCTCAATTCTTAACTAACAATATTTGTATTGATTTGGAATAGTGGTGGAAAATAGGCTTAATAAAATATGGTTACAGCTAATATAAAGATAATATCAATTTCTAAGGGCTTTTAAATATATATTTGTATGTGCTAATTATTGTTTAATAATGTTTATTTGAAATTTAGTTAGTAAGTGATTTCCAATAACCTGTCAAATCCTCTCTTACTTGTATTGAAATTCACTGGAATGCACAGACCTTCAATCCAGATGATGTCATCACTATCCCTGGAAATTACAGCACTGTTAGGGCTCATGAATTCCCCATGGAATCCACTCTAAGCAGTTTCAACAAACATACCTCCAGTAAGGACCCTCCATCACAATTAATGATATTCTTGGGGGTCCCTAATATCTAGAAGGTATTTTGAGTGGTCCAATGGCGATGAAGGTTCGGGAAGCTCAGGATTTAAATATTAGTGTATGTATTTAAAATTCTTATATTTTACCCAATTAAAAGGTATGAATTGTAATTATTATTATCAATTTATAACTTAAGATATTTAATTGTAAATACAAAAAAATAGGTAATAGTAGTAATGGATTTTAATTTGTATATAAAATTGTAATGTGAGTAAAGAATGGAATGAATGAAAACAGAAAAATTGAGGGGACTTATATAGGCAACAAGAGAGAGAAAAATATGGTACCACATCCTACATACAAGAATATCACAGGGAGAAGATCCCACAATAAAATTTTCAAATTAAAATATTTTCTTGAAGGAATGTTCTATATACAGTATTTTGTGTATATGTCAAGGTAAATAAAAATATTTGATTTTTTTTCTTTAATATTGAGTATTTTTATACTCTAATCTACTTTCCAGCTGTCATTAAGATTCTGTCAAGGAATAAGAAGTAAGGGAGCTTTATAATTATATATTTAATTTAATTTTACTTATTAACTAGTTAAAACATTACAAGTAATTTATAAAGTAGATAAAACTAATAAAGTGAGAGGTAAAGGAGTAGCTCTACTCTAGTAAAAAATTATAATTATTTACTGGGTAGGTCTAGTAGCCTGGCTGACACCCCCTCACTACAAAAAAAAAAAAAAACAATAAAAAAATGCTATGATTTTTTCTTTTTATTTTTCTTTAGTAGAGCAGGAAGGTTAAATATGTCATTCACAGGTACCCAAGAATCATATTCAGAAGATTTATTCTTAAATCTCAATAAGTATTCAGTACCTTTTTCAGCAGTGATGATTCTGTCATTTTGAATCTTATCAATTTCTGCTGTCTCAGTGATTTCTTTAGGAGTTTTCTTTGGTCTTCCCCTCCTTTTTGGGAATAAATCACTATTGGATGTGTAAGGTTTCAAAATAGATATTGGAAAAACAGGATGTTTTCTGTCATATGGAGAGTACAGGATAGCTTCAACTGCATTATCACCAATAATTCTTCAGACAACAAATGGATCTACAAAGGGATTCTTAATTTGTTATTACCTTGAAAATTAAAGTTGACTGTAGAAATCAATAATTCATCACCCTTCTTAAATGTGCATTCTTTATGGTATTTTTCCCACCTCTTCATCTCATATTCAAAAGATTTTTCAATAAATTTTTGAGAATGACTTCTGCAAAGTTGTTGCATTTGAAGAAAAGATTTTACACCAGGATGTAAATACAATTTAGGTATTTTATTATTGAGAGTTTGGGCAGGAGTATTTGGAACATATCCAAGCCAGAGCTCAAAAGGCTTTCTTTGAGTAACAGAGTGAAAAGTGCTATTATAAGCAAACTCCAGACAAGTAATTAGGATGACCCAATCATGAGTGAACCTGTCATTGTCTTTATACTCAAGGCAAAAGGCACAATAAATTCTTATCATGTCCTCTAAAATCTGAATCATCCTCTCAGGTAATCAATAAGCAAGAGGGTGATGGGAAGTAGAAACATTCAGATCACAACCACAAACATCCATCACAGACATCCAAAATTCAGAATTAAATTAAGGCTCTCTGTCACAGATTATGGCCTTTGCAATACCAGCAGTATTAAACATATGAGACCACCACAAGAAGGCTAATTCCTTAGTGGAAATATCTCTGTGAGTAGGAATGAATTTACACACACCACACAATATTTGGGGGGGACTTGCTAGCAAGTCCTCAACTTGAATTCAGATGGAATTCAGACTGAACTCAGAATGAACTCAGACTGAACTTTGCTTTGAACTCATCTTGAGCTCTTAACCAAAAATGGATGAGTCTGTGCTGGAATAATAGTGAAAGTTTAATGAATAATTTATAGAAATAATAACAAGGGAAGATTAATAACCTGATCCATTCACAGAATTTTTTTCATAAAACTCATTTTCATTTTCATTTTGAATTTCTCCTGCTCATTAAAAAGACTTAAAATTATACTATTTATTTCAAAAACATCACTTTTAACCTCTCTAATTATTTTATTCTATTTTTTTTTTTGAAAAAATAAAAAATAAGATCAGTGGTTCTTTTTAATGATTACTTCTTTTAACCAAGAATTTGAAGCTTTTATTTTTTAATTTAAACTGTATTACCTGTTTTTTTTTATTTTTATTATTTCTGATTATGCAATATAATTATTTTCAATTCAATGGAATTATTTAATAAACATATTGAACCATCAAAATTCTCAAGTTTCTATTTTAGAATACTGTGAAAAGACTCATAATTAAAAAAAATAAAAGATAGAAATATGTTTTCCTAATTTCAGTTTCAATGAAGTCCTCTAATAGTTTCTTTACCCTAAGAACTAATAATTGATAAATTGTTTAATTATATGTCTAGAAAGAAGTATTACTATTATACAAGTGAATTATAATCCAGTTTTTTCAATTTTTGTATGCAAGAAGATGATTAAAATTAAAAGGAAATATCTTTTTGCTCTTTTTTTCTATTGAATATTCAACTACTAAGAATTTTCACAATATAAATTTATTCAATGTAATACATATATGATATTCTGGAACTCTTCATGATTTATTTCATCAAAATTCCATGTAAATATGGTTATTTGGTAGAGTAATTTCATGAGTTGAAATAATTAATCACTACTTAGTGAATTTTTCATATGAAAGACTAAAATTCAAGCTAGATGTAAGAATTAAAAGAAAATAAAAACAAAGTACTATAAATTTATTTAAAATTTAATTTTAGTGCTTGATTTTGCATCAATGCTGTATTGTGGGATAATTTTAGTGTCAACCTGGGAATAAGCACCATATAACTTTCAAAGTGTTCTCACATTAAAAAATGTGCTTCAGGTAAATATTTTGATAGTATTATTGTTAAAGAACTGAATTAAATAGTTAGAAGTGGTACTTTTTCATAATCCTATCAGTTTCAAATTGAAAAACTATTATATGATATTCATTTTGTAAAAAAGACACAATAGGTAATTTAGATTTTACCCATGTAGAAAAGCAGCTGTAAAGGCAATCATCTTTTGATTAAAAATAATATTATTTCATGTTTTAAATGAAAAGAAAAAATATTTCAATTCTATGGTGTTGAAAAATAAATTAAATGAAACATTTCAGGCACCCTTTTTTAGACATAAGAATTAAAGTTTTGGTAGGAGTAATTCTGTCAGCCAGGCTGTACCAGGAGCCCAGTAAAACTTATGTTAAGCTATTGGACCTGAAAGAGGGCAAAAATTTATGTTTTATATATATATAAATTAATATTATATTGCATAATAAAATTAAGTACAAATTACCTTATTTAATAAAATTAAAATAAGGGTTATATTTATTTTATTATTTTATTAATTATATACTATTAAAATGAACATAAATTATATTATATTCTATAAAAAATTGGGCGCATTTTTATGTATTTAAATAATTATAAAATAATAATTAATTAATTATAATATTATATTATACTTATAAGGCAAAATGTTGACTTATAATAATATTAATTAATTATTAGACCCTTATAATAATTTATACATTATTATCCCTGATTTTTGGGCGCTTCTGTGGCTCAAAATTATGTAATTAAATTTATTAAAACATTTAAACTAATTACATTCTCATATTTTAATCTAAAATAATTACTTATATTAATTGTATGAATTAAAATAGTAATATATTACATTCCACTTTAAAATAGTACTGCATAATACTTATTTTAAATTACATTAGTTATTTTTTATATGTCTTGTACTTATTTATGCGTAATATCCAGGGGGAATTAATACTGGTGAAATATTGGCTACTGCATTTTAACAATTTAGTACATTTTTTTGATTTCTCACCCCTTACATTTACTCATAAATTATTGTATTTACTTTTGTGGCGCTTCAGAGGGCCCCTTGGCTATATAAGGGCCTTGGGAACCCCCTTCAGCGGCATCACTTACATTATTACACTTTATTTACACTTATATATTATTATACACGTATTGATTCCTTTTCTTTTAACTATTAATACATTTAGTTGAAATACAATAAATAAATACTATATACAAAATCTTAAGGTTGTGGTAAGAACATTAAACTATAATATTTGACTGCTGCGCACTGAAACTAAAATACTTACAGTACAATAATATTAAAACTACTCACTTTATATATTAAACCTTTTCCCTTGTTTGCGTCCTTCCCTCTTTTACTACTTTCCATTCTTTGTCTTCTTGTGTTTCTTTCTCCTATTTCTTCTTTCCTTCTTCCACCTTCTAGACAACCCCGCCGATACTTGAGGGCCTTTCTGAACGACGAATCGAAGCTTGACAACCATTTTGAACAAATGTCAAAACACATGGACCACTCACGCGAAAAGGTAAACTTTTTGCGGGACCGTGAATCGAACTGGGGAACTAAATATAAAGTTTATATATTTTTAAAAGTCCTATATATTGTAAGTGATTTAACGATCACTACTGTAAGTCAATCTCTGCCACTTTCAACTATTATACAAGATTTTTTATTGCAATAACAGTGTTTTTGGCTTAATTGCTGAAACACTGAGTGTAAGTGATCATATTTTATTTTTTTTATTCCTAGTTGACCATAATAGAGTATATCTCTTAGTCCTAGAAGCCATTTATTTTATTTAAATTATTTAATTAATTATCTTAAATATTTGGTATTATTGGTTGACCAAAATAGTATTTTATACTTAGTCCCAATAAATATTATTAATTATTTTTTATTGACAATAATAATACTCAGTGTATTTAGTCCCAAATTTATTTCTATCATTGATTATTGTTTTATAACATAAATAATAATCTTTAAATTTAAATTTTTATTGTTTTAATAAATTTGAAATAATAAATTAAAGTTTGATTATTTTAAAATAATACTTTTTCTTTATTGTTTTTAGGATTTAAAATAATAAATAATTTTATTATTACTTTGAGAAATTTTTATTTTTCTAATAATAATAAATTGTTTATTGTTGATAAATTTAAAATAATAATAAATAAACCTTATTGTTTAAAGATTTTGAAATTTTAAATAAATTTTATTATCCAAATCAATTGAAATAATAGATTATTAAATTAAATCAATTTTATTTTTATTAGTATTGTTGTGATTTCAAAATTAAACAGTATAATAAAGAAAAATAATTAATTACCTTTTGAATCAGTGATCTTATATTAACCACTTGATTTTTTTTATCCCACAGATAAAACATGTCTTCCAAATTGAGTGAAATCATGGAAAATTTGAATGTGGATGAAATTGAAATTGATTATGATGCTGATACTGTGAGTTCTTCTAAAGTTGCACATAAAAAATCTTATGCTAACAAGAAAAATTCACATAATTCAGGATGTGGAAATGATAGGAGAAGTAAACAAATCAAACCCCCTTCCCCCAGCACAACAGAAGGAATTAAAACCTCCAGTACCTCAAGAAGGTCTTCCAAAAGGCTTCAAAATAAAAAAACTTCCTCTGTCCCAGAAAATCAGCAATCTGTCCAGTCACATCAAAGAACTGAAGACAGAAAACATGAAATACAAGGCAAATTAGACACCTTGTCGGATCAAGTTCAGGAACTCAGGACCCAAAATCAGGCCCAGGCCCCTCCTCAGTTGCCTCCCAGTCAGCCTCAGTTTCAGGCTCAACCTTCTCAGTCCCCCAGCTCCTCCACCCAAAATCAAAACACTCTACAAGTGGAACAGTGGAAATGGGATTACTTGATGAGCCATTACCAACAGAATGTTCAGCAGCCAGCAACTCAACACCCTTGCCCACACAGGAAACAAACCTTCAATCCTACTCCTCAGCCCCATCCTTATCAGGGAGGAAGAAGAAAGAAGGCACAGGGGAAGTTTCCTCCTCTGCCATGGTAAGTGATTTGGTTGATAAACATTTTGGTATTTATACTAATAAGAATTCTTCTACAGGTAATCTTATTGACTATGGTGAAAGAACAGTTAAACCTATTAAAAGACAACTTCCTGTAATTAGTAGCCCTAATGATGTTCTAAGCAAACTTTCTTTTGATGAACCATTACCTTTGACCTCTACTTCTTTAGTTAATCCTTCTCTTGAAATTAAAAATGATTTTGTTGCTCCTGAAATTTATGTTTTACTTGAGAAAACTTCTGAAGAAATATTGAAAGGCTCTCCTGATTTTAATTTTATCAAAGATAAAATTTTAAGAGATTTATTAAAACATGAGAATGATAGATTAAATAATATACATTTACACTGCAAAGTGAGTTCTTCTGTCCAAGACACAGCTTATTTCAAATTGAAAGATAATTTAAATACCGTCCTTTCTCAGCAAAAGTCTATTAGAAATGATCACAGATCACTCTCTGATAAAAATAATCATCTTAATAAACTTATCAATGATATGAAGCCACTTATGGATGAAAATACTTCCTTGAAAAATGAAAATAAGCTTCTGCACAGTGAATTAAGAAAATTGAAAATTGATTTCCAGAATTTGAGTAATAAATGCTAAGTAGAAGAGGACAGAAATGTTCTATCTATTGCTAAAATTAATGATCAACTATCTTATATCCCTGAATTAAGGAATAAATTATCTGATCTTGAGAAAATGGTTTCTACATTACAAGCTATTCATGATGACAATTGTGATGAGTTAAGAAATAATACTAAACTTTCTGTTAATTATAAAAATAAACAGCCTGAACAGGGTTTTTCTTCTCTCACTTGTAATTCCCCAATTAAACCAGTTGATAACTTGTCTGAGAAGTCTGGTGCTTCAAAAAAAGTATTTTGATACTCACAATGAGCCATCTGCCTCTGTCAGTAATGAAATATCTGAACACCTTTCAAGACTTCAAGAATTGATTACCTTGAATAATTAAAACCATAAGGCTGACCACCCTAGCAGTAATAAAAACTGGCCTAAACTGGACCAATACCCTACCTTTGATGGTGATTCTTCATCTGATTGGCAACACTTTATCCAAAGAATTGATAATTTGAAGAAGTCATATAAATTACCAGATGAAGAAATTGTTTCTAAGTTAATTTCAATATTCTCCAATGTAGCCTTAATGTGGTATGAATCTGTTTTATTGGATGATATCCATTATACATGGAATGAATGGAAAACCTTGATTGAGAATCAGTTTGGTGGTTCAAAATTTAGATTGGCTCAACAGAGATTGTATGAGAACTCTAAATATATCTCTTCCTCTGTTGATAAACCAATGGTTTTTTTTATGAAAGTAAAAAAAATCCTGAGAGCTATTGATCCAAAAATGAATTATGATATTTGGAGAGATAAAATTCTTTATAAATTACCAAATTCTCTAAGAGATTTAATTGTGGCTAGAACTGAGAATGTAAGGGAACATTCTTCTTTTATTAATATCTGTAATGAAGTATTACTTAACCATAGATATGGACCAAAGAATTATCCTATGAAATCTTATCATGATCAGAGTAAGCCCTCTACCAGACCTCCAGAAAAACCTGGTAAACCCTCTGCCCCAGTTGCACCCAAAAAATATGCAACTAATACTTGTTTTAAATGTAACAAACCTTGGCAGAAGGGCCATGTGTGTGACAAGAAAATTCATCTTGTTGAACAAACTGCAGACACTGAGGATGCTGATGTTGATCTCAATGATTCTTCCAGTGACTGTGACAGTAATATCTCCTATGAAAATGACTCCCTTAAGGATGTCTTAATGTTGGAACAAGATGTGCAATATTTAGACAATATCTCTTAGGAGTGTAATTTAGATTTATCTTCAGTAGAAAATGCTGAAATAATTAAAGATATTACTGACAGCTCTATATCCATATCCCCTTTGAAGGCACCAGTTATCATTAATGGTAAAAATGTTGAGGTTGTTCTTGACTCTGGTGCTGGAGGAAGTGTGGTGTCTGAAAGGGCACTGGCTTCAGTGGATAAAGATTATGTGGATAAATTATTATCTATGACATGCGAAAAATGGAGAGGTTATGGCTCTATTTTGTGTCCCATTGGCAAATACAAAGCCACTGTATTCTTCAAATATAATGGTGGTTTTGTCAGAGCTGTTTGTGAATTTGTTGTCATGAGAAATGATAATTTTAGCAATTGGTTTATTATGGGTAATGACATTCTGACCATGTTTGGTGTAAAATTTGACCCTGCCAATAATTGCTTCACATTGGGATTGAATGGAAAAAGGAAATTCAAAATTTCTTCCCCTAGAAGATCTTCTGCATATTTGTTAAAGTCTTGTAACTCATTAATTCAATGTACAGGTAGACCAACAAATCAAATGGATAGTTTATTAACTGAAATAAATACTGCTTCTTTTGGTGATCAATTAACTAGTGAGCAGAAGGATTCTATAATTGCCTCAATTACCTCTTTTCCTATGGCTTTTGCTCATGGTTCTCATGTCCTAGGAGTTGTTAAGGATGGAATGAAAATTACTTTATCCTGTTACTTGAGTGATATTCCTCCAAGTCTTAAGAAAAAACCATATCCTGCTTCTCCAACAAAAAGAAAGGATATTGAAGATAATATTTCTACCTTATTAAAAATGAATATAATTGAGAAAGTGGATGTCACCCCAAAATATTTTGTCATATCCCCAGTCATGATTTCTTATGAGAAAGATAAGGCTAGATTATGTGGAGATTACAGAGCATTAAACACTTATACTGTGGATGATATTTATCCTTTGACCAGAATTAATTCAATTCATGCTACCTTACAGGGTGCAAACTTTATTAGTTGTCTGGATGGCAATAAAGGTTATCATCAAATTCCTGTTGAGAAAAATTCACAAATTTTTTTACTAATTGCTACTCATATGGGAATATACAAGTATGTTAGGATGCCATTTGGCCCTAAAAATGCTCCTTCAGTTTTTCAAAAAGCCATGGATAACACTTTCCATCAAGAAATAATTGAAGGATGGCTCATGGTTTATATTGATGACATTATAATTTTTTCTAAAACTTTTGATGAACATATGATTCACTTAAATAGAGTTTTCCAAAAAATGGATGAAATCAATATGAACTTGTCCTTAAAAAAGTGTAAATTTGGTTTTCAATCCTTGAAAGTCCTTGGCCATGTTTTGTCAGGCTTACAAATTTGTGTAGACCAAAACAAAGTTGCTGCCATTCAAAATGTGAAAGAACCAACTTATGTAAGAGAAATCCAAAGTTTTTTGGGTATTTGTGGCTATTATAGACAATATATTAAAAATTATCAGGTCATAGCCTTGCCTCTTACAAAACTGACCAGAAAAGATGTTGCCTTTCTCTCGAATAATGACTGTCAAAAAGCTTTTGATACATTAAAAAGTTGCTTAATGACAGCCCCTATATTGGCTCTTCCATATTTCAACAAACCTTTTGTCCTATAAAAAGATGCTAGCTTTGTTGGTCTGGGTGCTGCCCTTCACCAAAAACAAATTATTAATGATAAATCCTCAGAGGTTGTAATTTGTTATATTTCAAGAACCTTAAGAAATAGTGAATTGAAATATGGTGCCACTCAATTAGAGTGCTTAGCAGTTGTTTGGGCTCTTGAAAAACTACATTACTACCTAGATGACCAGAAGTTTGAACTGGTCACTGACTGTAGTTCTGTGAAGTCCCTCTTAAACCTGAAGACACCAAATAGACATATGTTTAGGTTGCAACTGGCTGTTCAAGAGTACAGGGGAAGAATGAAAATTATCCATAGAGCTGGAAATATTCACTCCAATGTTGATATGCTGTCAAGACTACCCCTACCTAATAATGACTCCAATCCTGCCTATGTCCCTGAGGATGATAACATTCACATTTATGGTATATATATTGTGGACATGGAGGAAGAATTGTTGCAATTAACTCTGGATTCATATGAAAAAGATTCTGATTTGAATAAATTGGTTACTATCTTGAATGATCCAAAGAATGCTTCAATTCAAGCATTAATAAAAACTCTCCCACCAAAGTACCAAACTGCTTTGACTAAAGGAAAGTTTTCAATTGATGATGGTTATATTTATTACAGGAGAAAACTTACTAATGCAATTGTTATTTCTCCTTCAATGAAAGAAATCATCTTAAAATTATGTCATGATGACATATTAGCTGGTCATTTTGATCTAGAAAAAACTATGGTCAGGATTAAAAACACTGAATGGTGGGCTAATATGTCTGAAGACACAAAATTATATGTTGAATCTTGTGATTCTTGCCAAAAATCTAAAAGATTGACTGGTAAAAGAGCAGGATTAATGCAACATATTGAAGCACCTGATGCTCCTTGGCAAATCATTAATATGGATTTTGTCACTGGTCTTCCTGTAGCAGGGAAAGACAGTTATAATTCTTGCTGGGTTATAGTGGACAGATTCACTAAAATGTGTAAATTCATTCCTAAAGATGTTTCCACCAAAGATTTAGCCTTTTTTTGGTGGTCACATATGTTTAATATTGTTAAATTTCCAAAATCCATCATATCTGATAGAGACCCAAAGTTTACTTCTGAATTTTGGATGTCTTTGATGGATATATGTGGTTGTGAGTTGAAATTATCCACTGCCCACCATTCTCAAACTGATGGACTGGCTGAAAGGATGATTCAAACCTTGGAAGATGTGATTAGAAGGTATTGTGCCTTTGGATTAGAATATAAAGACAATGACAGATTTACACATGACTGGGTAACCTTACTTCCAGGTCTTGAATTTGCTTATAATAGCACTGTTCATTCTGTCACTGAGAAAAAGCCTTTTGAGCTATGGCTAGGTTATGTTCCAAGCACTCCTGCTCAAATACTCAATAACAAATTACCAAAGTTGGAATTACATCCTGGTGTGAAGTCTTTTCTCCAAATGCAGCAACTGTGCAGAAAACATGCCCAAAGTTGTATTGATAAAGCATTTGAATATGAAAAAAAGAGATGGGATAAATCCCATAAAGAGCACACTTTTAAAAAGGGTGATGAAGTTCTAATATCTACAGTTCACTTCAATTTACAAGGCAATAAAAAATTAAAGGATCCATTTGTAGGAACATTTTTTGTTAAAAGAATGGTGGGAGATAATGCAGTAGAAGTTATATTGTATTCTCCTTATGACAGAAAACATCCTGTTTTTCCCATTTCCCTCCTTAAACCTTATACTTCCAACAGTGACTTATTTCCTAAGAGAAGGGGAAGACCCAAGAAAACTCCTCAGGAAGTCACAGAAATTGCAGAAATTGATAAAATTCTTAATTACAGAGTTATAACCTCTGAAAAAGGTATTGAATATTTATTTAGATATAAAAATAAATCATCTGAGCATGATAAATGAATACCTGGAAAAGAGATTTCTAACCTTTCCACTCTATTAAAAAAGTATAAAAAGAAAAAATCTTAGCATTTTTTTATTGTTTTTTTTAGAGTGAGGGAGTGCCAGCCAGGCTGTGCCAGGAGCCCACTAAAACTTATGTTAAGTTATTGGACCTGAAAGAGGGCAAAAATTTATGCTTTTTATGTATATAAATTAATATTATATTGCATAATAAAATTAAGTACAAATTACCTTATTAAATAAAATTAAAATAAGGGTTATATTTATTTTATTATTTTATTAATTATATACTATTAAAATGAACATAAATTATATTATATTCTGTAAAAAATTGGGCGCATTTTTATGTATTTAAATAATTATAAAATAATAATAAAAAAATTATAATATTATATTTTACTTATAAGGCAAAATGTTGACTTATAATAACATTAATTAATTATTAGACCCTTATAATAATATATACAAAATTATCCCTGATTTTTAAGCGCTTCTGTGGCTCAAAATTATGTAATTAAATTTATTAAAACATTTAAACTAATTACATTCTCATATTTTAATCTAAAATAATTACTTATATTAATTGTATGAATTAAAATAGTAATATATTACATTCCACTTTAAAATAGTACTGCATAATACTTATTTTAAATTACATTAGTTATTTTTTATATGTCTTGTACTTATTTATGTGTAATATCCAGGGGGAATTAATACTGGTGAAATATTGGCTACTGCATTTTAACAATTTAGTACATTTTTTTGATTTCTCACCCCTTACATTTACTCATAAATTATTGTATTTACTTTTGTGGCGCTTCAGAGGGCCCCTTGGCTATATAAGAACCACGGGAAATCTAGGGGTGAATTGCTAGCAATCCCCTCTCTTGAACTTTAGAGTGTCCTATAAGTATGCCAGGTTTATGAATACTTTATAAACATAAGTAAATTAGAGTTAGATTTACATTTATTCTCAGATTGATTATAGACAGAATATCAACTGATTCCAAATTATGCACAAGTTGATCCTCCAGAACTTGATTTTGGTCCTCTGATGAGCACAAATTGAGCACAATTTGATCTAACCTAAGCTTATGCATATATATTAATTCAGGATACTTGCTCTATTAAATTTGATAATAAAATAAAATATTGATGAATTTATATAAAAAAATTATTATGTAGGATATTAAATTATAAATTTAGGCATCATAGGAGGGCACTTGATAGAACTTAATTATACTATGTGACACCTTAATATTGTATCACGCAGTTTGAAACATTTAAAACAAAATGAGTCATGATGGGCAATGAAATTGCTTAGACAGACACTTTCAAAATTAATACTGACCATAATACACAAGTATGAAACCTTGGCATCTATCCAATAAAAGATTTTCCTTTTGATAAATGGATTTTTCTCAGTTACTCCCTGCTAAAAAGTGTCCTTCTGAGGTTTGTCTGACCTTCAAGGGGGTAATTTTGCCACATCACACTACTTCTATTTCCATTATTTACCAAAACATCATCCTCATTCCCATCTAAAGAGTTGATCTCATCTGACTGTGGCTGATGAAAGGGGTCCACCACAGGTTTAGCAAAAATTTTGGTGAACACTTTTTTGATGGATAGTGACTAACTGGTGATTTCCGAAATTGTCCACCTCAAGTTAGGCTAAACTTCAGGAGGATAAATTTATTATGAATACCAAATTAACTGAAGAATACTTTTGCCCTAGCTACTCTGCATCATAAAAGTGTCCAACTGAGGTTTAGCCATAATTCAGGTAGACACTTTTGGAAAGGCACAGTCTGATGGGTTTAATATCTATATATGGCAATAAGTATCAGTTTTTTATCAACATGAAACTAGAATTAATTTAATATGGCCAAAGGGTCCACCTGAAGTTTGGCCAAAATACAGGTGGAAATTTTTATGAGGATTACTTGATGAAATGAAGAAGACTTGCAATTACTTTCCATCATAAAATTTTCAAACTTAAGTTTATCAAAAATTGTGGTGACACTTTTGCCTATTCCAGTCATATGGGATCAACTCTCTATATGGCAATGAGAATCAATTTTTAGTCAATCATGGCATTAGAAGTAATTTTATATGGAAAAACTATCCACCTGATTTTTGACCAAAAATAAGTTGGAAATGTTTATGAGGAATACTAAATTAAATAAAGAAGACTTGCAACCTACAACTGTCCATCATAAAAGTGTCCACCAGAAGAATTCTCAAACTTGTGGTTGACACCTTTGGCCTGGTCCAGCCATATGGGATCAATTCTGCATATGGAAATGAGGATTTAATTTGGTCAATCATGGTACTAGAAGTAAATTGATATAGATAAAATTTCCAACTAAATATTGGAAAAAAATCAGTTGAAAACTTCATTTAGTTTTTCAAAAAATCAAATTAAGTAAAATTTTATTCCTAATGATGCCCATTTTATCCAACACCTCTTCTGAGCCTTGAAAGTAGGCATTTAGCTTGAATTTTGAATTTCATATAAAATCCCTATTATTCAACCTATTTCTTTTTATCCCTTTTTTTCTTTTAGATATCAATTAATTTAATGTAAAACAAATCATTTTCATAATTTTTTACCTATATTTAATAAAATTATTATAGGTTTAACATCACCCTGTAAGCATTTGGCACATGTTTTTTTGCTATACTAATAAAAATAATAATATACTGGTAACAAAAAATTGATCAAATGATAAAATATTAATAAAACAGAAAGATCAAATACCAGTGGATATGTTTTGAAAAAATACCAGTTGCACTGAAGAAGAGCTGCACCCTAGATACTCACCATAAAAAAAGTGTCCAGCACAAGTTCGGCCAAACTTGTGCTGGACACTTTTGGTCAGTTGCAGTCATATGAGATCAATTTTTGCTATGGCAATGAAAAAAAATTTTTGGATAAAAAACTTCACTAGAAGTAGTTTTACATAGCCAAATTTTCTACCTAGATTTCATCCAAACCACAGGTTCACAATTTTTTATCTTTGAAAAAAAGTCAATTTAGTACAATTTATCCCTGATGGCTCTCATTTGCTTCAACACCTCTACTGGCCTTTGATAGTAGGAATATTACTTGGATTTCTTTTTTCATATTTGATCCCTTTAACTTAATTTTTTATTCCTAATATTGCTTTTGGATATCAATTAATAATTTTTAAAATAAACTATTTTCATATTTTTATACATTTATTTAATAATATTATAAATGGCATAACATCACCTGGTATGCATTTGGCACATGAGTTTTTTCTATACTTATAAAATTAATAATATAATGGCGACCAAAAATTAATCAAATGATATTAATGAGTGAGGAACAAATATAAAATACCAGTAGACATGTTTGTAAGAAATACTAGATGAACTGAAGAAAAATTCTACCCTAGCTACTCTCCATCATAAAAGTGTCCAGCAGAAGTTCGGCCGAACTTGTGCTGGACGCTTATGGTCAGGTGCAGTCAGATGGGAGCAATTCTCTCTATGGAAATGAAGATAAATTTTTGATATAAAATTACACTAGAAGTAGTTTGATATGGCAAAATTTTCATGCTGAAGTTTTGGTAAAGTTCAAGTGGATTTTTTTTTTATTTTTACAAAAAAGAAAATTTAGTGCAAGTTTAGCCCTGATTGTGCTAATTTGATTCAACATCTCTTTTTTCTGTTTATGGCAGGAACTTAACTTGGATTTTAATCTTCATCTTTGATTTCTTTTATTTTACTTTATTCCTCTCATATTGCTTTTGGATAGAAGTTTATTTTTTGTAAAATAAATCATTTTCATATTTTTTTACCTTTATTTAATAATATTATAAAAGGTGTAACATCACCCAGTATTCATTTGGCACACAAGTTTTTGCTATACTAATAATATTAATAATATAATGGTGAGAAAAAATTAATCAATTGATAAATATGAGTGAGGAACAAAGATTTAATAACAGTGGAAATGTTTATAAGAAATTTCAGATGATTAAAAATGACTTGCACCCTGGCTACTCTTCATGATAAAAGTGTCCAGCACAAGTTTGGCCAAACTTGTGCTGGACACTTTTGGTTGCATGCCGTCAGACGCAATCAATTCTTTTTATAGAAATGAGACTGAATTATCACTCCATCATTGTACTAAAAGTAGTTTTATATAGATAAATTATCCCCTGGAAGTTTGTCCAAACCTAAGGTAGACAATTTTTTCCTTTGGTAAAAAGTAAATTTGATCCATATTAAACTATGATTGTGCCCATTTTTTCTGAAGCCTCTACTGGCTCATGATAGCAGAAATTATACTTAATATCTTTATTTCATGTTTGATCTCTTTAATTTTAATCTTACCCTTTTATTTATCCTTTAGCTTTTAAATATCAATTTTATTTTAGTAAAACTGATAACTTTCACATTTTTTTACATTTATTATATTATATTATTAAAGTTGTAAAATCATCCAGTGTACATTCATTACACATGTTTTTGCTATACTAAAAACATTAATAATATAATGGTGACTAAAAAATAATCAAATAATAAATATGGATGACACAGAAAGATCAAATACCCATAGACATTTTTAAAATGAATATAAGATTAACTGAAGAAGACTTGCACCCTAGCTACTCTCCATCATAAAAGTGTCCAGCAAAATTTCAGCTGAGCTTGTGCTGGAAACTTTTGGTTGCATGCAGTCAGATGGGATAAATTTACTCAATGGAAGTTAAAATGAATTTTTGCTCAATCATTGCACAAGAAGTAGCTTTATACTGCTATACTATCCTCCTGATTTTTTGGAAAACCTCAGGTGGACACTTTTATTAATTTTAAAAAAAAGAAAAAATATTCCAAATCTAGAACTGGTGGTGCAAATTTGGTCTGAAAACTCAAATTATCTTTGATGGCAGAAATTTTATTTGAATGTTTAATTTCATATTTAATCACTTTTATTTTACTTTTTTATTCCTGTTTTTGCTTTCAAATATCAATTTATTTATTGTAAAACTAATACTTTTCATATTTTTTTTACTTTTATTTAATAAGATTATGAAAGATGTAGCATCTCCCAGTATGCATTTGGCTTACAAGTTTTTTCAATACTAATAACATTAAAATTATAATGGTGAAAAACAATGAATCAAATGATAAATATGAATGACACAGAAAGATCATATACAAGTGGATTTGTTTATAAGGAATACCTGATGAACTGAAGAAGACCTGCACCCTAGATACTCACCATCATAAAAGTGTCCAGCATAAGTTCGGCCAAACTTGTGCTGGACACTTTTGGTTGCATGCAGTCATATGGGATAAATTTACTCTGTGGAAATGAAAATGTCATTTTGCTCAATCATTGCACAATAAGTAGTTTGATATTGCCAAAATGTCCTCCTGATGATTTTTCAAAACTCATCAGGACACTTTCTTTGGTTTAACAAAAAAGAAAATATAGTGCAAGTTTAGCCCTGGTGGTGCACATTTGATCTAACACCTCTACTTGTTATTGATAGTGGGAATTTTCCTTAGATTTTTTTTTCTTATTTTATCTCTTTTATTTTACTTTTTTATTGCTCATATTGCTTTGGATATCAATTTTTAATTTTTAAAATAAATAATTTTCATACTCTTATACCTTTATTTAATAATATATGATTAAAGGTGGAACACCACCTGGTATGCATTTTTCACACAAGTTATTACTATAGTAATAACATTAATAATATAATGACGACAAAAAATTAATAAAATGAAAAAATTTAAATGACACAGAAAGATCAAATTCCAGTGGAAATGTTTATAAGAAATCCCTTTTGAGTTTAAGAAGATTTGCCGTATGCCTACTCTCAATTATAAAAGTGTCCAGCACAAGTTGGGCCAAACTTGTGCTGGACACTTTTGGTTGCATGAAGTCATATGAGATAAATTCTCTCTATGGCAATAAAAATGATATTTCACTCAATTATTGAAGTAAAGAATGTTTAATATTTTAAAATTGTCCCCTGGAAGTCTGTCCAAACCTCAGGTCAAAATTTGTTAGCTATACATAAAAGTAAGTTTAGACCAAGTCTTGACCTAGGGGTCCCCAACTGTCCCAACACCACTTCTGGCTCTTGAAAGTAAAATTTTTACTTGTATTTTTTATTTCGTATTTGATCCCATTTATTTTCATTTTACTTTTCTATTACTCTTTTTAATTTTAAATATCAATTTATTTTTTTAAAAACTAAACATATTCATATTTTTTTAACTTTATATAATAATATTATTAAAGTTGTAACATCACCAATTTTGCATTTGGCATGCAGGTTTTTGCTATACTAGAAACATTAATAATATATATGGTGACAAAAAATTAATTATAAGATAAATATGAATGATAAAAAAAAGTTAAAAACCCAATAGAAATGTGAAAAACAAAAAACTGATGTACTGAGAAACACTTCCACCCTAGCTACTCTCCATCATAAAAACGTCCAGCACAAGTTCGGCTGAACTTGTGCTGGACACTTTTGTTCAGGTGCAGTCAGATGGGATAAATTCTCTCCGTGGAAATTAAATTAAAAAAAATGCTAAATAATTACATTAGAAGTAGTTTGGTATGGCTGAATTATCCACCTTGAGTTTTTCCAAACCTCAGGTGAAAAATTTTTTATCTTTAAAAAAAATTAAATTTTATCAAATTTAGCCCTAATGGCACCCATTTGTTTCAACACCTCTACTGGCTCTTGAAGGCAGGAATTTTTCTTGAATTTTTCTTTTTCATATTTCATTTCTTTTACTTTACTTTTTTATCACTCATGTTACATTTGGATATTAATTTAAAATTTTGGAAAAGAAATCATTTTCATATTTTTTTAACATTTTTTAATAATATTATAAAAGGTGTAATATAACATGGCATGCATTTGGCGCACAAGTTTTTTCTATACTAATAAAATTAATAATATTCTAATGACAAAAAATTAATCAGATAATAAAATATGAATAACACAGAAAGATCAAATAACATTTGACATGTTTTAAAAAAATAACAGTTGCACTGAAGAAGACCTGCACCCTAGCTACTCTCCATCATAAAAGTGTCCAGCACAAGTTCACCCAAACTTTTGCTGGACACTTTTGGTCAGGTGCAGTCAGATGGGATCAATTCTCTCTATGGCAATGAAAAAAATTATTTGATAAGAAACTTCACTAGATGTAGTTTGATATAGCTGAATTATCCACCTAGAGTTCATCCAAACCACAGGTACACAATTTTTATCTTTAAAAAACAATCAATTTAGTACAATTTATCCCTGATGGCTCTCATTTGCTTCAACATCTCTACTGGCCTTTGATATTAGGAATAATACTTGGAGTTCATTTTTCATATTTGATCCCTTTAACTAAATTTTTTATTCCTCATATTGCTTTTGGATATCAATTAATAATTTTTAAAATAAATTATTTTAATATTTTTATACATTTTTTTAATAATATTATAAAAGGTGTAACATCACTCAGTATGCATTTGGCACACAATTTTTTGCTATACTTATATAATTAATATTATAATTAAGACACAAAATTAATCAAACAATATGTATGAGCGAGGCACAAAGATAAAATACCAGTAGAAATGTTTGTAAGAAATACCAGATGAACTGAAGAAAAATTCTACCCCAGCCGCTCTCCATCATAGAAGTGTCCAGCACAAGTTCGGCCGAACTTGTTCTGGACACTTTTGGTCATGTGCAGTCAGATGGGATCAATTCTCTGTATGGCAACAAAAAAAGTTTTTTATCAAATTTCACTAGAAGTAGTTTGGTTTAGCTGAATCATCCACCTGCTGTTCTGCCCAATATCAGGTGTATAATTTTTTATCTTTAAAGAAAAGGTCACTTATTACAATTAAGCCCTGATGGCTCCCATTTGCTTTAACACCTCTACTGGCTCTTGATAGCAGGAATTTTACCAGTATTTTTTTCATATTTGAACTCTTTGACTTTTATTTTACTCTTTTATTCCTCTTTATACTTTAAAATTTCTATTTAATTTTTGTAAAACTAATCCTTTCCATATTTATTTGCGTCTATTTTAAAAAATTATTGAAGGTATAACTTCACATGGTATTCATTTGGCACACACGTTTTTGCTATACTAATAACATTAATAATATAATGGTGATAAAATATTAATTGGATGATAAATATGAAAGATACAGACTGATCAAATACCATTAGACATGTTTATGAGAAATACAAGATGAAGGAACTGAAGAAAATTTCCACCCAAGCTACTCTCCATCATAAAAGTGTCCAGCACAAGTTTGGCCGAACTTGTGCTGGACACTTTTAGTCACGTGCAGTCAGATGGGATCAATTCTCTATATTCAACAAAAAAACATTTTTTTATTAAACTTCACTACAAGTAGTTTTGTTTAGCTGAATCATCCACCTGTTGTTCTTCCCAACCTCAGGTGTATAATTTTTTATCTTTAAAAAAAAGGTCACTTATTACAATTTAGCCCTGATGGCTCCCATTTTTTTCAACACTTCTACTGGCTCTTGAGAGCAAGAATTTTTCTAGTATTTTGTTTTTCATAATTGATCTCTTTGAGATTAATTTCACCTTTTTATCCCTCATATTGCTTTTGTATATCAATTTATTTTTTGTAAAACAAATCATTTTCATATTTTTTTACCTTTATTTAATAATATTATAAAAGGTGTAACATCACCCGGTATGCGTTGGGCACACGAGTTTTTGCTATAGTTATAATATTAATAATATAATGGTGACAATAAATTAATCAAATGATATATATGAGTGAGGCACAAAGATCAAGTACCAATGGACATGTTTATAAGAAATACCAGATTAACTGAAGAAAAATTATGCCCTAGCTACTCTCCATCATAAATGTGTCCAGCACAAGTTTGGCCAAACTTGTGCTGGACACTTTTTGTCACATGCAGTCTGTTGTGATCAATTCTCTCTCAATCATTGAACTAGAAGTTGTTTGATATGGCTAAATGGTTCTGCTGAAGTTTTTTTAAACCTCAGATTGGCACTTTTTTGTTTTTCAAAAAAGCAATTTTAGTCCAAGTTTAGCCTCACTGGTGGACATTTTCCCCAACATGTCTACTTGCTCTTGATGGCAGTAATTTTATTTTAATTTTTTATTTCATATTTGATTCCTTTAATTTTACCTTTTTATCTCTCATATTGCTTTTGTATATCAATTTATTTTTTGTAAAACAGATCATTTTCATATTTTTTTACCTTTATTTAATAATATTATAAAAGGTGTAACATCACCCAGTATGCATTGGGCACAAGAGCTTTTGCTATACTTATAATATTAAAACATAATGGTGACAAAAAATCAATCAAATGATAAATATGAGTGAGACACAAAGATCAAATACCAGTGGACATGTTTATAAGAAATACCAGATGAACTGAAGAAAAATTTCACCCTAGCTAACCTCCATCATAAAAGTGTCCAGCACAAGTTCGGCCGAACTAGTGCTGGACACTTTTGGTCACATGCAGTCTGATGTGATCAATTCTCTCTATTGCAATGAAAACGAATTTTTCTTCAATAATTGCACTAGAAGTTGTTTGATATGGCAAAATTGTCATCCTGAAGTTTTGGTAAAGCTCAAGTGGATTTTTTTTTATTTTTACAAAAAAGAAATTATAGTCCAAGTTTAGTGCCACTGGTGGGCGTTCACCCCATCATGTCTACTTGCTCTTGATGGGAGGAATTTCACTTTAATTTTTTATTTCATATTTGATCCCTTTAATTTTACCTTTTTATCCCTCATATTGCTTTTGGATATCAATTTATTTTTTGTAAAACAAATCATTATCATATTTTTTTACCTTTATTTAATAATATTATTAAAGGTGTAACATCACCCAGTATGCATTGGGCACACGAGTTTTTGCTATACTTATAATATTAATAACATAATGGTGACAAAAATCAATTAAATGATAAATATGAGTGAGGCACAAAGGTCAAATACCAATTAATCAGTAGCTCTTTTTAATATTATAAATTTTTTGATTAAATAAAATGGTAATAATGAATTATATTTTTCATCCACAATTCCACTCTAATGATTCCCACTGCACAAAAGGGGTTCACTTGGTCCTTTCTTTACTGCTTGTGCATATATTTTATTGCCCACAGTACTACAATTTTTTGTAGTGATTATCCCACATCTGATTCAGGAATATTTTTAAACAATATAAGTTTTTTTTACAAAAGACCTGAGCATATCCAATATCCCACAAAAAATACAACCTGTTTTTGTATTAAAGCCCGTTAATTATTAAGAAATTGTTAAAATAATTAGATTAGACCCTGGCACAGCTAGATCCATACCAACCGACCTAAAGTCTTTTCAATATTGAAAACAATTAAATAAAATTATGATATCATACTAAATTATGGGCACCAACCATAATTCAGCACTTCTCATTTGCTCTGCTACAAAATGAGTGCATGTAGCATTTTTCTAACGTCGGACTGTTTTTCTTCCTTCCCTCACACCTTTAGTCCAGAATGAAAATTTAGTATGAGTTTTGGTCAAAATGGTTTGCCAGTGTTATCTGTATGCAATATGAATTCATATTGCATATTTCTATTTATGCATAAAATATACTCGTTAAGCATCATTTTTTTTGCATTTTTCAATCATTATGCATATTTATGCATATTGATATGCATATTCATTATACAGATTTATATGCATATTAATATATTTTATTCATATACATATATGCACCTTTTTTTGCATATTCAATATGCATATTTTTAATGCATATTCAATATGCTTATTTTTATGCATATTCAATATGCATATTTTTTATGCATAATCACTATGCATATTTTTTATGCATATTTATTCTTCATAGTCATTATGCATACACTTTGGATAGGCATTTCACATCAATTTTTAGCATGCAATAAGTATCCACCATGCAAATTCAAATGCATATGCATCTATATCATACACGCAACATATATTCAAGTTTAATATTTGAATATTAAGGTATGCTAAGTGATGTTGTTCAACCTTTTGCCAAACCTGAGATTAACTGATGTTCAATGTGGTTCTTAAGCTCTGCTCAAGGAGGGATTGTTCTGGATTCAATCTGTGACAGTTTATTTTTTCAATGTTTTTTCATCAGATTTAAAAACATCTTTCTGATAGTTTCAGGATGGTTTCCCAACAGTTTCCTGACAAATTCCTGATAGTTTCAAATAGAGGGAACTGCTAGCAGTTCACCCTCAGATTTCCCGTGGTGAAGGGCCTTGGGAACCCCCTTCAGCGGCATCACTTACATTATTACACTTTATTTAAACTTATATATTTTTATACACGTATTGATTCCTTTTCTTTTAACTAGTAATACATTTAGTTGAAATAAAATAAATAAATACTATATACAAAATCTTAAGGTTGCGGTAAGAACATTAAACTATAATATTTGACTGCTGCGCATTGAAACAAAAATACTTACAGTACAATAATATTAAAACTACTCACTTTATATATTAAACCTTTTCCCTTGTTTGCGTCGTTCCCTCTTTTCCTACTTTCCATTCTTTGTCTTCTTGTGTTTCTTTCTCCTTTTTCTTCTTTCCTTCTTCCACCTTGTAGACAACCGCACCAATAAATTCACAACTGAACACTTACACAAAATTAAATATATGGGTTCAAGATTTATCAATGATTTATTGGAATTATGATATTTATGCTGATTGGTAGATCTTATATGATGTTTCTATTCAATTTCTAAGTGTATGAAAAAAAATCCCTTTGATATTTTATTTAAAAAGAAGAATTTAAAAATTTTCTTGAAATTGGCCTTATCACAAAGCAATACTGGAATGAGTATATTGTAATAAAAATTAATTTAAATAGCAAAATTTCAAATCTTCATAACAGATTTAAAACAAGAAATAAAAATAAAAATTTGAATTTTTATAAAAATATATATTGATTCAAAAGATATTTCCTTTTTTTTTTTACAAAATGACCAATTTTATCCTGTGAGGCTTCCCTTCAAGTTACATGTATAAGTCTAAAAAATTAATATGATGCTATGAATACTCTATATAATGTGTACCTAAGGCAAAAATAATGTTTTTTGAAGTACTTCCAATCTAAGCAGAAGAGCTGATATCTTTTTTATATAATATAGTTGTATAAAATTGATTTTTAGGCAGTTTCTTAATCTGTTATATGGAAAGTAATCATATCATAATAATATATAATCAACTCAAAACTATTTTTAATATAATATTTTCTAAAAATGATTCATAATTTTTACTTATTTTCAGAACTTCAAAGTATTTAATAAAAATATTTTGATATAAAAATATAATTATTTTTATATTTAAAAGTAATTAATAAAACTTCTATAAAAGTATAAATTTTTTCATGGCTTAAATTATCTTGAACCACACTTGGAAACAAGATTGCATTGAGAGTTCAATCTAAGTTCCACCAAAAACATGACAAATAATTTTTTTGAAAATGTATATAGTCATTGAAATGAAAACAAATTAGTAAAAGAAAGGACTCAGAAAGTTAATTCTGTTATTGAATAGATTATCACAAATATATTGAGGTAGATAACTTATTGAAATTTTTTAAATTTGCAGTTATTAAAGTCAATTATCTAGCTATATATAGCAATCACAAAACAAGAAATCAGCCTAAATGTTTATATATGTGGATAAATCATTTCTTCAACATTTACTTGAATTATTTAATTTAATTCAAAGCTATTTTTAATCTAAACAACATATTTTACTATTACATTTAAAAATAAATACAATAAGCTCATAAAATAAATTAGTTCAATAGTTTAAAATTTCTTTAAATGTTTTGTTCTAGTTTTCAACTTTTTGCTACAATTTTTCTATTATATTATTTATTTATATCATGTATGGTTATTAGGAGAATTCTGTGAATTCTTGTGTAAAAATGCAAAATAGTATTTCATTACCAATTATTTTACTATATTACTTTCTTAGTATTAAAGTGCATTGTAAATCAAAAATATAAGATAAAGAAGTATAAACTATAGGTTAAAGTTCAAAAATATCAATAAAAATAATTATCAATCATTTTCCATATTGGCAGAATAGAGCTGTAGATTGAGGGGGTGGACTGTGATGTTTGCCCAAAGAACAAAATTCACTCTCCATTTTTCACTACCTCAATGGACAACCTCTCAATCTCACCACACAACTTTTTCTGCCTTTTCATTTATGTTAATTCTATTACCACTCCCCACCCTTTTATTGCCCTCCTGATACATTTGCTACACCCTTTAAGCTTCAAAATCTATGTTTAAGCCCTCCTCACTACTCCCCTCAACTCTATTTTCACTTTTAACACAACTACACCCCTTTTGCAACCTCTCGCTCACCTCCCATTCCCCTCACTCACCCCAATCACCTTCATTAGCCCTCACCAGCCTTTCTCTCACATTCTCAAACTATTACTCACCTCCCCAGTATATTTTCCACATCCCCCAGTCCCTTACTTTGACTGAAGATGTGAGCAAGGTGCTGTAAAGACTAAGGAGGGCTGGGAGAAGTGAGTGAGAGGCTTTTATCACCTACCACCGACTTTTAAAGCCCCTCGCTCACCTCCCCCAGCCCCCCCAGTCCCTTAATTTGGCCGGAGATTTAAACAAGGTGCTGTAAAGACTAAGTAGGGCTGAGAGTAGTAGGTGAGAGGCTTTTATAACCTCTCCTAGCCCTTTAAGGACCCTCTCTCACCTTTTCCAGCCTTCCCGAAGTCAGTTAGGGGCTTTTATAAGCTCTCCCAGCCCTGTAAAGCCCCTCTCTCACCTTCCCCAGCCTTCCCCAGTCCCTTGATTTTTCTGGGGGAGGTTAGTGATGAGATTGGAGAGGTGAAAGAAGTGTTGGAGAGGCATGAAAGGGCTTGAGAAGTAGCCAACTTTTGATAAACTTGAGAATAATTTATATTTATAAATTAGAAATAACAAGGAATGAAATTTTGAGGAATTATAATACATTCCAAGTGGTAAATAATGTAACTAAATACATATTTCAGAATTGAAGTTTCTTGTGTTTACTAAAAAAATGTGGCCAATTTTTGAGAAAGGAAGATATTTGTTGGGAAGAAACATGAAAAATGAAAAAAATACAAAGTAAAATAAAACTAATTAATGACAGTGGGCTGGGAAAGGTGAGTGAGGTTCTGAGGTAGGTGTGATAAATAAAGAGAAGAGAAGGGAGAGGGGGGGAAGGAGAGGAGAGTTGTTTTCTCACTGTGAAGGGAAGGGATGCGGTAGAAAGGGTAAGTAGATGGCAAGGTTAGCAACGAGATAAGTGGGTAGGATAGGAAGGTAGATTGAAGATAAGGGAGAATTAGGGGAGGGAGGTATCAGATGGAAGTCCCACTTGGAATTCTACCAGGAATCAATTCAGGAAGCATGAAAAACACTAGACGTCTAGTGCACACTTATTTGCTGCTGTGAATATTTTTTGAACTATTAATCAAATGTGGTTCAATGAAGGTTCAAATCAGTTTCAAGGTGTTTTCAAAGTAAATTCAATATTTATTCATGATTGTTTTATCCCCACCTCAATGTGTTCTAAAAAAGATATGAATTAGGGTTCAAGGTTTCAGACTTGCTAGCAAGTCTGCCAACCATATTGCATGGAGAAATTTCTGTAAATCTGTCCACAATAACCCAGCAAGAGTTAAAACTGTCTTTCCCAGAAATAGGTAGTCCTGTTACAAAGTCCATGTTTATAATTCGCAATGGTTCATCAGGAGATTCAATATGTTTCATCAATCCAGCTCTTTTACCAAATAACCTCTTTGATTTCTGGCAAGAATCACAGGATTCAACATATAGTTTGGTGTCTTCAGAAATATTAGCCTGCCAAACAGTGTTTGAAGTTCAAATAAATGTTTTTTCAAGATCAAAATGTCCTGCCAATATGTCATCATGACAAATTTTCAAGTTGATTTCTTTCATAGAGGGAGGAATAAAAATAAAGTTACGCAACTTTATTCTATAAGAGAGTATGTCTTCATCAATTGAATATTTTCCTTTTCCCAACGCATTTTAATACTTTGGTGGGAGGGTTTTTCTTATGGCTTTTCTTGAAGAATTCTTTGAATCATTTAATATAGTACATAGATTTTTCAAGTCAGTGTCTTTATCATATGAATCCAGAATTAGCTTCAAATAGCTCTTCCTCCATATCAACCACATATATCCCATGAATGTGAACTATTTCATCCTCAGGATCATAAGCAGGATTAGATTCATCATTTGGAAAAGATAACCTTTATAAAATATCCACATTTCAGTGAACACATTGTGGTCTTCCAAAATTGGCAGAGCCCTTTGTTGGTTTATTTGGTGTTTTTTAGTTATGCCTTAAATGGAATTGATTAAATAATTAGGTGTTTTTCTGGAATTACGCAGAAAATATTGGGACTACGGGGTTGTGTGTACTACCATTGGATTGCCCTGGTTTTTCTCTATAGTTTAAGTCTTGATGACATTTTTCATAGTCTAAGTAATTGGGAAATAATTTCTCATTTCTCATTTTAAACGATTGCTGTTGAATTTTGTTTTTCGTGTTTTACGGGCTATCCTTATGTCTTAGGGTTGAGTGCTTAGTACCGTTTGAATAAGCTGAATTTTCTCTACATTTCATTTCCCAATGTTGTTATAGCCAAATTATGTGTTTTAAGGGTTTTAGTAATTAAAGTTGACTGTTCTAAGTATTTTGGGTGTTTTTGGTGGGTTTCTGGCTTCAGGGTGGTCAGGCCGCTTCAGGCGGGCCTCCCGACATTGGGCAGACCACCCCACTCAGTGCTAGAGGGCTGGGAAGCGTCTCTAGGGAGGCTTTATGCAATTTGGCAGTCAGGAACGCCAAATTTGTGGGTGAGCACGGGCTCTTAGTAGTCTGTGTGTATATAGTGAATAAGACAGTTTGGGGCATCTTTAATTATCATACAACCATGTGGAGGTGATATCCTTGTTCCTCACTAAGTTTTAACTGTTTTCTGGACACAATTGGCTGTGTTGCAAAGTGAGTTCTTTATTTAACTTAACTTGGAAACTGTTTTCTCTGGTGTAGTCTTGCAAGCTATATCAAGTATTATTGCTGTCTCTGGTGTGGATTTTCAACCTACATCAAGTATCATTGCTTTCTCTGGTGTGGAAATTGGTCTACATTTCAGTTCTTTGGTTTGGTAGTCTGTCTGGAGACTACTTTCTTGACTGATCAGGCAGTCAAGTGTATTGGAAAAGGGGCTTTTGGTAAACAGGAACCAATTTACAGTAGAAGGTAAATCTCACTTATTTTTCTAAAGGGACAGGGGTTTATCTCTCTGGGTTTATTCCAACTCCCTTGGTCAAGGCCTATAGCTAGTACTATAGGATTGTCTACATTCCTGGTGCCCAATGTGTGGTATGGATCTGCTAGTTCTTTGGAATCTCTGTTGTCTTTGATTGGCCCTTTTTGGTGATTTTGGACTAGAAGAATGGCTTCTGGTTCTTCTATTCCAGTGGTACCTGTCAGTGGGGGAGAAGGTCCTCCTGCTGTGATGGTTAGGGAATGTGTAAGGATTAAAACTTGCGATGGTACCAAGTTAAATGTTGAAGATGTGAAGTGGTTTCTGGAGAAGTATGACACTGCTGCTGGTGTGGATGGTGCTTCTTACCTAGACATGGTGAAGCAAATTATCTTCTTCATTGGTGATAGGGCAGTAGAGAAGGAGGTTATGGCCATACCTGGATACAAGAAGAGGGACTGGAAGCAACTGTGTAGGGAGATGGTAGATAGATGGGGTGTCAGGTTCACTATGGTGGATCTGAAAAAGGCTGTCAGTTAATGGCAGTCTTTTAGTGATGTTGGTATCTTGCACAGTTACAGGAAGTTTCTGCTACAGTTTGATCCTGTGGTGAAATACTTGGTGGAAGTGGAGGAGCTGGCACATGAAAATGCTTCCAAAGATGTTTTTTGGTCTTCACTGGCTAGATATTTCAGGATGTAAGTTTTGAAGGAGCTATCAAGGAAGGACTTGATGAAGTCCCTTTCTAGTGGGGACCAGAAGTTGCCTGCCTTGGACAAGGTGAAGGAGAAAGTGGAGGCCCATTTGAAGTTATTGGCTGTGGACACCTATCAAGAGGGGTGGGCCAAGTATGTCAGAAAAGTCAGTGAGGCTTTGGCTGAAGAGGAGAGTAGAGTAAAGAAAGAGGAAAAGAATAAGGTGAAGGTTCCTAATCAGGAGAGTAACCCAGTGGTGGAACAGTTGGCTGACCTGAAAGAAAAGCTACACATTTTTGTGCAGGAGGCTAAGAAGGCCAATAAGGCTCCTTCTCAGCCCAGAGATTTTGACAAGTGGGCTGGTAGGAGTGATCCTTGGGTCTGCTCTTATTGCAGTAGGAGGGGGCACAAGTCCAATGATTGTTGGGCTCTGAACAGAGATGTGTCAGAAGGAAAAGTGGAGTCTGATAGCAGGGTGTTAAAGTTCCCTGATTGTCAATTTGTGAAGCCCAGTGAGGGGCAGACTCCTGTTGGTTTGGTCAAGAGAAGGGCTGGTCTCAATCAGAGGAGACCAAGGTTTGAGAAGATTCCTGATCAGGGAAAGTCCTCTATTAAGGAAGATGATGATGTCAAGGGAAAAGGAAGGAGGTTAATAAAGTCTCTTTTTCTACTTTGGTTGGTGGGTTGGAATTATATTCTTGTGTTGGACAGTCAAGTAGTGAATGCTTGGCTGGTGTCTATGATGTAGAGGCAGGAAAGGTCCGAAGGCCTAAGAGTAGCTCTCAGGCCCAACCAAGCCTAAGGCTTCTAATCTAAATCCTAAGCTGAGTGCAGCTAGGAGAAAGTACAGAAAAGTAAAGCTGTACAAGATGCAGAAGGGGATTGCTAATAGGGGCCTCCCTAGCTTTGGTGCATTGGAAATGAATGGAGAGCCAATTCCCATGGATGTGGATTCTTACTATGAGGAGGATATTCCTTTGGCTTCATTGCCAAGGCCTGCAGGAGTTAGAGGCTCTGGTGAGGGATCTGGTTTGATTCCGATTGATGGAAAATCTGTTGGTGGTTCTGGTCCTCAGGAAAATTCTAGGACCAAGGTAGTGAAGCCAAGGGCTCACTTTGAGAGGACAGTAGTTTCTGGCCAATATAATGTTATGGACTCTGTTCTGGAAAGGATGAACCAGGGTCAGGTTTCCCTTACTTATGGGGAATTGTATGCTATCAGTCCTGGGTTGGCTGATAGACAAAAGAAGTTGTTGACCAGAAGAAGAGTGTCTGATGGGGAGGTAGAATACATATGTGATTCTTCTGAAAATCTTGGAGAATGGTTGGAAACTCATTTTTCTGCTCCTCTGGGATATGGAAACATCACTCTGAATGGCAGGGAGGCTAGGGCATTTGTGGATTCAGGTTCTCAGATCAACCTGATTTCCTTGTTTGATGTTACTCATTTGGGCCTCCCCATCAGAACTGGTATTAATGGGAATTTGAAAGGTATAGGTGGCCATGTAACTGAGTTGATGGGAACCTCTGAATTTGTGAAGTTGTATGTCGGTGAAGCCTCCAGAAAGGTTCATTTTTACATTTCTAAAGGTAATGTAAAAGCTGTTTTGGGTGGGCCATTCTTGATGGATTTTCAAGCAAGAATTGGTTACCAATTTGACATGGGAATCAGTTTGGAGTTGACTGGTAAAGACAAAAGAAGACTTCACATGAGGTTGTCATCTCCTGGAGATGATGGTTGGGAAACCGGGCCTGGTTTGTCATCCATGTGTCAATGCATGGATTGTTGCAGGAGAAGAAAAGAAGTGGGTGCACCTCTGGATTTTGGGAGTGTGGCTCAGGCTCTAGTGAGAGTCTGTCTTTTTTAGAGTAATAAGGGCTGATCACCCAAGTGCTACAACCTCTATTCAAGATGAGAAAATCCCAGGTTGTAGTAGGTCAGCTCCCTTGGAGATATACCAAGTGGATTTTCAACTTTCTCTTTTTAATGTTTTTCTTCTCTGCAAGTATTCTTCAACTTTTTTATCAATTCTATGTTCTTTCTCAAGATTTTCAATTAATTTTAATTCAAGTTCAAAAAGGAAAATGGGTAATATATCTTTATTGAAAAATATGCGGAAAAGCTGTGGAGTGGTGAGATTGGGGTCTAAAAGTAAGTCCTCCCAATTATGCACCACTAGGGTTTCTTCAACACTTTTAAAAACATTACCTTGGCCACATCCGTGAGAATTGGGGAAACCCCAGGTTATTTTTGTAGGCAAGAAGAAAACCCAAGAAAAGAAAAAAAATTTCAAGATAATTCAAGAAAATCAAGAAACAAATCTGAAGATAATGAAGAAAGAAGATTCAAAATATTTTTGTGAAGATCATGAAGATCAATTTTTGAGCCTCCAGCAAGAGGTTTAACCGAAATTTTTTTTGAAGAATGAAGATCAGCAAGATCTAGTTTTGGGCCTCCAGAGAGAGGTTAAACTGCACAAATTTTTGAAGAACAAAGATCAGCAAGATCTAGTTTTGGGAATTCTGCATGAGGATACACTGCACAATTTTAAAAGATGTAATTCTAATGATGAATCAAGATTTGAAGTTTTGGAAGATGGAAGTGAAGATGTAGATGTGGGATTGAAGAAAAGGTTTGGAGTGGTGAGATTGGGGAGTAGAAGTAAGTCCTCCCAATTGTGCACCACTAGGGTTTCTTCTACTCCTCTAAAAACATTACCTTGGCCACAAATGTGAGCAATGGGGAAACCCTTGGTTTTTGTTCCAGGTCTGATGGAGAAGACTTCTTGAAGATCCCTCAAGTTGACGGTGGAGCGGCAAAGTATAAGAAGTTAGTGCAGAAGATTAGGCCTGTTAATGAGCCTATGCCTGTAGGTTTGAATCCTCCATTGAAGAGGCATCCGTTGTCAAGAGATCTGTACTGTACTCCTCTGGTGAAGAATCCTCCTGATTTTGAGGCAACTGATTGGGTGACAATGTAAAGGTTGAGGGTTGTTAATTTTGGTCCTGATGGTTGGTTGTCTGATGAGGAGAAGAAGTTGTTTTTGAATGTTATTGTGCTGAGGGAGAAGGTGGTGGAATTTGTTGAAGAGGAAAGGGGTGTGTTGAAACACTCTTATGGGGAAACTTACTTGATTCCTGTGGTTTGTCATGAACCTTGGCAAATCAAACCTATTCCAAGTCCTGTTGCTATTTGGGATGATTTGTGGAGAATGTTAGGGAAAGGGTCAGGACTGGATTGTATGAACAATCAACTTCTAGTTACTCAAGTTTGGTTTTCACTAGGTTGCCTCAAGGAGCAACAAATTCAGTAGCAGTTTATCAAGCACAAATGGCTTGGATTTTACAGGATGAGGTTCCTACTCATGCTGGTATTTTTATTGATGATGGTGGAATTAAAGGACTCTCCATTGATTATGGAAATGAGGTGCTGAAGAAGAACCCAGGTATAAGAAGATTTGTTTGGGAATATGCAATTACTCTAGAGAGAGTATTATTTAGAATTGAAGAGGTTGGTTTGACCATTTCTGGGTCAAGTTTTGTTGTTGTGTTCCAGCTCTGGAAATTCTTGGTCATGTGATATGTAAAGAAGAGAGGATTATGACAAAGAAGAAGTTTAATAAAATTCAGTCATGGCCAAGGCCTAAAAATACTACTGAAGTCAGAGGATTTTTGGGAGTTTGTGTGTATGTCAGGATTTTTATTAAAGATTTTTCTTTGTTGGCTCACCTTTCAGGAGGCTGACCTGGAAAGATGCAGAGTGGGAATGGACTGAAGAGTGTGAAGAGGCTTTTCAGAAGTTAAAGAAGGTGGTGGGTGAAGATATTATTCTTCATAAGTTGGATTAAGGTAGGGAATCTTGAAAAATTTATCTGGCAGTGGACTCAAGTTATATTGCTTCTGGTTCTGTTTTGCCTCAGGAATATAAATCTGGGAAGGTCAGGCAAGTAAGGTATGAGTCTGTGGTCTTTAATGAGGTAGAATCTAGGTATTCTCAGCCAAAGATGGAATTGTGTGGTGTAGCATAAATTTTGAAGAAGCTACAAACTGTTTTGTGGGGGCAGCATTTTGAGCTTCAGGTGGATGCTAAATCTCTGGTTCAATTGACCAACACACCTAGTCTTCCAAATGCTCCAATGACTAGGTGGGTGGCATTTATTCAACATTTTACTTTTGACCTGGTGCACAATCCAGGTAAAGCTTTTACAATGCCAGATGGATTATCAAGAAGACCGTCCACAGATGAAGATTCTGATTCTGAAGAGTTTGACAAAGATGTCCTAGTTGTTAGGGCCAGAATAAAGGGTGCTGAATTTTTTTCTCCCCTCCCCCATGAGTCTAAACTGGATGGTTGTTCTCTCCTCCCCCAAGAGGTTAAGCTGGATGGTTGTGATCTTGATTCTGGTGATCAGGATATTTTTGTTGATGAAGATGGGGCTGTTGTTTGGGATTGCTCAAATTTGGAAAAAGGTGTTTTTTTTAGTGAATTGGATTCTCATAAGATTCAGTGGAAGGGAAGGGATTTACCAAAGTTTAGGGATTGGTGTCATGGATGGGCCGGTCCTGTTGCTCATGTGCACACTGGTGATTGTGATGATGGGGGTGTACCCTGGGATGTTGTTTTGTTGTATTTTGAATATTAGACCTGGGGTCAAACGGGGTTTTATTTTATTTTGGTTGAATATCTGTTGAACTTTGAGAGGCCAGATATTTGTGATGATGATACTTGGCTGGCAATCAAGAAGAAAAGTCCTGGATTCTACTTGTCAGGGAGAAGGTTGATGAGGAGGAGACATCCAAACCCTCAAGTTGTGGTGACTCAGAAGAAGGGTCAAGAGTTGGTGTTGAAGTCCTTACATGAAGATCTTAGTCATAGAGGCTTTGGGGAGACTTAAAGAAGAGTAGAATACAGATTTTGGTGGCCAGGTATGAAGTGGGCTGTGAAGAGTTGGGTTTAATCTTGTAAATTATGTCACAAAATAAGTCACTTGAAACCTAAAGAGGTTGGACATGCTACTGGTGAATCAAATGTGTTTGGAAGAGTCAGTTTGGATGCTGTCAATATTAAAGAAGGAAGGTATAAATACTTGATTGTTGCCAGGGATGATTTGTCTGGTTGGGTGGAGGCTGCGCCTCTGGTTAATTTGAGTGCCAAAAATGTGGCTGAGTTTTTGAAAAAGGAATGGGTTTTAAGATATGGGTTAATGATTTTGGTGACTGTTGATGGTGTGGCCTTCCATCATTGGCAGTGCCCTTTGTTCCTTTATATAGTGTTGTTTTCATATGCTTTAAATGGCATTGTTTAAATGATATGGTGTTTTTCTGGAATTACGCAGCAAATTTTGGACTACGGGGATGTGGATACTACCATTGGATTTCCCTGGTTTTTCTCTATATTTTAAGTTGTTATGACATTTTTCAAAGTCCAAGTATTTGGGGCATAATTTCTCATTTCTCATTTTAAAAGATTGCTGTTGAATTTTGTTTTTCTTGTTTTACGGGCTAACCTTAAGTCTTAGGTTTAAGTGCTTAGTACTGTTTGAATGAGCTGAATATTCTCTAAATTTCATGTCTCAAAGTTGTTATAGCGTAATTATGTGTTTTAAGGGTTTTAGCAGTTGTAGATGATTTTTCGAAGTAGTTTGGGTGTTTTTGGTGGTTTTCTGGATTCAGGGTGGTCAGGCCGCTTCAGGCGGGCTTCCTGACTTCAGGCAGACAACCTGCCTCAGTGCTAGAGGGCTGGGAAGAGTTTCTATGGAGGTTATATGCAATTTGGAAGTCAGGAAGGCCAGATTTGTTGGTGTGCATGGGCTCTTAGTTAGTAGTCTGTGTGTATATAGTGAAGAAGACAGTTTGGGGCAACTTTAATTATCATACACCCATCCTGAGGTGATATCCTTGTTCCTCACTCAGTTTATAATGTTTTTTGGCCACAACTGGCTGTGTTTGTTGCAAGTGAGTTCTTCATTTAACTTTACTTTACAACTGTTTTCTCTGGTATAGTCTTGCAAGCTATATCAAGTATTATTGCTGTCTCTGGTGTGGATTTGCAACCTACATCAAGTAACATTGCTTTCTCTGGTGTGGACTTTGGTCTACATTTCAGTTCTTTGGTTTGGTAGTCTTTATGGAGACTACTTTCTTGACAGATCAAGCAGTCAAGTGTATTGGAAAAGGGGTTTTTTGGTAAACAGGAACCAATTTACTGTAGCAGGTAAATCTCACTTTTTTTTAAGGGACAGGGGGTTTTCTTTATGGGTTTACTCCAACTCCCTTGGTCAAGACCTATAGCTAGAGCTATACGATTGCCTTCATTTCTGGCGCCCAAAATGAAGTAGGATCTGCTAATTCTTTAGAATCTCTGTTGCCTTTAATTAACCCTTTTGGTGATTTTGGAGTGGAAGAATGGCCTCTGGTTGTTCTATTCCGATGGTGACTGTCAGTGGGGGGGAAGGTCCTCCTGCTGTGATAGTTATGGAATGTGTTAGGATTAAAACTTGGGATGGTACCAAGTTTAATGGTGAAGATGTGAAGTGGTTTCTGGAGAAGTATGACACTTCTGCTGTTGTGGATGGTGCTTCTTATCTAGACATGGTGAAGCAAATTATCTTCTTCATTGGTGATAGGGTAGTGGAGAAGGAGGTTGTGACCATACCTGGCTACAAAAAGAGGGACTGGAAGCAACTGTTTAGGGAGATGGTAGATAGATGGGGTTTCAGGTTCACTATGGTGGATATGAACAAGGTTTTCAGTGAATGGCAGTCTTTTGGTGGTGTTGGTAACTTGCATAGTTACAGGAAGTTTCTCCTGCAGTTTGATCCTGTGGTGGAATAATTGGTGGAAGTAGAAGAGCTTGAACACAAAAATACTGCCAAAGTTGTTTTTTGGTCCGCCCTGTCTTGGATGTCAGGATGGATGTGTTGAAGGAGCTATCAAGGAAGGACTTAATGAAGACTCTTTCTAATTGGGACCAGAAGTTTCCTGCCTTGGACAAGGTGAAGGAGGCTGTGGAGGCCCATTTGAAGTTATTTGCCATGGACATCTATCAAGAGGGGTGCACCAAGTATGTCAGAAAGTCAGTGAGGCTTTTGCTGAAGAGGAGAGCAGAGTAAGGAAGGAGGGAAATAATATGGTGAAGGTTCCTAAACAGGAGAGGGATCCAATGGTGGAACAGTTAGCAGACCTGAAAAAACAGCTACACATTTTTGTGCAGGAGCCCAAGAAGGCCGATAAGGCTCCTCCTCAGCCCAGAGATTTTGACAGGCGGGCTGGTAGGAGTGATCCTTTAGTTTTCTCCTATTGCGGTAGGAGGGGACATAAGTCCAATGATGTTTGGGCTCTGAACAGAGATGTTTCAGAGTGCAAGATAAAGTTTGATGGCAGGGTGTTTAAGTTCCCTGATGGTCAATTTGTGAAGCCCAGTGAGGGGCAGACTCCTGTTGATTTGGTCAGGAGAAGTGCTGGCCTCAATCAGAGGAGACTAAGGTTTGAGGAGATTCCTGATCAGGGGAAGTCTTCTATTAAGGAAGATGATGATTCCAAGGGAAAAGGGAAGGAGGTTAATAAAATTTTTTTTTCTACTTCCTTTGGTGGGTTGGAATTATATTCTTGTGACGGATAGTCAAGTTGTGAATGCTTGGCAGGTGTCCAATATTGAGAGGCAGGAAAGGTGGGAACGCCTAAGAGTAGCTCTCAGGTTTAACCAAAGCCTAAGGCTTCTATGGCGGATACCAAGCTGGGTGCAGCTAGGAGGAAGTACTTCAAGGAAGAGCTGTACAAGATGCAGAAGGGGATTGCTAATATGGCCCCCCCTAGCTTTGGTGCATTGGACATGAATGGAGAGCCAATGCCCATGGATGTGGATTCCGACTCCGAGGAGAATGCTCCTCTAGCTTCATTGCCAAGGCCTTGCAGAGTTAGAGGTTCTGGTGAGGGATCTGGTTTGATTCCTGTTGATGTAAAGTCTGTTGGTGGTTCTGGTCCTCAGGAAAATTCTAGGACCAAGTTAGTGAAGCAAAGGGCTCACTTTGAGAGGCCAGCAGTTTCTGGCCAATCTAATGTTTTAGACTCTGTTCTAGAAAGGATGAACCAGGGTCAGTTTTCCCTTACTTATGGGGAATCATATGCTATCAGTCCTGGGTTGGCTGATAGACAAAAGAAGTTGTTGACCAGAAGAAGAGTGTCTTCTGGGGAGGTAGAATACATATGTGATTCTGCTGAAAAGTTTGGAGAGGGGTTAAAAACTCATTTTTCTGCTCCTCTAGGATATGTCAACGTCACTATGAATGGCAGGGAGGCTAGGGCATTGGTGGATTCAGGTTCTCAGATCAACCTGATTTCCTTGTTATAGGCTACTCATTTGGGCCTCCCCATTGAAACTGGTATTGATGGGAATTTGAGAGGTATAGGTGGTCATGTCACAGAGTTGATGGGAACCTCCAAATTTGTGAAGTTGGATGTCAGTGGAGCCTCCAGAAAGGCTCATTTTTATGTTGCTAAAGGTATTGTTAAAGCTGTTTTGGGTGGGCTACTCTTGATGGATTTTCAAGTAAGAATTGGTTACCAATTTGATATGGGAATCAGTGTGGAGTTGACTGGTGAAGACAAAAGAAGGCTTCACATGAGGTTGTCATCTTCTGGAGATGATGGTTGAGAAACCACGCCTGGTTTGTCATCCATGTGTCAATGCATGTATTGTTGTAGGAAAAGAAAAGAAGTAAGTGCTGCCTCTTGATTTTTGGAGTGTGTCTCAGGCTCTAGTGAGAGTCTGTTATATTAAGAGTGATGAGGGCTGATCACCCTAGTGCTGCAACCTCTCCCCAAGATGAGGAAATCCCAGGTTTTAGTAGGTCAGCTCCCTGGGAGATATACCAAGTGGATTTTCAACTTTCTCCTTTTAATGTTTATCTTCTCTGCAAGTATTCTTTAACTTTTTTATAAAGTATCAGTTCTCTTTAAAGATTTTCAATTAGTTTTAATTCAAGTTCAAAAAAGAAGATGGTTTATATATCTTTATTGAAAGATATGCGGAAAAGCTGTGGAGTGGTGAGATTGGGTTTAATTTAAGTCCTCTCAATTTTGTACCACTAGGGTTTCTTCTACACCTTTATAAAACATAAACTTGGCCATGTCTGTTGCCATGGGGGAAACCAAAGGTAATTTTTGTAGGCAAGAAAAAAACCCAAGAAAAGAAAAGAAAAATTTCAAGATAATTCAAGAAATTCAAGAAAAAAATTTGAAGATAATGAAGAAAGAAGATTCAAAATATTTTTGTGAAGATCATGAAGATCAGTTTTTTGGCCTCCAGCAAGAGGTCAAACTGCACAAATTTTTGAAGAATGAAGATCAGCAAGATCTAGTTTTGGGCCTCCTGCATGAGGATAAACTGCACAATATTAGAAGATGTGATTCAGAAGATGAATCAAGATTTGAAGAATTGGTAGATGGAAGTGAAAATGAAGATATGGGATTGTGGAAAAGTTATGGAGTGGAGACATTGGGGAGTAAAAGTAATTCCTCACAACTGTGCACTGCTAAGGTTTCTTCTACACCTTTTAAAAACATTACCATGGCCACACATGTCAGCAATGGGGAAACTCTTGGTTTTTGTTCCAGGTCTGGTAGAGAAGACATCCTGAAGATCCCTCAAGTTGACGGTAGAGCCGCAAAGTACATTAAGGTGGCGCATAAGATTAGGCCTGTCAATGGGCCTATTACTGTAGGTTTGAATCATCCATTGAAGAGACCTCTGTTTTCAAGAGATCCGTACTGTACTCCTCTGGTGAAGAATCCTACTGGTTTCAAGGAAACAGCTAGAGTGACAATGGAAAGGTTGAAGGTTGTAAATTTTGGTCCTGATGGTTGGTTGTCTGAGGAAGAAAAGAAGTTTTTGTTGCAAATTATTGTGCTGAGGGAGAAGGTGGTGGCATTTGTTGAAGAGGAAAGGGGTGTGTTAAAACACTTTCATGGGGAATCTTACTTGATTTCTGGTGTTTTTCATGAACCTTGGAAAATCAAACTTATTCCAATTCTTGTTGCTATTCAGGATGATTTTGTGGAGATTGTTAGGGAAAGGGTCAGGACTGGATTTTATGAACAATAAACTTCTAGTTACTCAAGTCTGGTTTTCTGTGTTAAAAAGAAGAATGGAAAGCTCAGGGTGGTACATAATCTTACAGCCCTGAATAGAGTTACTATCAAGGATTCAGGGATGCCGCCAAGTGCAGAAGATTTTGTGGAAGCCTTTTCTGGAAGGTTGTGTTATGGTTTGGGTTATATTATGTGTGGTTATGATGAAAGGGAACTTCACACTGATTCACGGCTACTCACAACATTTGACACTCCTCTGGGGAGATTTCAGCTCACCAGGTTGCCTCAAGGAGCAACTAATTCAGTAGCAGTTTATCAAGTACAAATGGCTTGGATTTTACAGGATGAGGTGCCTACTCATGCTGGTATTTTTATTGATGAAGGTGGAATCAAAGGACTCTCCATTGATTATGGAAATGAAGTGCTGAAGAAGAGCTCAGGTAGAAGGAGATTTGTTTGGGAATATGCAATTACTCTAGAGAGAGTATTGTTTAAAATTGAAGAGACTGGTTTGACCCTTTCTGGGTCAAAGTTTTGTTGTTGTGTTCCAGCTCTGGAAATTCTTGGTCATGTGGTATGTAAAGAAGGGAGGATTATGGAAAAGAAGAAGGTTAATAAAATTCAGTCATGGCCAAGGCCTAAAAATACTACTGAAGTCAGAGGAGATTTGGGAGTTTTTGTGTATGTCAGGATTTTTATTAAAGATTTTACTTTGTTGGAATCACCTTTAAGGAGGTTGAACAGGAAAGATGCATAGTGGGAATGGACTGAAGAGTGTGAAGAGGCTTTTCTGAAGTTGAAGAAGGTGGTGGGTCAAGATATTATTCTTCACAAGTTGGATTATGGTAAAGAAGCTGGAAAAATTTATCTGGTGGTAGACTCAAGTTATATTTCTGCTGGTGCTGTTTTTTCTCAGGAAGATAGAGCTGGGAAGGTCAGGAAATTAAGGTATGAGTCTGTGGTCTTTAATGAGGTGGAATCTAGTTACTCTCAGCCAAAGTTAGAATTGTGTGGTGTAGCAATATTTTTGAAGAAGCTACAAACTATTTTGTGGGGGCACCATTTTGAGCTGCAGGTGGATGCTAAATCTCAGGTTCAAATGATCAACACACCTAGTCTTCCAAATGCTCCAATGACTAGGTGGGTGGCATTTATTCAACATTTTTCTTTTGACCTGGTGCCTAAGCCAGGTAAAACCTTTACAATGCCAGATGGATTGTCAAGAAGACCACCCACAGATAAATATTCTGATCCTGAAGAGTTTTACAAAGATGTCCCAGTTGTTAGGGGCAGAATAAAGGGTGCTGAATTTTTTTCTTACCCCCCCATGAGGCTAAGCTGGATGATTGTTCTCTACTCCCCCAAGAGGTTAAGCTGGATGGTTCTGATCTTGATTATGGTGATCAGGATGTTTTAATGCTGAAGATGGGGCTATTGTTTGGGATTGCTCGAATTTGGAAAAAGGTGTTTTTGTTAGTGAACTGGATTCTCATAAGATTCAGTAGAAGAGAAGGGATTTACCAAAGTTTAGGTATTGGTGTCCTGGATGGGCCGGCTGTGTTGCTCATGTGCACACTGGTGATTTTGATGATAGGTTTGTATCTTTGGATGTTGTTTTGTTGTATTTTGAAGATGAGACCTGGGGTCAAACTGGATTTTATTTAATTTTGGTTGAATATCTGTTGACCTTGGAGAGGCCAGATATTTTTCATGATTATACTTGGCTGGCAATCAAGAAGAAAATTCCTGGATTCTACTTGTCTGGGAGAAGGTTTATGAGGAGGAGACATCCAAATCCTCAAGTTGTGGTGACTCAGAAGAAGGGTCAAGAGCTTTTGTTGAAGTCTTTTCATGAAGACCTTGGCCATAGAGGCTCTGGGGAGACTTATAGAAGAGTAGAAGACAGATTTTGATGACCAGGTATGAAGTTGGCTGTGCATGGTTGGGTTCAATCTTGTGAAGAATGTCAAAGAAGAATTCACTTGAAACCTAAAGAGGTTGGCCATGCTACTGGTGAATCAACTGTGTTTGGAAGAGTCAGTTTGGATGCTGTCCATATTAAAGAAGGCAGGTATAAATACTTGATGTTGCCAGGGATGATTTGTCTGGTTGGGTGGAGGCTGCGCCTCTGGTTAATTTAACTTCCAAAAATATGGCAGAGTTTTTAAAGAAGGAATGGGTATTCAGATATGGGTTTATGAAGTTGGTGACTGTTGATGGTTGGAAATAGTCTATAACTGAATTCAAAGAATCTGTTGCAAGTATTGGTTCTAAGGTCAGGGTGGCTACACCTCATTATCCTGAAGCTGAAGGCATGGTTGAAAGAGGCAATCAAGTTATCAAGAATTCTTTGGTCAAGATGTGTGGAGATAGTGCTGAAAAATGGAGGCATTATTTACCCTTGGTGTTATTTTCCGATAGGGTCAATGTGAAAAGGACAACTGGTTATTCTCCTTATGAATTAATGTTTGGTCAGAAAGCTGTTCTTCCAGTGGATTTGGAAGCTGTCTCTTATCTTGGAATTGACTGGGATGAGATGTGCTTAATAAAAGATTTGCTCTGTCCCAGGATGCAACAGTTAGAATGTAAAGAGGAATGTCAAGAGAAGGCATACTCTAGAATGATGAAGATAAGAAATCAATCAGTCAGATACTGGGACAAGGAGTTGGCTCATAGACTCAGGAATCCCTTAAAACCTGGTTGTTTGGTTTTGGTGTATAATAGAAGTTTGGACAGTCAGTGGGGAAAGATGTTTGCTGACATATGGAATGAACCTTATAGAGTCAGATCTCAGGTGTCTGGAGGTTCTTGTGTTTTGGAAGAGTTGGATGGTGCACTCTTAAAGAAGAGAGTGGCTGCTGATCAGGTGAAGAGATTTTACCCTAGAGGCACAAGAAGTGAAGAGGATTGACTCCAGAATGAGGATAAACTATGGACCATTCTTTAATTTTTAATTTTTTTTGTGGTGATGCTGTGCATCTGTTTTGTTGGAAACTTTTGTTAAAAGGCACCCATGGGTGGGGCTTCTAGATTTAGCCTTGGCAAGTGTGGGGGTGACTGATGGGCTGGCTTCTCTATCAAAAGTTACCCCAGATTTTCTGTTTCCAACCCCTTCTATTAATTTGGTTGAACCCTAGAATTGGTTTTTCTTCACAGGTTTTAGTCCTCTATGATTTTAAACTGGAAATTATTTTAATCTTCAAGTGACTAACTCTTCATTATTATTGGGTTTTGTTTTTATTGTGTTGGAGGTGGTGTTTTTTTTAGAAGGTACCCAGGGGGGCTTCTAGATTTCATTTTGGAAAGTGTGGCGGTAACTGATGAGCTGGCTGCTCTGTAGAACAGCTACCCCATAATTTCTGTTTCAAGTATTTTGTTTGTCCTAGTTGAATCCTAGTTCTGGTTTTTGATATTCAGGTTCTAGTCCACTATAACTTTAAACTGGCTTTGGACTGGCTTCTTTGTTTCCTTGGAGTGGTGGCGGATCACTGGTGGTCTCCCATCATTTTTACTTATTGGAGGGAGCCCACCCAGTGATCATTTCTTTGGACTAGATTTTCTAGGGAGCCAGACTTTTTCCTTTTCTTTTTTTCTTTTTTTCTTTTTTTCTGATTTTTGGTTTATGGTTGTTTTAGATAGTAGTTTTTGATTATTTTCTTTTTTTCTCTTTTTTTCTTTTAATTTTTTTATGAAAAATATTAGGATGTAAAGAGGGAAAAATCACAAAATCATGGTGTTACCACATCAGGGTCACCTGGATGTGGGCAAGCATTTGTGGGAAGAGGCTCATAAATTGGCCAGGCAATGCTATTATCTTTTTTATTTATTTCATTTTTTTTTCTATGTTTCATTTTTTATTATTTTCTTTAATATCTAATTTTTTTTATCTTAAATCATTTAAAATATTTGATTGTGTATCCAAATCAAGGTGCACTTGGATGTGGGTAAGGTATCAGGGGATCAGCTCATTTATTGGCTGGGGGATACCATTTGTAATAATTATTTACTTCATATTATTTTATTCATTTCATTTTAATTTCATTTTCAAATTTTTTTATGTTCATAGTTTAGTAGGTGAAAAATAAAAATAAAATAAAAAAATAAAAAAAAAGAATAAAAATTTAAATAAAACTAAAAAAATTAAATAAAACAAATTTTTTTATATATCTGTTAGCTGTTTATTATTTTTTTTCCATTTAGTAATTTTTTTAAATTCTTTTATTTAATGAAGTGATGAAGAAGGCTCAGGAAGTTGGTCCAGATGGTGTTGGTGTTTTTGTTTCCTGTTTGGATTAGAGTAAGAACTGTTTTCTTTGTAGTGCAGGCGGCTGGAGAAAGTATGCGGGTTATAGTAGTCAGGAACTGGGTCAGAAGGTAATCTGTGGGAAGAAGAAGAAGAAGCAGGAATGGAGTGCTGGAAAGTGTGCTTAATAATTCAAGAAATCTTCCAGTGGTTATCAAGGAGTTGTTTTCTCAGATTCTTCTCAAAATCACTTAACGGACCATGGAGAGCAAAGGACTTAAGCATGTTTGAACACATCATGCTAATGTGTTGCTTCATATCAGCATAATCTAGTGTCAAAGTAGTTTCTAGGGGTTGTCCAGCTCCAAATGCAGGTTCAGGAGGCAGGGTTCCAACTAAAAACAGAAGAATTGGTTCAATAATTATTCTCTGTTGAAGAAATTAGATTTTGTTATTTCATTTTGGTACGTAAAGATTGGGAGATCTTCAAATTTGTATGCAGCCAGAATCTTTACGGCTGAAGAGTGTTGAATAGGTGTTGTAGGAGGGTCCACCAGATGGAGGTATGGATTTTTGGTGTTATCCTCTAAATGGTGTTGACAAGATGAAGGAGAAGAAGGAGGTTCCTGTGACCTGGTTTCAGCAGCAGGGCTGTTGTTGTTGTTATTGTTTATATTATTGCTTGGTGCAGGTTTGGTAGATACTGGCAGAGGAGTGCCAGGTTGATTGAAGGAAGGACCAGGAGATGGTGATCTGCTGAATGAAGATACAGAGGAATAATTTGCAGCCAGAGGAGTGGTGAAGTTGTTTCTTCCTGAAGTTATAGGAGTTTTGAATTTAGAAACAGTGTTAGCTGTTCTGGTGTTTGCAGTGGGTCCTCCAGGAAGCCTTATAGAGATGTAGGAGTTTCTGGTGTTGATAGAAGAAGAAATGGTGGCTGTATGCATTGCTCAGGGAGAATTAGGTGGTTGTGGTGTGGAGTTATTGGTGTTGGATGGAAGAATTTGGTTGTTTTCTGGCTAAAATTGAAAGTTCTATACCTGATTTTTGTTTTCTGACAAGGTAGGCGGGCCACCCGACATTGGGAGAGCCGCCTGGAGGAGGTATAGCAGCCTAGGAGCTGATTTTGGCACCATTTTTGCTGAATTTGCTGAGAGAAAGCAGATTTTTGAGAAGATAAAGCTGGTCTTCTAGGAATGGTCTTGGAAATGGAATGGTGGGATCTTTTGGAAGGAGCAGAAGACAGAGGAAGAATCAGGTCCAAGCTCTGGTGACCTGGTTTAGATCTGGATATATATTTGTGTGAGGGTGAAGGCGGAGGTATTGGGTAGTTGGGATCTCTATCACACCTTTTCTTTTTGGAATTGCAAGAACTACAGGCCCTGTTATAGAATTTGGCCTGGGAAGTAGAAAGAGTGAATGTGCAAGGTATGCACATGTGTATGCACTGTTTACAAGCATAGTCCTTAGGAGCAGTGATGCAGGGAAGGTCCAATGGGTCAAAATTTGGTGATCCAGCCATAATCTGTGAAGGAGCAATAATGGGGAGAAAAGAGATGAATAAACAGATTTATCAGTGATTTGTAGATGGTGAAGAAAGAGCAGAAGTTCAGCAGGTTGGCTGCAGAGCATTGTGCATGGAAGCGGCGCCGCCTTTTCTATGAAAAATATGTCAAGACTTTAAACTGAAAATTGCAAAAAGTCCGTCAAGACTTTAAACTGAACACTGGTCAGTCCATCAAGACTTTTAACTGAGAAATGGTACAGTACCCCAAGACTATAAACTGAGGAGGGTTTAATTGTTGAGTCGTTCAGGACTATAAACTGATAATGGGAGTTGGTGTGATTCTGGCAGAGGGCATCCAAGGGGGAGTCTCTGAATTTTGTTAAGGCAAGTGTGGGGGTAACTGATGAGCTGGCTGCTCTTTAAAACAGTTACCCTAGAATTTTAGTTTGTTTTTTTGGGTCTTTGATGTTTTGATCTCTGGTTCTTTCTTTTTGATTTAGGTTTTGAGTCCCCCAAGACTATAAAATAAGGGATTTGAGTCCCCCAAGACTATAAAATGAGGGCTGTTAGTCCCCCAAGACTTCAAACTGAGGGTTACTCGCCCAAGACTGTAAACTGAGGAACTTTTTTATGATGATTGGCTATATTGAGGAAGTCTGGAGAGGTCATGAATTTTTTCATTTCTAAGTCAAGAGATTAATCAAGAGTCAGGAGGCAGAAGAGAGTCAAGAGATGTAAAAAAATGTTCAGCATTGGCTTTGAACTGGTGTATGAGGTTCTTCCTTTTCTCAAGATCCTGTGGGTTCCTATAAGGGGTGGATTGGAAGTAGTTTAGTAAGAGATGCTTCTGTTGAGAAGAATAGTGTTGAAATTTGTCCTTGATGATGGGCAATAGATTAGGTGGGGGTGCTTCAATGGTTTCCACATTGTCATCATCACTGTCAGGAGTTAAATGAGCTGGAAAATTGTCAGATTGAAGTCCAGTATGAAGAAGTTTTGGGCTTACCATCAGAAGGACCAGGGATGGTAGAGCTAGTGGTAGTAGTGGGGTTGGCACTTGTTTTTGAAGGGTGTAATTTGTGGCCCATTCTGGGGATCAAGATAGATGGCCTGGATCTTTTGGTGCTGGTAGAAGGTGAATCAGTTTGTGGAGAAGGAGAAGATGTTGTGGAGAACAATGGAACAGGTCTGAAACAAGTCTTCTTTTTAGAGTGGCAGGCATCACAGGAGGTTTTGTAGGGATGACCGTTGGTGAGATGGTACAGATGAGACTGTTGTCAATGCAGTATTGGCAGGGGCCCATGTCAGTAGCAGATTTGGAAAGAAAGCTGAACATGGTGGTTGTGGTAAAGGAGAATGTGGACATTCTCTATTGGAGGGAGGATGTGGTCATCCAACATTGGCGGAGCCCTTTGTTGGTTTATTTGGTGTTGTTTTGGTGTGCCTTAAATGGCACTGTATTAATAATTACATGTTTTACTGGAATTAAAAAGCAAATATTAAGACTACACAGATTTGAATACTACCAATTGATAGCCCTGGTTTTTCTCTATATTTTATGTGTTGATGAAATTTTTCATAGTTTAAGTATTTGGGAGATAATTCCTCATTTTTCATTTTAAAAGATTGCTGTTGAATTATGTTTTTTGTGTTTTACAGGCTAACCTTAAGTCTTAGGGTTAAGTTCTTAGTACCATTGGAATGGGCTGAATTTTCTCTACATTTCATGTCTCAATGTTGTTATAGCATAATTATGTGTTTTAAAGGTTTTAGTAGTTGTTGATAATTTTCAAAGTATTTTGGGTGTTTTTGGTGGGTTTCTGGCTTCAGGGTGGTCAGGCCGCTTCAGGCGGGCCTCCCAACGTTGGGCAGACCACCCCACTCAGTGCTAGAGGGCTGGGAAGCGTTTCTAGGGAGGCTTTATGCAATTTGGCAGTCAGGAACGCCAAATTTGTGGGTGTGCACGGGCTCTTAGTAGTCTGTGTGTATATAGTGAATAAGAAAGTTTGGGGAATCTTTAATTATCATACAACCATGCGGAGGTGATATCCTTGTTCCTCACTAAGTTTTAACTGTTTTCTGGACACAATTGGCTGTGTTTGTTGCAAAGTGAGTTCTTTATTTAACTTAACTTGGAAACTGTTTTCTCTGGTGTAGTCTTGCAAGCTATATCAAGTATTATTTCTGTCTCTGGTGTGGATTATCAACCTACATCAAGTATCATTGCTTTCTCTGGTGTGGAAATTGGTCTACATTTCAGTTCTTTGGTTTGTTAGTCTGTCTGGAGACTACTTTCTTGACTGATCAGGCAGTCAAGTGTATTGGAAAAGGGATTTTTTGGTAAACAGGAACCAATTTACTGTAGCAGGTAAATCTCACTCTATTTTTCTAAAGGGACAAGGGTTTTTCTCTCTGGCTTTACTCCAACTCCCTTGGTCAAGGCCTATAGCTAGTACTATAGGATTGTCTACAACATAAGATTCAATTAACTAAGCTTGAAGATATTTTTGAGGAGTTAATTAACACCTGGTAACACCAAAAATTCCTTTCCACCAATATTCAATCACATTTTCACCTAAGTGGCATACCCAGATGTGGAATGCCACATATTCCCTCCAATATGGAATGTCCCCATTCTTTAACTTTGCATAATTGATCACCCAAAATCTTCCATCTCTCTCTTGAACCACCATCATCTCCAATCACACCATTGACCAAGTTTCTTCTAAATCAACCTTCAATGTCATCATTTTAAAATTTCCTTCAAAGAACTAGCTGCTCCATGTGAATTATGTGCTTGCTACCAAGTACCCTGTCTAATGTCCAATCGCAAACTCCCTGGCAGAACCGCTTGCAACTTGTGCCGTTGTAGACAATCCTATAGTACTAGCTATTGGCCTTGACCAAGGGAGTTGGAGAAAACCCAGAGAGAAAAACCCCTGTCCCTTTAGAAAAACAAATGAGATTTACCTGTTTCAGCAAATTGGAGATCTGTTTGCTAGACCCTCTAATTAAACACTCTTGACCTCTTTAAAAGTGAAGATAATAGTCCCAGACAGACTACCTAAAAAAGTTGAAATGAACAGTAATATCTTCCAACAAAACACAAGCCAATGAGACAGTGAGGAACAGAGACTTGATGAGAAAAGAGATAAGATGATCCTCTAAAAATCTTCCCACACACACATTATACAGCCAGTGCACAGACCACCCTGACCGATTCCCCGCCCAAAATCCAGCTTTTCAGCATTTTTCATGCATAAAAGTGCATTTTAGCACTTCCCCAGCGCCCAGGTGGGCCCCCCGCTTTGAAGACAACAGGCCGCTTCTAGGCCTTAAAACACCCATACAACCCATAAAAACCCATAACTTCACTAATTAACAAGATAAACACACATAAGACATACAAAAATGAATAGAAAATAAAAGAAAATAAGCTGAGACATAATAAGTGACCCTAGCTTAAGCCTACATAAGCACCACTAAGCAACTATTTTCCAATAAATACCAATAACAACACCATAACTACCCTATAAAACAAGGTAACCACACATAAGGGATACCAAAATGAAGAGAAAGGAAAGGACATTAAGCTGAGACATAATAAGTGACCCTAGCTTAAGCCTCCATAAACACTACTAACTATCACCTATAAATGAAAAAATCCACTAATAACACCATAACCCCAATAGCACCCTACATACCAAATACGCCCAAATATGCACTTCAAAGGCCTACCCAGGTTTGGATCACCACATCCTCCCTCCAATAAAGAATGTCCCCATTCCTTCTTCACCAACAACTATGTTTGAACACCTCTCCTTAATCTTTACAAACAGCCCATTTCTCTCTTCAACCAGATCCTATTCCATCCTAAGTGAACCTCTGAACCAGCAATCCAAGCTTCTTCTTTAAAACTTCTCTTGCACCATGGCTTTAAATTCAAACTATCCCTGTGAAAAATCTCTTCCTTCTGTTCCTGAATTCCAACTCTGGCTGTACCAGCCTCTAACAAAGAAAAGTGATATTGAGTTGACCAGTCTTCCTGACTATAACCTTCTACCAGCATAAAAATTTCCTCATTTTATAGTCTTGGGGGACTCACAACTCTAAGTTTAAAGTCTTGGGGGACTAAAAGCCCTCAGTTTAAAGTCTTGGGGGACTAACAGCCCTCATTTTATAGTCTTGGGGGACTGCAAAAACCTTAATCACAGAACCCAGAACCAGAGATCAACCAGAAATAGATTTAGAGAAGTAACTAACTTTCTGGGGTAACTGTATATAGAGCTGCCAGCCAATCAGTCACCCCCAAACTTGCCTTTACAAAATTAAGAAGTTCCCCCTTGGAAAATTCTGCCTTTAAACTTCCACCTCACACTGACTCCCATTCCTCAGTGTATAGTCTTGGGGGACTTTCCATCAAAAAATCTTGAGACCATTATTAAAAGATCAGTTTAAAGTCTTGAAGGACTTTCCAGAAAAAAATCTTGAAGATATATCCCATAAATAAAAGATCAGTTTAAAGTCTTGAAAGACTTTCCAGAAAAAAAAATCTTGAAGATATAGCCCATAAATAAAAGATCAGTTTAAAGTCTTGAAGGACATTCCAGAAAAAAAATCTTGAAGAAATATCCCATAAATCCCCAAACCAAAAACCATCAAAGCCAAATCATTTAACCTCCTTTAACAAATAAAATAAAATAAAATGGTATTCCCCAGCCAATTTATGAGCTGATCCCCTGATGCCTTACCCACATCCAAGTGCACCTTGATGTGGTCATCACACCTAAAAAAATATTTTTATTTTTACTCCTCATCTCCTACCAAAAACCACCACCAGAACCCTCTCTTGACCCTTTGAACAAACATAGCCTCCATAAAAAAATTAAAAGAAGGAAAGAGAAAAAAGAAAATAATCTTGAATCCACCACTTTCACAGCCAACACCCGCTGTGGTAGGCACCTCGCAGGAAGCATGAATTTAGACCAATCAGCACGCATAGTCCAGGAAGAATAAAGGGGAGTTAGCGCAGCAGGAAGTGTAAAAATATAATATGTATTTGTGTGTTTCAAGGAACAAAGGAAATGGAAGAGCGGAAAAGGATTAAGGGTCCGTGTGCTCGGATATTGCAGAAAGATGTGCGGCACAATGGGGAATTATGTATTATCAACTTAGGACTATTACGCACTAAACAAATATGGAATCGGGCTTACCAAATCAAAAAAAAAGAAAAGTATGTGCTACGCATTAAGGAAAAAGTCATGGATTAAGGACGACTCAAGTGCATAGTATGCTGTACTGCGGCCAGTTGGGAAACTTACTGAGACAAGTAATGAAGAAGGCTAACTAGTTAAGCAAGGTGTCAGAACTATGAACTTAGTATTAAAGTAAAAAGACTGGTGACTCAATCATAAAACTACCCAAGAGTTAAGGCAACCAGACGCAGCATTAGGATAAGTCAAACCTGGAGCTAGCGCTGAAACAAAACAAAGGTATAGTTAAAAGTGCATATGTGGAGTATCAGTGAAACAAGTTAATACTAGTGTTAGTAATTATAGGGTATGATTTAGGCGCTGTAGTTGTTACAAGCAGTGTATGTAGCTTACTAATAAATTAGTTATTGTTTTACTAATACGGCGCTAGAGCTAGCGCTGAAGATCCACTAGGGAACTGTGTCTTGAGTACCATAAAAATATAAAAAGGACAACTATTTGATAGAGTCTAAAAAGAGGAGGAAGAGTGACATACATATAAGATAGATATATATACACATATATAGTCTTTTAAGAGTAGAAAACTAGAGATTTTTCTGAATCTTTTTAATTCATGCGTCTGTGTGTGTATTTCAAAAAGCATAGTGAAAGAATCGCAACATAGAGAGGTTATATAGATTCAGTAGGATTGATTATTACTAGAGTCATTTTTATTGCTATAACAAGGCATATTCAAAGAGAGCGCTTAAAGAGGGAGTAGCTGTGGATATTAGCGCTTGTTAAGAATAGGAAAATCCAGATAGTAATACTTGTTTTTCCTGATATCTAAAACTCATCTTTCATCTTACAAACTTTCTAATCAAAAATTAGTGTTACACATTATTGCGCTGTCTTTATAATTAAGAGTGGCAGGCGCTTCTTTTTAGAAATTGAAAGGAAGAACCATCCCATCTCGCATTGTATCTACTGCTTAGTACTTTAGAACAGTCTACACCGCTCCAGGTCAACAGAAAAGATCACTGGGTGGGCTCCCTCCAATATGTAAAAATGATGGGAGACCACCAGTGATCCACCAGCAATCCAAAATCACCAAAAGAAATCCAAGGCAATCAAGTTTAAAGTAATAGAGTACTAAAAACCTGAATCACAAAAAAAACAACACTAGAAATCAACTAGAAAAAAAAGCAAAGGCTTGAAACAGACATTCTGAAGTAACTGTTCTACAGAGCATCCAGCTCATCAGTTACCCCCACACTTGCCAAAATAAAATCTAGAAGCCCCCCATGGGTACCTTCTAGAAAAAACACAACATCCAAAAAAATTAAACAAAACCAATAAGCATGAGGGGTCCAGCACTTGAAGACCAAAAGAATTTCCAGTTTAAAGTCATGAAGGACTAAAAACCTGATAAAGAAAAAAAACCAATACTAGAATTCAACAAAATTAAGAGAAGGGGTTGGAAACAGACAATATGGGGTAACTGTTGTTAGAGCAGCCAGCCCATCAATTACCCCCACACTTGCCAATATAATTTCTAGAAGCCCCGCCCCTGGGTACCTTCTAACAAAAAGAATTTTCCAACACAAATCTTCTCCCATAAAAAACCAAAACCATTAAAAAACCATTAAAATTCTTCAAAGCCAAAAAAAAAATCCAATTTAGAAATAAAATGTTGCAGTTTAACCTCATGCTGGAGGTTAGATAAAACCAATGATCATCACTTTTAACTTCATTTTATTATAAATAAAATACCCATCTTCACTTGAATTTTTCTGTTCTTCCTTCTTCATTATACTAAGATTTTTTTTTCCTTTTTTTTTATATAGAGACTTGAACCAGAGAGAGTGATAAGAATTGGACAAAACAAAAAAAAATCCTGACCAAATACATAGAGGCCAAATTAAGCAAAACCAAAAAAAATTAAGTAGTTTATCCTCATTTTGCAGGAATCAGATTCTTGAAAAACAAAGGTTGAAACCAATAAGTTTGCCCCTAGGGCCTGAACCCCCTAAGCTCCTCTTCCAATTCTGATATCCCAAAATCAGGCCTCCAAAAAATTCTTCCATCATCCTCCATACACTGAGTCTACCATAGTTCACATTACCAGAATCAATAAATTCTTCACCCTGAAAAACATCTGGAACCTCCACCACATCTTCAAAATCAACCTCCATACCAGTGACATCCAAAACATCACAATTTTCCTCTTCCCTACAGGAATCTTGCTTAGAATCTGCAAAATACTCCAGAATAACATCCATAACATCAAAATAAAATCAACCTCCAAGCAGAGAACTTCTGATCTTGAGGGAACCACCTGAAAATAATCTTTCTCTATGAGAAAAAGATGCAAGACAGAATCTTTCTGTCCATCCAAAAATTCAACCAATACATCCTCCTCCAATAAGCCATTATCTGAACTTGAGAAAGAAAAATAATCATCCCTCAACAAACATTCATCCACCACAGATTCCTTCTCAATATCCCAAAATCCATCTTCATGACCAGAAAAGTCCTCATTCCCTCACAATTCAATGAAACTTAAGGAAATACACTGATTTTCCAGTTTTACATTTCCAAAACATTCAGTGAAACACATTCCTGAGATCCCATGGTATCCTCTGGAAAAGAAAAATAAGCTTCACAAACATCATCAGAATCACCATCTTCTAAAATTAATGGCTCCAACACCTCCGCAGAAGCTGAAATTTCCACCACAGTCTTCTGAACCTCTCTGTCCAACAGTATTTCCTCTACATATTCCACATCCCTATCCTTCATACCATCCAAATATCCCAAAAAACATCCTTTAAAACAGCCATATCAGGAATCTTATTTTCCCCAGTTTGAAGAGTCTTCATCAAGTCAGCCTTGAAAAGAATCTCCATAGCCTCCACCTTTACATCCCTACCAATGGCACTCCAAAATATATACTTGGCCCCATCTTCATGTGGTAATATATCATTATATAACAGATAATCCAGAGCCTCCCCAAACTCCTCCATAAATTCCCCATACTGAGAAAGAGAAGTTACACCACCTTTCAATTCCCACTTCCTAGCAATCCCATGGAGATCCACCATTGAGAAAGTAGTAGGCCACCTTTTAAACATTTCAATTTTCAACTTCCCCCATTTCTGACTCCTATATCCTGCCATACCAGAAACTTTGTTCTCCACCTCCCTATTACCAATGAAAAAGATTACTTGCCTAACCATGTCCAACAGTGAGCCCCATCAATCTCAGAAGCAACCTCAAACTGAGCCAAAAACCCCTTTGAATCCTCCCCCAAAAACCTTGAACCATCCCATGACTGAATCCTAACCATCCTAGCAAATCCAAGTTAGAGCCTCCAATCTCCAGCAAAGATAGCCAAAGCCCCCCCAGTAGCATTAGAGACCTAGGAGGGACCAAATCTGACAGAAAAGAATACCCCTAGACCAACCGCAAAGAGATATAGAACCAAATACAAAATCTACCAAAGAAGATCCACCAAAGAGAGAAGCCTAGGTCAGCAGAGATTCCAAAAAGCCAACAGATTCGCCCCACATTGAGCACCAGAAATATAGACAATCCTATAGTACTAGCTGTATGCCTTGACCAAGGGAGTTGGAGAAAAACCAGAGAGAAAAATCCCTGTCCCTTTAGAAAACCAAGTGAGATTTACCTGTTGCAGAAAATTGGAGATCTGTTTGCTAGACCCTCTAATTAAACACTCTTGACCTCTTTAAAAGTGAAGATAATAGTCCCAGACGGAATACCAGAAAGAGTTGAAATGAACAGTAATATATTCCAACAAAATACAAGCCAAAGATACAGTGAAGAACAGAGGCTTAATGAGTAAAGAGATAAGATGATCCTCTAAAAATCTTCCCACATACACATCATACAGCCAGTGCACAGACCACCCTTACCAATTTCCTGCCCAAAATTCAGCTTTACCAGCCTTTTTCATGCATAAAGTGCATTTTAGTTCTTCCCCAGTTCCTAGGCAGGCGGCTGCTTAGGGGTGGGCGGGCCGCTTCTAGGACCTAAAACACCCATACAACCCATAAAAACCCTAAAAAATCCTAAAAACCCATAACTTCACTAATAAACGAGATGAACACACATAAGATATACCATAATGAAGAGAAAATAAAGGACAATAAGCTGAGACATAATAAGTAACCTAGCTTAAGCCTGCATAAGCACCACTAAGCAATAAACTTCCAATATATACCAATAACAACACCATAACTAACCTATAAAACAAGGTAACCACCCATAAGGGATACCAAAATGCAGAGAAAAGAAAGGACATTAAGCTGAGACATAATAAGTGACCCTAGCTTAAGTCTCCATAAACACTACTAACTATCACCTAAAAATGAAAAAAATCCACTAATAACACCATAACCCCAATAACACCCTACACAACAAATACCCCAAATATGCACTACAAAGGCCTGCCCAGGTTTGGATCACCACACCGTGTATAGAAAGTTAAATGTAACTGGCTTATACTTCCATCTAAAAAAAAGTTTATCTTGGACCAGCCATTTTCCCTGATCTTACAATAGCCAAAAAGTGATCTAAAATTTCAGTCTTCTTCAAAAGAATTCATTCAAAAACAGCTTTATCTTCAAAATTTCAATCAACTTCAACGGATCCCAGCCTGATTCAGCCTTCTCAAGAACTTAACCCAATAATGCCAGTTCCTCCTATTAATTTTTCTGAAACAATGTTTCCTGGCTCAAAATGTAAGACTTTAATAATAAAATATAAACATTAAATCATTACTGATTTAACTCTTTAAAATAAACTTGAATTGAGCTGTTGAAATAACCGAAATTGATGACGTTGGCAAAGTGAAGACAGATTATATTAATCTTTATCCAAATTTTCATTGCTATCTTTTTCTTGAATTAACTGATGAGTTGAAACAAAAAATTTTAACCTATTTTCAAGAAAACCCAGCCTATAATCATGAAGACATGCTAAAGAGAAGACTTCTAATGCAGAGTTTTGATAATGATATTGAAAAATTTCAAAGGAATTATCTCTTCTAATAGTTTTATTTTGATTAATGTTGTTTTAGCTGGTCTTCTATAAAAAATGAAATTTTTTTCTTCTTTCTCTGGCTTTTAACATAATGATAATAAAAAATTTTTGTGATGATTCCCACTTCTGAGAGCAAGGTTTGAATCCCTTCAGACTCCCATATACCAGTCTTCCATCTATGTCACAGCATGAGAGAGTGGATCTCCCTAATGATCCAAATTCTCTTGCTTCCATTCTCATAGGTCCCCCACTGAGCCAAATTCTTTGATTCCAATCTTGCCATGAGGTCCTCCAAGCTTCACACCAAATAGTCTAACACTGAGACTCTAAAAAAATAAATCCAACTACAGCCCTGACTACTAAATCCTTCATCACAATTTTCATCCATTTTGCTATACAGCAAACTTTTAAAAATACTTTAGCAAGGCTTAAAATCTTTATTTTAACCTTTTAGACCATGTTTAAGCGCCACAATTATCACCTAATTAAACTATTTTTCCTTTACAAGAATCATTACCACCTAAATTCTTATTCCCCTAAAGCTTAATAGCACCTAAATCCATCAATTATTGAATATCCAGTTTAAAGTCTTGGTGGACCAAACATTTAATCAATTGCCAGTTTATAGTCTTAGTGGAATAAAGATCTTTTATGTGCATTGATATAGTAAATTCTTCCTAATTAAGGCCTAGTCTTCACCAAAGATTGAGTAATTTTGATATTCCAGTTAAGGGTCATGGTGGACCAAACATTTGATCAATTTTTAATCCAGTTTAGGGTCATAGTGGACCTAAGAATGATGACTTCCCAGTTTAAGGTCATGGGCAACCAGGCTTTCATAAATATTAAAAGAAATCTTCATAAATTATCAGTTTAAAGTCTTGAAGGACTAACAGCAAAAAAAGAGGAACCAAATTTTTAAAGAAGAATCATTAAAAGCCAGTTTAAAGTCTTGCAGGACTAACAGCATCTTGAAGTAGGATCTCATAATTCTTGAGCTCCACAAGCCCCTTATTCCTGTTTAAACTAACTATGAAAGAAATGAAAAAGAAAAATTAAAATTAAAATTCTAAATTTTAATAACAAGTTTATATATTTAATGATTATTTTTATAAATTTTATTTTTTTTATTTTATATTTATTTTATTTTTATTTTAAGTATTTTTTATATATTATTTTTCTAATTTTTATTTTTATTTTATTTTATTTATTATTTTTTTTAAAAAAAAATAAACTTTTAAGACTATTTTTTTTGAAAGTGACTTATAAATAAAGAAATATAAAAGATTGTTTTGAAAATAAAATTTTTAAATTTTAAATTTTAAAGAATGTTTAAGGAAATTTAAAAAGTTGAAATAATAAGAAAAATTAAAATTAAAATTTTAAAAGATGCCCCCTGGCCAATTGATGAGCTATACCCTTGACATCATACCCACATCCAAGTGCAACTTGATGTGTTTACACAAACAAGAAATTGAATATAGAAAATAAATGAAAGTTTTTAGAAAGAAAAAATTTTAAAATAATGATCACTATGTGGGCTCCCTCTAATTTATAAAAATGATTATAGACCACCTGTGATCATCACCCTTTACAAAAATTTTAATAATTATAATAATATAAAAGAAATGTAGTGAAATAACAAAACAAAAACATAAAAAAAATCTAAAAAAAATAAAAAGAAAATCTTGAATCTGGCCTTGTTAGTGTGTTTTCTTGTTGCATTTTTCCAGTTAATAGTCTTAGTGGACTTCCTTTAATTCAAAAACAAAGCAGGATTCAACTAGAAACAAGGAAAAATTGAAAATGAACTTTGTGGGGTAATTGTGTATAGAGCATCCAGCCCATCAATTACCCCCAAACTTTCAAACATTTAATTTGGAAGGTTCCCCTGTGAACACTTCTACCAATAAATTTTATCATAACCATCATGAATCTTTGCCAATTATTTATTGCTTTTTAAATTTTTAAGAATTTTCAACGAATGTCTTCACAATCTTCATAATATTTTTGTTATCAGTTTTGTAACCAAGGTAGTAAAACGACAGACTTTATATTGAGTAGTTTATCCTCATTCCAGAGTAAAACTTTGATAATGATTGTATAAGGAAATAAGTAAAGTCTTTAAAATTTTAAAATCATAGTTTAACCTCATTGCAGAGGTGCAATTTAAATTTTGACAGTTATTTTACCCTCATTGCAGAGCTAAGCTTCAGCACTCCTGGTGCCCCTAGGATAGAACCTCATGACTTGATCAGCCACTACCCTCTTCTTCAAAACTACTACATCCAACTCTTCTAAAACATATGAACTTCCAGAAACCTGTTCTTTGACTTTGTATGGTCCATTCTACATATCTGCAAACATCTTGCCCCATTGGCTCTCCAAACTCCTGTTATACACCAAAACCATATCACCAGCTTTCAAAGTTTTTCTAAGTCAATGTGCCAATCACTCTTCCCAATATCTTACTGACTGATTTTGGATCTTCATCATCTGTGAATATGCCTTTTATAAGTATTCTTCTTTCTTTTCCAACTGGATTATTCTTGCACATAATAATTCTTCAGTGGTCTTGACCAAATCCCAGTCAGCTCCAAGATATAATTCAGCTTCTAAATTGACCAGTAAAACTGATTTCTGTCCAAAAACAAGTTCATAAGGCAAAAATCCAGTCATCCTTTTGGCAGTGATTCAGTCAGAAAATAAAACTACAGGTAAATAGTGCGTTCATTTTTCAGAACTTGTCCCACACATTTTAACTAAAGCATCCTTAATATCATGATGCCCTCTTTCAACCATGCCTTCAGCATCAGGATAATAAAGGGTTTCTACCCTATCCTTTGATCCAACTTTTGATATAGCTTCCCTAAATTCTGTCCAAAATTAAGGACTTCCATCTACTGTCACCAATTTCATAACTCCATATCAATACACCCAGTTTTTGAACAAGAAATCGGCCACATTTTTGGCAGTCAAATTGATAAGAGGTGCTGCCTCTACCCAACCAGATAAATCATCTCTGGCCACAATTGAATATTTATACCTTCCCTCCTTAATGTGAACAGCATCCAAACTAACCCTTCCAAAAATAGTATTTTCATCAGTAGCATGTCCCGGTTCTTTCAGCCTTAAATAACTTTGTCTTTGACACTCTTTGCATGACTGAACCCATTTTTTAACAGCCATCTTCATTCCAGGCCACCAAATTCAATCAGAAATTTGTCTAAATGTTTCAACAACGCGTCTATGCCCAAGATCTTCATTCAGTGATTTCAAAACTAATTCTTTCCCTTTATTTTGTGTTAAAACAACTTGAGGATTTGGATACCTCCTTTTCATTAATCGTTGACCGGATAAGTAAAACTCCAATGACTTTCTTTTGATAGCCACTCATTCTTCTTCTCCACCATCTTCTGGCCTCTCTAATGTCAACAAATATTTTACTAATAATCAATAAAAACCAGTCTGACCCCAGACTTCATCTTGAAAATTGATTAATATAATATTAATGGACACTTCTCTATCACCAACATCACCTCCACATGAATGTGCCAATAATCATTGACCACAAATTTGCCTCTTGATCAAGCTATGTTGAAATTATTCTTCTGAACCTTTCAACCTCTTATATACAGAATTTGAAAACACCTCTTTCACTTCCTTACACTTTTTACACCTACATTTGTCCATCCTTTTTTTAACCAAATGTTCCTCTACACTAGCCAACCTCTCTTTAACTGAATTAACTGATTCTCCAAAATATACAACATTCCTTAGCCTATTAATATACCAAACACCAGCTCCATCTTTATCTATATACACCACTTCTTCTTCTACCTCTTATTTACCAACTTTATCTACACTTATTTCTTCAATTTTATCCACATAAAAATAATTTTCCAGTTTATTCTCATGGTGGAGGTAATCACCATAATTTTCTACACATATTAGTCCTGCCATTTTAACCTCATGGGGGATGTAATTGTCATCTTCATAAGGGTCATCCCAAAAATTTTCATTAATCAATTAATTTATTTTTTGTTTAACCTCTATTTCTGTAGGAGTAAAAAAATAAGAGTGTTAATAATTTTCAAGAATATTTTCTTCTTGATTTTTAAATTATCCAGAGTTTTTTTAGTTGAATTCAATTTTGATAGTGCAGTTTAGCCTCTTGCTGGATTTCAGAAAGAGAAAATTTATATAATTTTTGATATTGAAATTTTATTTGATAATTCTGAGGTTTTTTTTTTGGATGTTGACTTTTTGAAATGCAGTTTATCCTCTTGCAGGGGGAAGACAGAAATAAAAAATATAGAAGGAAAAGAGAATCCAAAAGAGATCATAGAAGATACATTAAAAAAAATTTCAGACAGTTTAAGGTAGTTTATCCTCATTTTGGAGAATTTATATTCTTGATATCACCTGGTAGAAACCCATAAATTTACCCCAAGGGCCCTTCCACCTATTCCAATAACCACAAAAACAAATCACCAGAATTTGTCCTACCAAAGGAGAAAAAGAAACACACACTTTTCTCCAAAATTTAGGTGAGTCCAAATTATTCATTCCATCAATCAATGCCTCTGCACCCCCCATTAGTGCAGGAACAACAACATTCACCTTTAAAATCTCATCCTTAGATTGAACCATATCCTCTATACATATTTCTAACTCATAATCCATATTCACATCTTCATTGCAGACAGTCTCTGCTTCTGAAGACAAAATCTTAGGCAAGTAATCCTCTAAATCCAACTCTACATCATCCAACACAAAATCTTCCCCATGTGTTCTTCTCAGAAAGGGACCATTGCTCAGATGGACACTTTATGTTCTGTGCAATAGGATTTAAAGGGTTTTTCTAATTTCCATGGTATTTGATTGTTGCCTAACCATAAAAGTAAAGGTGTAACAGACTTGGTAAAAAGTGTCCTTCTGAAGGACGGTCCACCACTTAGAAGGACACTTTAAAAATGCATATCATCTAGGTATTTAATGTATAAATATCTATCTTTTATACATTATAAAAGTTTCCTTCTCAGAGTTGGACAATCCTTCAGAGGGACACCTTTGGCCAATTCTGTAACACCTTAAATTTAATGTTTAACTAATGTTCAAGTAACAAGGCTATTAAAAGGTCTCATTTCATTTACAGTACTTAAAGTGTTCACCTGAACAATGGTCCATCACTGAGAAAGAAAAATTTATAAATTTTAAAGATAAAATGATTATATATAATACCTAGATGATATGTATTATAAAAATGTCCTTCTAAGTGTTGGACCATTTTTCAGAAGGAAAATTTTAACCAAGTCTGTAACAACTTTACTTTTATGGTTAGGCAAAAATAAAATACCATGAACATTAGCAAAACCCTTTCCATCCTATTTCAAAGAACCTAAATTGTCCACCTGACAATGGTCCATTGCTGAGAAAAACACTTTGAAAATTCATATCATCTAGGTATTATATGTATACCTGTGTTTCTTTTGTGCCTTATAAGGAATCTTTGTGCACCACATCAAATATTGTGTGGACTTGTTAAAAAGATACTTATTTAACCCTTTAAGTCTAGATTATTGGATTCCAGAAAGTACTTGACTGATTATCAGAAACATGTGTCATCCAGTGGGGGACATAAAGAATGAACAAGGCTGTAACAGGTCTAATTTGTACATTAATAGCTTTTTGTACCTTTGAAAAGCATTGGTATTATTTTTTTTCCAACTATATTTGTGCTAGAGTAGGTATTGATTAATTAATCAATCTGTTACTTGGGAAGAATTATTTAAAATACAAATGTGAAGAATTATGAAGCATTATTATTTTACAACTCCTAATATTTTCCTAAATTATATTCATGTTAATGGCTTCAATGAAGAATATTTAGATATCACAGTTTCACACATATATGGGATAATATTTTATCTTTTTATAATAATAATAAAATGAACGTTTCCTTACCAGTTTATTTTCTATGATTGGGGGATCGTTGAATCTCATTTTCCAAATGCATCCAGTAGAATGCTATATCTTGATCATAATAATAAAAGGATATTTGGAAGTTCAATATCTTTATTATATGTTAAGAAAATAATATTCTTACTTTTTATAAATTCCTAGGGCTTAATGCAATGTTGATAATAATAATTTTATGTTGCTATATGCTTTCCATTATATATTTAATTTTTGAGGTTGTATATTTTGTGTTCAAAAAGCATCATCCAGAATATTTCACCTTGAAGAATGTTAATTTGAAACAATGCATTTCTCAAATATGAGATTAATATTTTAAATTAAATTAAAAACAAGAAGTGTTGTCTGGCTTTACATGGAGGCAAACGTCATTCTGAGAATTTTCTGATGTTGAGGATGAAACTTTTAAAAAGCATATCAGTAAGGGTAAAAATCTGTAAAACATGGGTATTTCAAATTATATAAGTGTCCTTCTCAGCAATGGACTGTTGCTCAGGTGGACATTATATGTTCTTTGAAAGAAGATGGCAAGGTTTTTTTTAATGTCTGTGGTATTTTATTGTTGCCTAACCATAAAAGTGAAGGTGTTACAGACTTGCTCAAAATGCTTAGAAGGAAAATTTAATAATGCATATCATCTAGGTATTATATGTATACATATCTATTTTTTATGCATAATAAAAGTGTCCTTCTTAGTGTCAGACCACCCTTCAGAAGAACACTTTTGATGTCCATGGTATTTGATTGTTGGCTAACCATAAATGTGAAGGTGTTACAGACTTTGTCAAAAGTGTCTTCCTGAAAGTGGTCCAATGCTCAGAAGGACACTTTTATAATGCATATCATCTAGGTATTATATGTATACATATCTATCTTTTATGCATTATAAAATTTTCCTTCTCAGTGTTGGATTATCCTTCAGAAGGACACTTTTGACCAAGTCTGTAACACCTTCAATTTAATTTTTAGCCAATGTTGAAGTAACAAGGCTATTAAAAGGGCTCATATTATTTAAATTACCTAAAGTGTTCACCTGAACAATGGTCCACTACTTAGAAAGTCAATTTATAATTTTTATGATAAAATGGTTATATATAATACCTAGATGATTTGCATCATAAAAGTGTTATTCTCAGCAACAGACCATCCTTCAAGTGTATAATTTTGAACAAGTATGGTTAAACTTCTATTTTATGTTAAAACAATAATTAAATACCATAGCCTTTAGAAACTCTTATGCCATCTACTTACACATTTACTATAGTGTCCTCCTGAACAATGGTCCATTGCTGAGAAGGACACTTAAAATGCATATGATCTAGGTATCATATGTATAACTGTGTATCTTTTATGCATTATAAACAATCATTTCTTACCAAATCAAATATTGTGTGGACTGGTTAACAATATACTTGTTTAACCCTTTAATTCTATGTTATTAGCTTCCAGAAATTACTTCAATGATAGTTAGAAAGATTTTTGTACCAGTGAGTGACATAAAGCATAAAAAAGGCTGTCTGTCACGCGCCACATGACACTCGAGGCAAAAGCAGCTCATTAAATCAATAATATTGAGTTCTAAATCTATACTCAAAGCGCAGGAAGCAATTCTCCATAGCAACTGCAATTCCCCTTTGTGTACTTACTATTCAACTGCGCTAGCCTAAACTCTAAATCTAAATTAGTCAATCTCTCAATAGTGTGCCTTAGTCTTAATTTCAATAAGCGACGCACAGCGCTATGATCAACGTAATAGTACATTAGTAGTTTTCATTAAAAAGTTTGTTAATTAATTAAAAGGGGTAAATTGAGCATGGACGGATATTAGCAAAGAGGGTCTAAGTGTATGTTATTAATGGTCTGTGGTATGGGAATGGTGCGATGAGAGGGAGGTCAATGCGAGGAGGAATAAAGGATATAAAAGGGTTGGGTTTTTGGTTCGAAATTCCTTAGAATTAAATTATAAAACGTATTTACATTTAATAGTGTTAAAATCTTTTAAGTTAAATCATTATTATTGTATCTTTCTTTATTTTCTCAATAAACATTTCTAAATCCTAAATCTTTGATTGTTGAGTTTCCAACCCTTTGTGAGATCTTAAGAATTCCTATTACCTTTGAAACGATATTATAATTCTTCTCGAAAATACCTCAAAACCGTAGCTCTTACTTCGAGTGACCTTCGAATCACTTCCTCGAATCATTCCTCTGTGCTTCGAAGAAGTTTCTAAATCCCTCATCTCACTTTCAGGAACATCCTCAACCTTGTGCGTAGGTGGTCTGGTGACAGTATAATTTAATTCTCCGTAGTTCTCATTCTTTGCACTACTACGTCCTTTTAGGTGTTTTTAAAATTCTTAAAATGGCACCTGTTCAACACACTCCTCCTACGGGCGCTACTACTAGAGCTCGCGCTAGAGGCAGGCCAACAGCCACAAGGTCTGTTTCCCGCACTCACTCTTTGTAACCACTCGACCTTAGGGAACGGCAACATTCAGTTCAATCTGTAGAAGACATCCCACAAGATTTTGAGGATTCTAGTGATGAAGAAGAAGGAGAGGACACAATGCACAAGGCACCATCCGCCCCTGCCAATCACCCTTCTGGTCAATCCTCAGAACCTGGACCATCTAACTCTCTGGAAGATTTCATGAGACTTTTCATGAAAACCCTTTCAAATCCAATGTCTTCAGAGGGATCTAAGTTCAAAACTCCTTCTATGAAATCTCCTGACAAATTCGACGGAGATCACCCCGACAGATTGCGACTCTTCTTGCAAACCTGCATGCTACTGTTCCATAATGACCCTCAAACCTTTAATAGCGACCGATCAAAGGTTGTTTACGCTTCTTTATTCCTAGCGGGGAAAGCAGAAAGATGGTTCAAACCTTATCTGCTTGTGCTTTCTTCGACAGAAACCCACTTACTTATCAATAATTGGGAAAAGTTCGAAGACCAACTCTTTACGTTGTTTGGGGACCCTAATGAAACTGACAACGCAGAAATTGAACTTGATTTTCTTTGCATGAGTGATAATGGTAAAGCCTCTGAATATATCTCGAACTTCAGAGCACTTCAAACTCGAGTAGGTTGGAATGATGCTGTCCTTAAGTATCATTTCAAGAAAGGACTTCCTTGGAGGATTCTGGATCAATTAAATCTTCATGGTCAGAAGATGACTACTTTAACGGATTTAATGGATCGAACCCTCAAACTTGACGACGTTTATCAAGGACGACTTCAACATTGTCGATACGCCAACAAATCTCAAGGCCTAAATTTTAAATCAGGATCTTCTTCACACCCACGACCAAATCAATCCTCCTCGACTCAATCCAAACCCAATAAGGGGAAGGATAAACCTCGACCAAAAGGCTCAACTCCAGGCGATATCAGCAAAGTACTGGATCCTAAAGGGGAACTTAAAGAAGCTGAGAGGAAGAGACAAGCAGATAATGGGTTATGTATGTATTGTGGGGGTAAGCACAAGTTGGAAGACTGTGTAAAGTTGAAGGAAAGAGAAGTTACTAGTTCGAAGTCAAAAAACTAGTAGATAGTTTACTTGTGTGCAAAGCAAACTATCTTATCTCTCCCAGTGCACAGAACCTCCATGTCTTAAGGACTGGAGTTGCCTTAAACCGCTTGAGATTCATTCTTTTTAAGGAGGATATCCCCTTCAGTTGTCTTATAGACTCTGGAGCTTCAATTTCTTTTGTTAGTTTATCTTTTGCCGAGAAGCTTCAACTAACATTTACAGATGTTGATCGAACTCCAATCTATTCGGTCAAATCAGAGGAACCCAAATATTGGGTAAGTAAGAAAGTTTTATGGGTTTTCAACTTTCCGAATTTTCCCTCCTTCGAGTGGGAATTATCAGTCTTGGATGCCCCAAGGATGGACGATACCGTTCTTGGCCATGACTTTTTAACGCATTGGAATCCCGAAATTGATTGGACTAGGGGATTGATCACCCCACGCTCTTAGTATATTTCTGATTCTTCAATGCAGGTCAATAGGGAGTTAAACAACCCGCCTGACAACGTCCTGCTAGAGGATGAATCTCTTCCAGATGACTTGCAAGCATCTGATCTTTTTCTAAATGAGCAATTGGCTAACCCTTCTAGCTCGATGAATTCACTCGAAGAGGATTTAAATTGCCTCAAAGTAATCGAATTCTGCTCTCTCAATTCAGGTATCCCCTTGACAGATTCTCTCAAAGATGAAGAGGACGACCAAATCAACGTTGAAGCCATTAAATCAACTCTACCAGAAATCTACCACGATTTCCTCGATGTTTTCTCAATCCGCAAGGCCAATAAGTTACCACCTCATCGACCCTACAACCATTAAATAGAGCTAATAGGCCCAGTACCTCCCACAGGTCCTGTCTATTCTTTGTCAAAGGACAAATCTCAAGTTCTTCGAGACTACATTGCAGAGAATGTAGCCAAAGGTTTCATCAGAGCCAGTAAATCTCCAACCGGCTCCCCTGTCCTCTTTTTAAAAAAGAAGGACGGTAGTCTTAGGTTGTGTGTTGACTATAGAAAGCTCAACACAGTCACTAAGAAGAATGCATATCCTGTTCCTCCTGTGTCATTACTTCTTACCCTTTTCAATGGTGCTGATTTCTTTTCTAAAATTGATCTTAGAGGCGCTTACAATCTGATTCGCATTGCAGAAGGTCATGAACCACTGACTGCAATGCGCACTAGATTTGGTAGTTTTGAATATTTAGTTATGCCTTTTGGATTGTGTAACGCACCTTCAACTTTTCAAACTTTTGTTAATGACATCTTTCAAGATGTTGTTGAACAATTTGTAGTCGTCTATTTAGATGATATTTTAATATTCTCAAAAACACTAGATGAACATATTCATCATATTCGACAGGTCCTAAATCGACTTCGAGATCATGGTCTCTACGCCAAGCATAATAAATCTGAATTCTACCTTAAATCAATTGATTTTTTGGGTTTTACGTTGTCCTCTGACGGTTTAGTCATGGATGACAAAAAAGTCCAGAAAATCCTGGAATGGCCTGAGCCCAAAACCATTAAATCACTCCAAGGATTTTTGGGTTTTGCAAACTTCTATAGAATATTTATTAAAGATTACTCTAAAACTATTTCCAATCTTACTTCTCTTCTTAGAAAAGACATTCCTTTTGTTTTTACTTCTACAGCACGAAAGGAATTTGAAGCACTAAAAACGGCGTTCACCACAGCCCCAATTCTTCGACATTTTGATCCTTCTGCTTTGACAATAGTTGAGACAGATGCGAGCGATTATGCTATTGCAGGGGTCATCTCTCAATTAAATCCTGAAACAAATTTGTTTCATCCTGTTGCTTTTGAGTCACGCAAAATCATAGCCGCAGAATTAAATTATGAAATTCATGACAAAGAGCTTCTAGCTATTATCCATTGTCTTAAAAAATGGTGTTCTTTTCTTCTCAGCCTAGATAGTCCTTTTCAAATTTTAATAGATCATAATTCTTTAAAATACTTCATGTCTTCCAAAGTGTTAACCAGGCGTCAAGCCAGGTGGGCTGAATTTTTGTCTGAATTTCCCTTCTCTATTTCCTATTGCCCAGGTAAGAACTGCATTGTCCCAGATATCTTGTCACGTCCGGATGACGTTTACCCACAGTGGGGGGACACATTTTCTGAAAAGAACCCAGCAAACGTGCAATCAATTTTCAACAAATCAATGTTAACGACTCATCAACTTAATTTGATGACAATTCAATCTTTTCAAAATCCACTATCCAACATCCTCGAAGCTCAGTCGAAGGACGATTATTGTTTAGGGTTAAAAGACAAAATACTCTCGAAGCAAGGGGCCAAAAGATTTAGTATTGAATCAGGTCTATTAGTCTTTGAAGGTAGAGTAGTCATACCCGACAACAATGAGATAAAATTATGGATTTTCAACAGTCAACATGATTCTCCATTTGCTGGTCATTTTGATGTTGATAAAACCTACCAGTTAATAGCGAGGGATTTCTTCTGGCCAGGTATGACCAGAGAAATCAAGGCCTATATAAAAGCTTGTTACGAATGTAATAGGAATAAGGCTCCCTGTCACCGGAAGCATGGGTTGCTTCAACCACTTCTTATTCCCTCTAAACCTTGGGAATCTTCATCGATGGATTTCATTTCTCAACTTCCTTTTTCTAATGATTTTGATGCTATATTAGTAATAGTAGATAGATTTTCAAAAATGTCTATTTTCATTAAAACCACTACTACTGCTACAGCAGAAGATTTGTCAAAATTGTTTCTAGAATATGTATTTTCCAAACACGGCTTACCAAATGATATTATTTCAGATAGAGGCTCATTTTTTGTATCCACATTCTGGACCCAACTGTGTCGACAACTCAATATCATGAGGAACCTCTCCACAACCTATCACCCTGAAACCGACGGTCAAACAGAAAGAGTTAACCAAATCCTCGAACAATATCTTCGAATGTATGTCAGTTACCAACAAGACGATTGGACCACATGGTTACCACTGGCCGAATTTGCTTATAATAACTCGACTCATTCTTCGACACGACAATCTCCCTTCGAAACCATTTATGGACAACATCCTCGATTCAACTCAATCCATGTAGGAACTAATCATCCTGCGGAACATTATCTTTGAACTATATCACGACTCCAAGAAGAACTTAAAACAAATTTAGAATTAGCGATTCTAAGATACAAGGAACAGGGCGACAAACATCGACAATCTGCACCTTCCTTTAAACCAGGCGACAAAGTATGGCTCGACGCACGAAACATTCGAACAACACGACCATCAAAGAAACTGGCTGAAAAGCGCTTGGGACCATTCGAAATCAACTCTGAAGTCTCTAAAACTGCATTTCCACTCAAGTTACCTCCTAAATGGCAGGAGATTCACCCTGTTTTCCATGTATCTCTCCTGGAACTGGCTCGAGAAATATACCCGGGCAAGAACCAACCCCCTCAGGAACCGGTCAAAGTAGAAGATCATCTAGAGTGGGAAGTAAGTCGTATCCTTGATTCAAGAATGCGCAAGGGGAAACTTCAATACCTCGTGGAATGGGAAGGCTTCCTCAATGACTCAGACAAAACATCCTGGGAACCAGCCATCAATGTTTCTAACGCCCCTGAACTTCTAAAATCTTTTCATTTGAAATATCCTTTAAAACCAAAACCTTAAAATTTCTTTTATTTTAAATTTTCTTTTCTTTTTTTCTTTTCTTTCTTTTTTCTCTTTCTCTTAAAATCTAAAACACTTCTTAAATTTCTTATCCTTGTTTTCTTTTTTTTTCTTTTTCTTTCTTCTCCTTCTATAAAATTTTTCTCCAAAACCAACTAAAATTAAAATCAAAATTAAAATTAAAAAATTAAAATTAAAAATTAAAAATAAAATAAAATTTAAAAACATAAAAAAATAAAAAAATAAAAAAATAAAAATAAAATAAACATAAATAATAAAATAAAATAAAAAACTTTTAAATCTCTCTAAATGTTTTTTTCTCTTCTCTTTTTCAATTCTCTAAATACATTCTTTTCTTAAATTTAAAATTCTCTTTAAAATTTTCTTTTCTAAAATTTATTCTCTCTTTAAAATTTCTTTCCTTTGAACCATCAAAATCTTGTACAAATAACGACACAACCATTTCCTTGAACTTAACTTCAACCTCTAAATCTCTTTATAAAATTCTTCGAACAAATGATTCTTCTTTTTCAAATCCTCTTTAAATTCTAATTCTGTTTTAGCTCTCTCTTTTCAACTATCTAAAATTCCTAAAAACATCAATAAACAACTTTTCACAAATAACAAATTCTTCTTTCATTAAATTTTCATTTCAACAAACTCATCTCAATCACCAACCATTTTTTTTCTTTTTTCTCTCTTCTCTTACATAAATTTTTCTTTTAAACTTAAACTTCCTTCAATTAATAACTTCTTTCTTTTTCTTTCTTTATTTAAATTCTTCTTTCAAACTCTAAAGCAAATTTTTTTTTAAAACTTTTTTTCTCTCTCTCCCAAATCTTATAAAAAAATAATAATATTCACCTTAAATACAATAAAATAATACAAAAATAAAACTAAAGACAATTCTACTTTTCTACTTCTTTACATCTCTCCCTTTCATTTCAAATTTTCTCTTTTAATTTTTCTTGAACCAATCCTTTCATCTTCTCCAAAATTACCCTTATCTCCTTCCTGCATTTTCAAATACCTCCTCCTCTCCTACCGGAACCACCTCTCCAATCTCCAACAGTTCCTCTGCCACGTCGAAGGAAGCAGCGTCGATAATTGTATCGACCTCCCCACACAACTCTTCTGCAAACCTAACTCGTCCACCCTGAGGAGGCTTCTTTGACCACACCTGGTCCAGCGTTTCCTCAGGTTCTTCGATTCCACCCGTGACCAGAGGGTTTGCCTCAGTTGGCAAAAGCGACACAGGTTTCCCAATTTGGTCTTCAACAATGGCATTTGATGTCTAAACAAGAACTCATCAGTAACCTCACCCCTAAAAAAGCAAAAGATAAAACTTACTTCAAAGATGGGGTCAGGTTCTAAGAACAACCTTGGAGCCACCTCTACCTCTGCTTCTTTCTCCTCCTTGTCATCTTTGATGACCACCTGTCGTTTTTTGGGTGTCCGCCTTGGAACAGGGACTTCATCCTCATCTTCCTCCATCAATTGGTCGATCTCTTCTTTGACACCCCGTTTTGAAGCTGTGGCCTGGGTTACCCAGGTTGTGATCTCATTATCAAGTTCTTTATTGTTCTTCCTCACCGATTGATCGTCTCCAACCGAGACATCCCAAATGTCTTCAACCACCTCTTTTGTTTTAGGGATCACCCAAAACTTAGTCTTGGTGAATCGTCGTTCAATCTCTGCGTTCTTCGTCAACGCATCGCATGCCACTCGTCGCCAACGGCAAAACTTGCATTTCTGGCAAGGGCCTCGAGTCGCCGTACTTTCAACACAAAAGTATTCCATTGCTTCACAAGCCGTGCAGGCCTGGGAAAACTGTCGCGTAACCATTCCCCCATCCACTTTAGGGTGTGGAGGTGTAGGCATTGGGGTAGGACAGTTCATTATAATGAGGAAAGTAATAAACAAGAAAAAATATATAGAGAGGAAAGGGAAACTAGTGTGAGAAGATGGCTCAAGCTCAACGGAGCTCGCGATTCTTATACCCGGGCATCTGTCACGCACCACGTGACACTCGATGCAAAAGCAGCTCATTAAATCAATAATATTGAGTTCTAAATCTATACTCGAAGCGCAGGAAGCAATTCTCCATAGCAACTGCAATTCCCCTTTGTGTACTTACTGTTCAACTGCGCTAGCCTAAACTCTAAATCTAAATTAGTCAATCTCTCAATAGTGTGCCTTAGTCTTAATTTCAATAAGCGATGCACAGCGCTATGATCAACGTAATAGTACATTAGTAGTTTTCATTAAAAAGTTTGTTAATTAATTAATAGGGGTAAATTGAGCATGGACGGATATTAGCAAAGAGGGTCTAAGTGTATGTTATTAATGGTCTGTGGTATGGGAATGGTGCGATGAGACGGAGGTCAATGCGAGGAGGAATAAAGGATATAAAAGGGTTGGGTTTTTGGTTCGAAATTCCTTAGAATTAAATTATAAAACGTATTTACATTTAATAGTGTTAAAATCTTTTAAGTTAATTCATTATTATTGTATCTTTCTTTATTTTCTCAATAAACATTTCTAAATCCTAAATCTTTGATTGTTGAGTTTCCAACCCTTTGTGAGATCTTAAGAATTCCTATTACCTTTGAAACGATATTATAATTCTTCTCGAACATACCTCGAACCCGTAGCTCTTACTTAGAGTGACCTTCGAATCACTTCCTCGAATCATTCCTCTGTGCTTCGAAGAAGCTTCTAAATCCCTCATCTCACTTTCAGGAACATCCTCGACCTTGTGCGTTGGTCGTCCGGTGACACTGTTACAGGTTCAACTTTTACATTAATGGGGTTTTGAACCATTGAAAAGCAATGGTATTAATTTTTTTGTCCCACCTATATTTGTGCTATAATCTGTTAAATGGAAAAAATTATTTAAAATACAAATGTGAAGACATATGGAGCATTATTAATTTAAAAATTATTAGATTTTCCTAAATCATATTAATGTTAATGGCCTAAGTTATGAAAGTTCATATATCAAACTTTGCACAAAAATATAAAATAATAATTTTCTTTTCATAATAAAAATATAATGAGCTTTTACTTGCTAGTTTATTATATATGATTGGGTTTTTGATGAATTTCATGTGCCAAATTCATCTGGCAGAATGCTATAATTTGATCATAATAATAAAAGGATATTTGGAAGTTCAATACACCAGGGGTGATCTAGGGGTGAACTGCTAGCAATCACCTCTCCTGAACTTCAGAGTTTCCCTTCATTATTTCAGGTTTATGAATACTTTATAAACATAAGTAAATTAGAGTTAGATTTACATTTATTCTCAGATTGGTCCAAAAATGAACCTCAATTGATCTCAAGTTATGCATAAGTTGATCAACTATAACCATAATTTTATCCTTCATTGTGCCCAAATTGAGCACCTATTGATTTAACATAAGCTTTTAAATATCCAATAAGATTATCAATTTAGAGGATAAAAATTATTCATTAACATACCTAAGTATTACTTTGAATTGAAAAGATAAACCATAAAATTATGAAAGTAAATTGAATTTACAATAATGAAATGTTTTATTACATAATTGCAACAATAGATAAATTAGGCAAATTTTTTGATCACAAATATTAATATTTATAGGGATTGAAATAACTAATTCCATTCCTATTTTCAAATTTTAAAAATAATATTTTCACTTCTCACTTCAAATCTGTTAAGTCTTTGTAAAACTAAATTTTGTATAATATTTTTTATTTTACCTAAAACATAAGACCTACAGGCTATTGAAAATAAAATCTTTAATTACTCAATTAAAAGAAATATATATATTTAAATAAAATTAAAAATAGTCATTAAAGCGTATAACTTGAAAGGTTGTTATGGAAATTAATGAAGAAATGCTTTTTGGTAAAAGTGTCCAGCACCAGTTTGGCCATACTTGTGCTGGACATGTTTACCAAAAAAAATTTGATGCCATCAATTATCTTCATTATATGCGCTTTTTTTTGGGTTTTCCTTGCAATTTTTAGTCACTGGTCCTGTCCAAAGTGTCCAGAACAGGTTTGGAAAAACTTTTGCTGGACACTTTTATGAGGAAAACCTCACCTCTTTTAAATAAAAATGCACCTTACCAACTTCATATTTGAAATGTTTTCAGCACAAGTTTGGCCAAACTTGTGCTGGACACTTTGGACAAAACCAGTGACTAAAAATTGCAAGGAAAATCAAAAAAAAAATAGGCCATATAATGAACATAATTGATGGCATACACAGGGGGGAAAAAATGAGGACTTGCAATCAAGTCGTTTTTCAGGTCTTCTGGAGTAATCTTTGGAGTAATCTTGTAGGGGTGGGTATGAGTGAAAAAATTTCAAGTAAATATTTTGAAAATTCTTTTCTACTTCCTTACTCTTTTTGTTCCTTGAAATCATGACCTCAAGAAGGAAGAAAATAAATTAATTCTTTTTTCAATGTTGATGAATCTTACATATCTTAAAAGAGACATACTATAGTTATATAAATATCCATATAAAATAATCAAAATATATTCATACTGAACTTATTTCATGGACACACAATAAATATTTAATATAGATGTAAAGGACATATTAAACTTTGATGCACATTTCATTTTCAGTATTTATTGATCATCTTTATTAAAAATAAATTTATGATAAAAATTTATTAAATTTAATATAAAATATTGATTATCTACTTATTTTGCGCAAGAGGAGCTGTAAAAGAATATTATAGTTCTGCTCATGAATTTTTAATTTATAAATATATATTTAATTATCTGGTGCAATGATTCAACTGCTATGTCTTCTATTACAGAGGTAGGAAGAAAAAGAAAGATGTTATATCCCCAAAAAATATTTTTTACAAAAAAATAACTACAGCTTTTTATTCATGATTTTATATCTATCATACATCAAATTTTGTAAAAAAAAATATTTGTGACCTGAAATGACATTTATTTAGAAAAAAAATCATATTAGTTGTTAATTTTTGAGAAATGAGAAAAATAAACATACTTATCCCCTTGATGATTCAGAAGAGTTTTTTTTTTGCAAATTATTCTGAAAAATAAAAGTGGAAAAAACTACAATATCATACCACATTAAATTCTTTAAATTTAATGGAATATTTTAAAAAGATTTTTATAAAGTAATAGACTCATTAGCAATTTTTCACCTTCAATTTTTCTTTGTTTTCTATGAAGTTTGTTTTTTCTGTTTTTTCTCATCTTGCATTTTTAATTCTATAATAAACTTCAGTATGTGACATTCTTTTGATACCAATATCTTGTTTAAAGTTAGTGTAACAAGTGATTTTGAGGATTTAATTGTAAAAAATTGATTTATTTAAATTTTTTTCCCATGGTTTGAAGTGCTAGATATGGTGTTCACTAATTTTTCACCACATTTATTTTATATTATTTTTTCCTTTTTTCTCCTTTTCAAATTATTTTTACCTAACTCAGAAATTTTTGCTTATCAGAATTCACAAGTTCTACTATTACTTCTGGATAAATCATAAATTAAGGCATCTTGATGTAGTTGATGCATCACATTCTGTTTGTTCCAATAAAATATTTACATTAGTTAAGTTTTTTTAACAATTTTGTGGTGATAATTTATCACCTCTATTTATTTATTTTTTTTGGTGGATGAAAAAAATGGAATATGAGGTGAAGAATTATATAAGGTGAATTCAAAAATGTTTTTCAAACATTCAGTCAGCTTAGAAAATTTTTTATTAAATGATAGTCTTGCCAAAATACATATACCGGGAAAATACTTTATCTTTAAGGCAAAAATTTTTTTAAAAAAAATGAATCATTGTATTGGGTAGTCTTAAATTAAATTCTCTATATAATGTCTTTACTATTTAAATTAAATATGCGGAGGAAGAAATCACTTTTAAAATTCTTGTAACAGCTCCTCTGTATCCTCCTTTTTTCCCTTTTAAATCCCCTCTTTTGCCCCTGCAGGTGCCCCCCTGCTGGCGCTTGAGTTACTCAACGGGGTGTTAAATCTCTTCTACTTACACAAAATTTTTACCTCTTGAACCCCCTCCTGCTCTATCAATTTTCCTTTTTTTTCCCTACATGCCCTCCTTTTAAATTTATTTATAACAATACTCATTGTCTTTTTCATCCTCTGAGATTACTCATTTTCTATACTATCCCCTTGCCCCACCCAATATTTTTCCCTTCACTCTACTGTCTTACACAGTCCCTTACATCCCCCCAGTTTCATTAAAAAAAGGTCTTTAGAAACATTAAATTATATGTGATTCAGTTTTCTAATGCACTGAGTTAAAGAGAAGAAAAAAGTGCAATGAAAATACTGAGGTCACGTGCAAGGAAGTCTCGCCGCAACACTTTCCTACACGTGACTTGTGTTTTCAAGGCCCAGAGTCAATTTTTTGAGTGAAGGGGAAGAAAAAAAACTGAGATCTCGTGCAGCTTAGTGATGCTGCAACACTTTGATGCACGTGACTTGAAACTTTAAATGAGTAAGTACAAAATACTTTAGAGGGGTGGTATAAGACATCAGGCCAAATGAAAAAAAGAGTTTCTAAAGAACTTTTACCATAAAATGTGGGGGTGTGAGAGTGTAACTTGGTGACAAGCAGGATTTATGGGGGGTAAGCTGGGAAAGGCCGGTGGAGAAAAACGTAAAATGTAGAGGTGCAATAGGGATCCTGAGGGTGAAAAAAAAGATCTTTTCAGGGGTAAATGAGGGATTGTAAAGAGATGGGGGGTAATTCAAGCAGAAAAAATAGGATTTGAGGGGTTGAACGGGGAATTCAAGACAGTGAAAAATTGGGGAAGTGTGATCTTTGAAAAAAAAAATTTATGGGATTTATGCAACTGGGAGAGGACACACTGGGGGATGATAGTTAAACATATAGAACGGAGTGTATATAAGAGTACAAATTAGGATACAATGAATGCTTTCAAGGTTTTTTTGGTTTTATTATTAGTGGAGCACAAAGAGTGAGTGGAGAAAGATTTTATAACTAAAGGGGGTAGATTTTCTTCGATTAATCTACCTGAGGTCAAAAAATAAAAAATGGGCCTCAAGGAATGGGAAAGAAATCATCCACTCTTGTTGAAAATTTATATTAAAAATGACATAAATTTAAAAAAAAATTTTAATATGCCTATGGAATCTGGCCAATATTTTCTTTCATTATTCATGAATAATGGATATAAAATTTAGATGAAAAATAAATATTTTTTTCATTAAATTTGAGCAATAATTTTTACTTTGTACTAATTATTTTTCATTTTCTACATATTTCAATATTTCATTATGTGGAAGTGGATTGAAGTACATATAGTATGGAATTTTGAACCAGATAATATGTTTAAAAAAAAGAGTTGAACAAATATAAATATTTTTTGGAACTTAAGAAGTCTATAATAATCAAAATAAAAATATTTTAAAGTGGCCAAAAATTTGATATAAATTAATAAAAAAAAATTATCAGAACATATATTAAGAAATGAAATTGAAAAAATTAATAATGGTCTATTTTAAAGAAATGAGATAAACTTCTTTACTTTTATCATGCATCAGACCTGTATATAGAATCAAAAATTTGTAAAAAAGATGAGTTTAAGCCTACCCAGAATTATAACCAGGTTACAACAAGGTTATTCCAAAATTCAAAAAAACGACTCGCCTACCAGTCCTCCTTTTTTCCCCCCTGTGATAAGATTGTTTTATTTGTAAAAGTGTCCAGCACAAGTTTGGCCAAACTTGTGCTGGACATTTTTGCTATATGATGTTGGTTAGGTGCATGTTTTTTAAGAGAAGTGAGGTGTTCCTATAAAAGTGTCCATCACAAGTCCTGGAAAACTTTTGCTGGAAACCTTTACCAGAAAACAATTTGATGACTTCAAATATCTTCATTTTATAGCCTATTTCATTTTATTTCCTTGAAGCAATAAGTAACTGTACAAGACCAAAGTGTCCAACACAAGTTTAGCTGAACTTGTGCTGGACTCTTTTGCTATATGAAGTTGGTTAGGTGCATGTTTTTTTAATAGAAGTGAGGTGTTCCTCATAAAAGTGACCAGCAAAAATTTGGCCAAACTCATGCTTGACACTTTTACCAAAAAACAATTTGATGACATAAAATATCTTCATTGTAGAAGAAGACAGATTTAAGACACAGATCTGATTTCTCCAAGTAGTAGTCCAATTTGGCAGCTCTGTTTGTTATAAAATCACCAATAGGTGTTGCTTCTCCTTATTTGAATAATCTTAAAACATGAACTAAAGATCTTTCTCATTGCATAATAACTAAAGTGGATACTTCATCAAATACTGATCTTTCTCTTGGAAAAATAGGTTTAAAATTTGAGGAGATTTTACCAATGCAACTTTAATTTGACACTTTAATTAAATGAATTTTATGGTGATGGTGGTAGTTTAAAGAAAGAGAGGATGAGAGAAAAGTTTTGAAAGAGATGAAAGTAGAGAATATATATAATATTTGATGAATATTTACAATTTAATTTTTTCTGTATGTTAATAATAAATTTTGACTCACATTTTAATAATAACTAAATACATATAGATAACTGAAAGAAGTGCATTATTTTAGAGCCTAATTTTTGTTCCAATAAATTAAAATTAGTTTCTTAAATAGTGTAAATGGTTTAAAAAATTTATTACTATTTTTTTCCCTTATAAAATATATATATATATATTCTCCTTCATTAAATTTTTTGAACATTGTCTTATATTTTTTATTCCAAGGAACAATGAGAAATTTTTATTGATAAGGGCTCAATATCAACTTTTGTCCAGAAAATTTAAAATTATGTGCAAATATTTTTACAGAGTTATATTTTTATTAATAAAAATTTTAAAAAGGAACAAAATAGTATGCTTTTTTATATATTTGTGGAAATATAAATGATAATTGAAATAATATTACAGACCTAGTATACTATGTGTCATTTAAGATATTTCTACTAATATCAAACCCGACCTTCCAAAATTCAATGTATCTAGATATAAAATTGAATATTATGGTATTTTAAGTGTTGTGGCTCAACCATTACTCAAATTTGGTCCAACTGATGCTCCACTTGAATCCAAAGCTCTGCTCAAGAAGGGATAATTTGAGGCTCAATTTAGGGCCAACTTTTTTTTCAAAATTGTTTCATATAATTTAAAAAAAGCTTCCTAACACTTTCACAACATTTCCCTGATGTTTTCCCAACCTCTTCCTGAAAGTTTCAAAGAGAGGTAACTGCTAGAAGTTCACCCTCTGTTATACCATGGTGATATACTCATTTTATTTTAAGAAAATATTATTCTTGCTTTTTATAAATTCCTATGGGTTAATGCTATTCTTTTAATAATAATTATGTGTTTCAATATGCTTTCAAATGTATTATGAATTTTGAGGTATAATTATCTTGTGTTCCAAAGCCATTAGCCAGAATTATTTACCTTTAATAATGAAAATTTAATAAAATTCAATTTTCAAACATGGGAATAGTATTTTAAAAACAATTAAAAGGAAACTGTGGTATCTGGCTTTACGTGGCACCAAGTGTCCTTCCGAGCATTGGCTGAAACTGAGAAAGACACTTTTATGAAGCATATAAGAAACAGTTTAATTCTGTAAAAAATGGGTACTTCAAATTATAAATGTTTCCTTTGCAGAAATGGACTGCGGCTCAGGTGGACACTTTATGTTCTGTGACAAAAGATGGCTAGGTTTTTGCTAATGTCCATGGTATTTTATTGTTGGCTAACCATAGAAGTGAAGGTGTTACAGACTTGGTCAAAAGTGTCCTTCTGAAGGATAGTCCGACAATGAGAAAGACACTTAAAAAATGCATATAATCTAGGTATTATACATATACATATCTATCTTTTATGAATTATAAAAGTCTCCCTCTCAGTGTTGGATTGTCCTTCAGAAGGACACTTTTGAACAAGTCTTTCACACCTTCAATTTAATATTTAAACAATGTTCAATTATCAGGGCTGTTAAAATAGCTCATGTCATTTACAGTACTTAAAGTTTTCACCTGAACAATGGTCCTCACTGAAAAAGAAAATTATATAATTTTTAAAGATAAAATGTTTATATATAATACCTAGATGATATGCATTATTAAGTGTCCTTCTGATTGTTGGACTGTCTTCAGATGGACCCTTTTGACCAAGTCTGTAATGCCAACACTTTTATGGTTAGACAACAAAAAAAAACCATTGACATTAGCAAAGCCCTTGCCATACTATTGCACAGAACCTAAAGTTTTCACCAGAGTAATGGTCTGTTTCTGAGAAAGACACTTTGAAAATTCATATCATCTAGGTATTATATGTATACCTGTTGTATACAATCCTATAGTACTAGCTATAGGCCTTTAACAAGGTAGTTGGAGTAAAAATGGAGAAAAAATCCCCTGTCCTTTGAGAAATACCAGGTGAGATTTATTTGCTACAGCAAATTAGAGACTGTTACTATACCCCTTCCAACACAATTCTTGACTGCTTAACAAGTCAAGAAAGTAGCCAATAGCAGACCACTGATAAAGAAAGAACCAGAAACCTGAAATGCAGAAAGATCCACACCAGACAAACAAAACACTGTGCACTTGTTGCACAGAAAACAGCAATAATACTTGATGCAGCTTGCAAATCTAAACCAGAGAAACCAGTTGCCAAAATTGAGTTAAATGAAGAACTAACCTTGCAAAAAACACAGCCAATTGTGGCCAAAAATCAGTGAAAACTGAGTGAGAAAAAATGATATCCCCTCCGTATGGTTGAATGATAGTTAAAGTTTCCCCCAACTGTCTTTTTCAGTATCTACACAGAGACCACTATCTAAAAAGCCCATGCACAGTAACAAATTTGTTGCTTTTGACAGTCAAATTTCATAAAAACCCTCTAGAAACGCTTCCCAGCCATCTAGCACCAAGGTGGGCAGTCCACCTGACATTGTGAGGCCCGCCTGAGGCAGATGGACCACCCTGAATCCAGAAAACCACCAAAAACCTCCAAAAATACCCAAAATACTTAGAAAAATCCACAATGACTACTAAAACCCTTAAAACACCAAATTAAGCTATAACAACATTGTGACATAAAATATAGAGCCAAATTAGCTCTACCTAATGGTACTAAGCACTTAACCTGAAGACTTAACATTAGCCCGTAAAATACAAAAAACAAAATTAAACAGCTATCTTTTAGAAATAAAAAAAGAGGAAATGACCCCTTAAAACTTAGAATATGAAAAATGTCAACAAGACATAAAATATAGGGAAACACCAAGGCTATCCAATGGTAGTACCCACATACTTTTAGTCTTAATATTCACTGAATAAAACCAGAAAAACACCCCATTATTCAACCAATGCCAATTAAGACATAATAAAACAATGCCAAACAGACCAACAAAGGCCTCTACCAATGTTGGAAGACCACATCCTCCCTCCAATTGAGAATGTCCACATTCTCCTTCATCACAACCACCATGTTCAGCTTTCTTTCAAAATCTGCCTCTGACATGGGCATTTGCCAATACTGCATTGACAACAATCTAATCTGCACCATCTCACCACCAGATCATCCATAAAGAGCCTCCTGTGATTTCTGCCAATCCAGAAAGAAGACTTGTTTCAGACCTGGTCCATTATCATCTTAAACAGCTTCAACTCAACCTCAACCTGGTCCATCCTCTACCAGCACCAAAAGATCCAGGCCATCCATCCTGAGACCTAGATTATTCAACAAACTACACCCTTCAAAGAAGAGTGCCAACACCACTACCACCACTAGCTCTACAATACCTGGTCCTTCTTATGGTAAACCCAGTACTTCTCCATACTGAAATTTAAGCTGATGAATCACCAGTTCATTCCCCATCCAGACAGTGATGATGAAAATGTGGGAACCATTGCAACACCACCACCCCATCAATTGCCAACCATCAAGGAAAAATTCCAACAAAACTCTTCTCAACAAAAAATCTCATTTTAAACTACTTCCAATCCACTCCTGCTAGAAATCCACAGGACCTTGAGAAAAGGAAGAGCCTCATCCACAATTTCAAAGCCAATGCTGAACACTTTTTTTCATCTCTTGATTCTCTTCTGCCACTTGACTCTTGATTAAACTTTTTGACTTACAAATAAAATTCTTGACCTCTCTCCAGACTTCCTGAATGTAGCCAATCATAAAAAATTCCTCAGTTTACAGTCTTGATGGACTCATCCTCAGTTTTAAGTCTTGGGGGACTAAAAGCCCTCATTTTATAGTCTTGGGGGACTCAAAACCCTCATTTTATAGTCTTGGGGGACTCAAAACCTAAATCATAAAGACAGAACCAGAGATCAAAACATTAAATACCAAAGAAATAAACTAAAATTCTCAGGTAACTGTTCTACAGAGCAGTCAGCTCATCAGTTACCCCCACACTTGCCTTAAATAGATTCAGAGACTCCCCCTTTGGATGCCCTCTGCCAGAATCACACCAAAATCACAATATCAGTTTATTGTCATAAAGGACTCAACCATCAAACCCTCCTCAGTTTATAGTCTTGCGGGACTACACCATTTATCAGTTTAAAGTCTTGATGGACTGACCACATTGTTCAGTTTAAAGTCTTGACAGACTTTCCACACTTTGCATAAAAGGACAGAGCCAATTCCATGCACAATGCTCCGCAGCCAACCTACTGAACTTCCACCTTCTCTTCATCATCTACACATCAGTGATAAAAAATTTTCTTTCATCTCTTTTCTCTTCATTGTTGTCCCATCACAGATCATGGCTAGATCTCCAGATTTTGACCCATCAGACGCTCCTTGTTTCACTGCTTGCAAAGACTATGCTTGAAACCAGTGTATCCACATGTGAAGACCTTTCACTTTCACTCTTCCAACTCCTCAAGCCATATTTTACAACAGGGCCTGTGATTCTTGCAACTCCAAAAGGAAAAAGTGTGACAGAGGCCCCAATTATACGATAACACCACCTTCACCATCACACAAATACATCTCTAGATCTCCTACCATTTCTCCAGAGCTTAGTTCTGCTTCCTATTCTTTATCTTCAGCTCCTTCCAGAAGATCACACTGCTCCATCCCCAAAACACTCCCTAAAAGACCTTCTTTATAATTGTCAGTGTATGCTAGTATCTAAGTATGAATTAATAGTAAATATTAATGTTCCTACTACTCATTGATAAATTATTTATTGATTAAACCTCAGGGAAAGACTAATAACATAGTTATTCTCAATATAAACTCACAATACTTGGATTTTTATGTGTGCTAGTGGTGAAAAATAGATTAATAAAATATAGTTATAGCTTATATAAAGATAATATCAATTTATAGAGGCTTTATAATATTTTTATGTATGATGATAATTGTGTTGTAGTGTTTAATTGATGTGTAGTAATTAATTGATGTCCAATAACCCATCAAATCCCCCCTTACTTATACCAAAATCCACTGGAGTGCACAGACCTTCAATCCAGATGATGTCACTGCTATCACCAGCAATTACAGCACTCTCAGGGCCCATCACCTCCCCATTGTGTCCACTTCAAGCAGATTCAACACCCAGACCTTCAGTAAGGACCCTCCATCACAATCAATGATACCACAGACCCATACCATAAATAGAATAAACAAATAAAAGTGGATACCATAAAGAAACAGGTAAAATAACTCATCCAAAGAGAATATAATGAAACCCAAAGCATATAAAGGAACCAAATTAACTTTCAAACCCCCAATAATATCCCCAAGCATCCATATTGACCCAGTAATGATCTCCCAACCCATAAATCCGTGAAAATCCATCCAAGGAAGCAGATTAAGTTTTTCAAACTGGATATATGGGCCTGAAATAGATGTATATGCTTATGTAAGCATTGTGAGTCCACTGAATAGTTCCATCTGACCTAAAATAAGCAGAGAAACAAAGGTTTAAGGTTATTAAGAGGTTAAAACCCACTTATAGACCTAAATATACATAATACAACTACATATTTCACTGAATATGAGGTTTATGTATACATATAAGCTTATGCATGTCTATAATTACTTAAGATCACTTAAGATAAGTATATTATGACTCCATTAACACCTTAATAAGTATTATTAAGCTATGGATAAGCTATTTAAACTACTATAAGTCATATAATAGTGTAATAATTATATATATATGTATTATAACCATATATATAAGTGTTTTAACCTTATCTTTAAGATATAAGATTAATTTAATTAAGGTTATCTTATTTTAAACATAAGAAATACTCAGTCCTAGGGATACCTAGGCTGACAATAATCTCAAGAAACCACCATATCTCAGCAAATTCAGCTAAAACAGCTTCAAAATCAGATCCAAGGCTGCTAGACAGCATCCAGGAAGCCAGCCCACCTTTCTCGAAAGCAAAAATCAGGCTTAAACCCTCCAAATTCAGCCAGGAAACAGCCAAAATTTACCAGTAAACACCAAAAACTCTGCGCAACAACCTCCTAGTGCTCCCAGAGCAATGCGCACAACAATTTCTTCTTCAGAAAACGCCAAAAATTCCAAAACCTCTAGAAGGCCATCCAGAGGACCTCAAGAAAACACCAGAGTGCCAAACACAACTCCAAAACAAAAATCTCCCACTCAACCAAGAAGAATTAAATACACCTCTCCTCTGGAAGCCAATTACTCATCTGATAGTTGCATTTCTTCCAGATCTTCATCTAGCAGATCCCAATCAGCTTCCATGTCACCTTCTCCTGGTCCTTCCTTCAAAGAAACTGGTACTCCTCCACCAGTATCCAACCAACCTGCGCCAAGAAATAATATTAACAACAAGAACAGCCCTGCTTCTCCAACCAGGCCACAGGAACATACTTTCTCTACTTCATTTTCTCAACACCATTTAGAGGATGATCATGAAAACCCATACCTCCATCTGGTTGATCCTCCTTCAACATCCATTCAACATTCTTCAACAGTCCAGATTCTGGCCCCATACAAATTTGATGAGCTCCCAATCTGTAAGTACCGAATTAATAAATCCAATTTCTTTAACAGAGATCAATTACTGATCCAATTCTTCTGTTTAGTTGTAACCCCGCCTCCTGAAACTACAATTGGTATTGGCCAACCTCTAGAAAATACCTTAACACTGGATTACACCAACATGAAACAACACCTAAGCATGATGTGTTCAAACATGCTTAAGGCCTTTTCTCTTCATGGTCCTTTGAATGAATTTGAAAAGAATATGAGGAAACAGCTCTTTGATGACCACTAGAAGATTTCTCGAATAATAAAGCACACCTTAAAACACTCTATCCCTGCTTCTTCCACTTCTTCCCAAAAATTTCCTTCTAACCTGGTTCCCGACCATTATAATCCATATACTCTTTCCAGCCGCCTACACCACAAAGAACACATTTCTTCCTTCAATCCTAACAAAAAGCAAAAATTTCAACACAATCTGGACCAACCACCAGAGGCTTCTTCTTCCCGTCATTAACTAAAAAAAGAAATTAATAATTTACTAAATAAAGAGAATAATAATAACTAGCAGAAATATATAAAAAAAAATTTGTTTTGTTTTATTTTTATTTATTTTTATTTATAACTACTAAACTAATAACATACTAAAAAACTTGAAAATAATTAAACAAAATTGCCCAACAAAGTATGAGAGCTGAGAAATTAAAATGGAATGAATAATAATAAGATGAAATAAATAATAATTACAAATGGTATCCCCCAGCCAATTGATGAGCTGATCTCCTGATACCTTTCCCACACCCAAGTGCACCTTGATTTGGATACACCTTTAAATAAATTTTTTAAATGATTTGAAATAAAAAATAAAAATTAAAGAAAATAAGAAAAAATGGAATACAGAAAAAAAATAAAATAGCATTGCCCAGCAAATTGATGAGCCTTTCCCACCAATACTTTTCCACATCCAGGTGACCCTGATGTGGTGACACCATATGATATAATTTTGTAATTTTTCCCTCTTTATATCTAAATAATCCCCATAAAAAATTAAAAGAAAAAAAGAGAAAAAAGAAAATATACTAAAAATAATATCTAACACAACCATAAACACAAAAATCAAAGAAAAAAAAAGAAAAAGTCCAGTCCAAAGAAATGGTCACTGGGTGGGCTCCATCCAATAAGTAAAAATGATGGGAGACCACTAGTGATCCACCACCAATCTGAATGAACCAAGATAAAGAAGCCAGTCCCGAGCCATTTTAAAGTCATTGTGGACTTGAAACCTGAATAACAAAAAACCAGAACTAGGATTCAACTAGGACAACAAAATAGTTGAAAAAGACATTATAGGGTAACTGTTCTACAGAGCAGCCAGCTCATCAGCTACACCCACACTTTGCAAAATAAAATCTAGAAGCCGCCCCCCCCTGGGGACCTTCTAACAAAAAACACAACATCCAACACAATAAACCAAATCCAATAAGTATGTAGAGTCCAGAACTTGAATACCAAAAGAATTTCCAGTTTAAAATCATAGACTAAAACCTGTAAAGAGAAACCAATACTAGGGTTAAACCAAATTTAGAAAAGGGGTTGGAAACAGACAATCTGGAGTAACTTTTGATAGAGCAGCCAGCCCATCAGTCACCCCCACACTATCCAGAATCAAAACTAGAAGCCTGTCTCATGGGTACCTTCTAAAAAAAAGGTTTCAAACAAAAACAGATGCACAGTGTCACCAAAATCCAAAATTAAAAATGGTCCATAGTTTATCCTCATTGCTGAGTCAATCTTCTTCACTTCTAGTGCCTCTTGGGTAAAATCTCTTCAACTGATCAGCAGCCACTCTCTTCTTCAAGACTGAACCATCTAACTCTTCCAAAACATAAGAACCTCCAGACACCTGAGATCTGACTCTTTAAGGTCCATTCCATCTGTCAGCAAACATTTTTCCCCACTGACTCTCAAAACTTCTTTTATACATCAAAACCAAATCACCAGGTTTCAAGGCATTCCTGATTCTATGAGCCAACTTCTTTTTGCAGTATCTGACTGATTGATTTCTTATCTTCATCATTCTAGAGTATGCCTTCTCTTGATATTACTCTCTATATTCCAACTGTTTCATCCTGGTACAGAGCAAATCATCTGTTGAACATACATCATCCCAATCAATTCCAAGATAAGAGATGGCTTCCAAATCTACTGGTAGAACAGTTCTCTGCCCAAATAATACTTCACATGGGGAATAGCCAGTTTTCCTTTTCACAGTGACTCTATCCAAAAATAACACCAAGGTTAAATAATGCCTCTATTTTTCAACACTATCTCCACACATCTTCACCAAAACATTCTTGATAACTTGATGGCCTCTTTCAACCATGCCTTCAGCTTCAGGATAATATGGCATAGCCACCCTGAATTAAGAACCAATACTTGCCACAGCTTCTTTAACTTCAGCTCCAAAATCTGGCCCACAATCAACACTCACCAACTTCTTTAACCCAAATCTAAACACCCATTCCTTCTTCAAAAATTCTGCCACATTTTTGGTAGTCAAGTTAACCAGAGGCGCTGCCTCAACCCAACTAGAAAAATTGTCCCTGGAAACAATCAAGTATTTATATCTGACCTCTTTGATATGGACAGCATCCAAACTGACTTTTCCAAACACAGTCAATTCACCAGTAGCATGGCCAACCTCTTTAGGTTTCAAGTGACTTCTTTTGTGACATTATTCACAAGATTAAACCCAACCCTGCACAGCCAACTTCATACCTGGCCACTGAAATCTGTCTTCTACTCTTCTACAAGTCTCCCCAAAGCCTCTATGACCAAGGTAACACCAACTCTTGACCCTTCTTCTGAGTCACAAATACTTGAGGATTTGGATGTCTCCTCCTCATCAACATCCTTCCTGACACATAGAATCCAGGACTGTTATTCTTGATTGCCACCCAAGTATCATCATCATAAATATCTGGCCTCTCCAAGGCTTACAGATATTCAACCATAATAAAATAAAACACAGTCTGACCCCAGGTCTCATCTTCAAAATCAAACAAGACAACATCCAAGGGTAAAACCCTGTCATCAAAATAACCAGTGTGAAAATGAGCTACTTAACAGGCCCAACCTGGACACCAAACCCTAAACTTTGGTACATCCTTTTCCTTCCACTGAATCTTAAAAGAATCCAGTTCACTAACAAAAACACAATTTTCTAAATTTGAGCCATCCCAAACAACAGCCCTATCTTCATCCACAAAAATATCCTGATCACCAGAATCAAGATCAGAACCAGCCAGTTTGACCTCTTGGGGGAGGAGAGAACAATCTTCCAGTTTAGCCTCATGGGGGAGCTGAGAAAAGTCTTCAGCACCCTTTGTGCTGTCACTAACCACTGGGAAATCTTCATCAAATTCTTCACAGTCTGAATCTTCATCTGTTGGTGGTCTCTTTGATAATCCATCTGGAATTGTAAAAGTTTTCCAGGTTTGTGTACCAGGTCAAAAGAAAAATTCTGAATAAATGCCACCCACCTAGTCATTGGAGCATTTGGAAGACTAGCTGTGTTGATCATTTGAACCAGATATTTAGCATCCACCTGCAGCTCAAAATGCTGCCCCTAAAAACAGTTTTCAGCTTCTTCAAAATTTTTGCCACACCACAGAATTCCAACATATGTTGAGAATATCTAGATTCAACCTCATTAAATACCACAGACTCATACCTCACTGGCCTGACCCTCCCAGTTTTATCTTCCTGAGACAAAACAGCACCAGCAGCAATATAACTTGAGTCCACCACCAAATAAATTTTTCCAGCTTCCACACCATAATCTAACTTGCAAAGAATAATATCTTCACCCACCACCTTCTTCAACTTCTGATAAGCCTCTTCACATTCTTCAGACCATACCCACTCTTCATCTTTCTTTTTTAGCCTCCTTAAAGGTGAAGCCAAAAATAAAAATCTTTAATAAAAATCTTGACATACAGACAAACCCCCCAAAATCCCCTCACTTCAGTGGTATTTTTAGGCCTTGGCCTTGACTGAATTTTATTAACTCTTTTCTTTGCCATAATCCTTCCCTATTTACATACCACATGACCCAGAATTTCTGAATCAGGAACACAACAACAAAACGCTGACCCAGAAATGGTCAAACCAGCCTCTTCCATCATAAAAAGTACTCTCTCTAGAGTAATTGCATATTCCCAAACAAATCTCCTTATACCTGGGTTCCCCTTCAGCACCTCATTTCCATAATCAGTGCAGGGTCCTTTGATTCCACCAACATCAATAAAAATACCAGCATACGTAGGAACCTCATCCTGTAAAATACAAGCCATTTGTGCTTGATATACTGCTACTAAATGAGTTGCTCCTTGAGGAAACCTAGTGAGCTGAAATCTTCCCAGAGTAGTCTCAAAAGTTGTAAGTAGCCGTGAATCCATGTGAAGTTACCTTTCATCATAACCACCCATAATATCACCCAAACCATAACACACTCTTCCAGAAAAAGCTTCCACAACGCCCTCTGCACTTGGTGGCATCCCAGCATCCTTGATAGTGACTCTATTCAAGGCTCAAAGATCATGCACCACCCTCAGCTCCCCATTCTGCCTCTTTACACAGACAACCAGACTTATGTAACTAGACATTTATTGTTCATATAATCCAGTCGTGACTCTTTCCCTAAAAATCTCTACAAAATCATTTCTGATATCAGCTGGAGTTGTAATATGTTTTATTTGACAAGGTTCATGAAAAAGCACAAGAATCAAGTAAGGTTTTCCATAAGAGTGCTTCAACACACCCCTTTCCTCTTCAACAAATTCCACTGCTTTCTCCCTCAGCACAATAACATGCAAAAAAATATTCTTTTCCTCATCCGGAAACCAATCATCAGGACCAAAATTAACAACTTTCAACCTTTCCTCAGGCACCCTAGAAGCTTCCACAAAATCAGGAGGATTCTTCACCAGAGGAATACAGTACAGATCTCTTGACAAATGAGGATTCAAACCTATATGCATAGGCTCATTGAAAGGCCTAATCTTCTGTGCTACCTTCTTGTACTTTCCAGATCCGCCTTCAACTTGAGGGATCTTCAGGACTTCTTCATCACCAGACATGGAAGAAAAACCAAGGGTTTCCCCATTACTCACATGTGTGGACAAGGTAATGTTTTTGAAAGGTGTGGAAGAAAACAGAAAACCTAGTGGTGCACAACTGGGAGGACTTACTTTTATACCCCAATCTCACCACTTCAAAACTGTTCTGCAATTCCACATCTTCATCCTCACTTCCATCTTCTAAATCTTCAAATCATTATTCATCTGCTGTAGACAATCCGATAGTACTAGCTATAGGCCTTGACCAAGGGAGTTGGAGAAAAACCAGAGAGAAAATCCCCTGTCCCTTTAGAAAAATAGAGTGAGATTTACTTGCTAAAGTAAGTTGGTTCCTGTTTTGCTAAAGCTCCTTTTCAACAAACTTGACTGCTTGATGAGCCAAGAAAGTAGTCCCCAGATAGACTACCAGACCAAAGAACTGAAATGTAGAACAAAGTCCACACCATAGACAGAAAAGATACTTGATGTAGGCTGCAAATCAACACCTGACACAGCAATAATACTTGCTATAGCTTGCAAGACTATAACAGAGAAAACAGTTGCCAAAGTTAAGTTAAATGAAGAACTCACTTGCAACAAACACAGCCAATTGTGGCCAGAAAACAGTGAAAAATGAGATCACCTCCGGATGTTTGTATGATGATTAAGGTTACTTCAAACTGTCTTATTCACTATGTACACACAGACCACTAACTAAGAGCCCATGCGCACCCACCAATCTGGCGCCTGTACCCGCCAAATTGCATAAAAAACCCTCCTGAAGTGCTCCCCAACCTCCTAAAACAGAGGCAGGCGGGCCGCCCAACGTCGGAGATGCCGCCTGAAGTAGCCCGGCCTCCCTGAAGCCAGAAAACCAATAAAAACCACTAATCTACTTAGAAAAATTAGCTACAACTACTAAAACCTTTAAAACACGGAATTTCACTATAACAACGTTGGGACATGAAATATAGAGAAAAATTAGCTCTATCCAATGGTACTAAGCACTTAACTGTAAGACTTAAGGTTAGCCCGTAAAACACAAAAAACAAAATTAAACAGCAATATTTTATAAATGAAAAATGAGAAAATGACCCCTTAAAACTCAGAATATGAAAAATGTCTTCAATACATAAAATATAGAGAAAAACCAGGGCTATCCAATGATAGTACCCACATACCCGCAGACCCAATATCCACAGAATAAATCCAGAAAAATACCCAAATCCTTAACAGATGTCAATTAAGACATGCACAAACAGCTCCAAATCACACAACAAAGGCCCCTGCCAATGTTGGAAGACCACATCCTCCCTCCAATTGAGAATGTCTGCATTCTTTCTTCATCCAACCACCATGTTTAACCTTCTTCCCAAATCTGCCTCTGAAATGGGTCCCTGCCAATACTGCATTGACAATAATTTAATCTGCACCATGACACCACCTGTCCATCTATACAGAACGTCCTGCAATGTCTGCCAATCCAGAAAGAAGACCTGCCACAGACCTGGTCCACTTTCTTCTGCAACAGATTCACCTTCACCTCAACCTGGTCCTTCTTCTGCCAGCACCAAAAGATCTAGGCCATCCATCCTGATACCCAGATTAATCAAAAAGCTCCACCCTTCCCAGAAGAGTTCCACAACCCATAAAACAACTAGTTCCACCATCCCTGGTCCATCTGATGGTAAAGAACATTCTTTTCTTCCTTCAACTTTAAAACTGATGACTTCTCAGTTCCTCCATCTTCTGATAGTGATGATTACAATGTAGGATCCATTGCACCACCAACACCAACGCACTTGCCCACTATCAAGGCTAAGTTCCAACAACACACATCTCAACAGAAACAACTTCTGCTTCACTACTTCTAATCCACTCCTGCTAGAGATCCACAGGACATTGAGAACAGAAGACACCTCATTCACCAGTTCAAGTCTAATTCTGAACACTTCATTTCATCTCTTGATTCCCTCTGTAATTCCTCTAGTACTTGAGTTTGATTCAGAAAAGAAAAATTGACCACACCCTCTATAGGATGTAACCACAAACAACCCTCAGTTTTAAGTCTTGGGGGACCATCCTCATTTTATAGTCTTGGGGGACTCAAAAACCCTCAGTTTAAAGTCTTGGGGGACTCAAAAACCTAAATCATAAACCCAGAACCAGAGATCAACCACATTAAGACACAGAGAAAAAACTAACATTCTGGGGTAATTGTAAATAGAGCTGCCAGCCCATCAATTACCCCCAAACTTGCCTTTGCTAAATTCGGAGGCTCCCCCTGTGGATACCCTCCACCAATCTTTTGAAACCAACTTCAACAACAAAGACTCATTCCTCAGTTTATAGTCTTGGGGGACTCACAACCCTCTGCTTAAAGTCTTGGGGGACTAAACCAACAACAATCCTCAGTTTAAAGTCTTGGGGGACTATCTTGATAAAATCTTGAAACCAGCCAGTTTAAAGTCTTGGAGGACTAACAGAAACCAGATTTCAGTTTAAAGTCTTGATGGACTGGTCTTGATACCAAAAATTTTTCAGTTTAGAGTCTTGATGGACTGACCTTGATACTGTAGATTTTTCATTTTAGAGTCTTGATGGACTGATGGAATTTTGCATAAAATAGATGCAGCCAATTCCATGCAGAACACCTCTACAGCCAACCTGCTGAACTTCCACCTTCACTTCATCATCCACCCATCACTGACAAAAATCTCCTCCTATCCCTTTTTCATCATCCTTTCTCACCACAGATCATGGCTGGATCTCCTGATGTTAACCCTTCTACTCTCCCTTGCTTCACTGCTCCCAAGGACTATGCCTGCAAACAGTGCATCCACATGTGCAGACCTTGCACATTCACTCTTCCAACTCCTGAATCCAAATTCTACAACAGGGCTTGTGATTCTTGCTATTCCAAAAAGAAAAGATGTGACAGAGATGCCAACTACCCTATTCCTCCTCCTTCACCTTCTCATAAATACATCTCTAGATCCCCTACCAGATCCCCAGAGCTTGGTCCTTCCTCTTCCTCTTTATCTTCAGTACCTTCCAGAAGATCCAGAAGCTCAGCTTCCAGCACTCTTCCCAAAAGACCAGCCTTAGCTTCCCAAGAAACTGCTTTTATCTCTGCCAAATTAGCTCCAAAAGCTTCAAGATCAACTCCCAGGCTTCTAGACCGCTTCCTGGCGGCCCGGCACACATTGGGCGGCCCACCCACCTCACCAAACAGTGAAAATCAGGGCCAAAACCTGCAAAAACGGCCAGAAAACAGCCAAATTCATCCAGACAATAACAACAACTCAACCCAACTACCTCCTACTGCTCCCAGAGCAATGCAATTCACCCTTCCAAAGTCCAAAAGCACCAAAATTTCCCAGATTTCTAAGTGACCTGCCAGAGAACCCCAAGAAGAAACCAGAACACCACGCACTGCACCACAACAACAAATTCGTCCCCAACTAAGACAAAGAAACTACACCTCTTCTCTGTCAGCCAACTACTCATCTGACAGTTTCATCTCTTCAAAATCTCCATCCAGAAGAGATCAATATGCTTCCAAATCCCCCTCTCCTGCTCCATCCTTTAACAACCCTGGTACTCCATCACCAGCACCTCCTCCAGCTGAATCCAACAGAAATAAAAACCACAACAACAACAACAATCTCACTGCTCCAACTAGGCCCCAGTAAAATCAGCATCCCAGTTCACCTTCTCAGGATCCTTCAGAGGAAGACCATGAGAATCCATATCTTTCCCTAGTTGATCCACCCACTATGACCATTACAAAATCGTCAGAGATCCAAATCCCAGCTGCTTACAGATTTGATGAGCTTCCAATCTGTAAGTACCAAATTAATTATTTCATTTCTTCAACAAAAAATAGTTACTGATCCAATTCTTCTTGTCTAGTTGGCACCCCTCCTCCTGAATCTATTATTGGAGTTGGCAAACCTCTTGAAACTTCTTTGACCCTGGATTATGGAGACATGAAGAAACATCTAAGCACCATGTGTTCCAACATGCTAAAAGCCTTTGCCCTCCATGGACCTTTGAATGACTTTGAAAAATCCCTGAGGAAGCGCCTGTTGGACAACCACTGGAAAATGTCTAGGATCATTAAGCACACCCTCCAGCACTCCATTCCTGCCTCTTCTTCTTCCTCCTCTGAACTTCCCTCTAATCCATTTCCTGACCATTACAATCCCTATCATCTCTCCAGCAGGATGCACTTCAAAGAACACAGTGCTTCCCACAATCCCAACAAAAAACAAAAACGTCTTCACAATCCGGACCAGCCTCCAGAAGCTTCATCATCCAGAAAATGAGCTCCTGCAAAAGATTAGAAACATAATAATAATATAAAACAATTAATAAAAATAATTTCAGAATTTTTATTTTTTATTTTTTTTTATTTTTATTTTTTGATGATGTCTACTAAAATACTAAAATTAAAAATTGATAAATAAAATGAGATGAAATAACATAAATGAAATAGAATAAAATATAAAAAATAATACAAATGGTATCCCCCAGCCAATTGATGAGCTGATCCCCTGATACCTTACCCACATCCAAGTGCACCTTGATGTGGATACACAATTAAATCTTTTAAATGATTAACAGAAAACAAAATTCAAAAAATTTAGAAATTCAGAAGATAATAAAAATAATGAAACACAGAAACACATGAAATAAATAATAAATAAAAATAAAATAGCATTGCCCGGCCAATTGATGGGCCTTTCCCCACCAATGCTTGCCCACATCCAGGTGACCCTGATGTGGTAACACCCTTATTTTTTGATTTTATAATTTTAAACAACCCCCATAAAAAAATTAAAAGAAAAAAAGAGAAAAAAGAAAATAATCTTAAACTGCTATCCAGCAAAAAACATAACTGCAAAAAAATCAAAGACAGTCCAGCTCCATAGATGGTCTGATAAGGGAAAGTCCGTTCCATAGAAATGATCACTGGGTGGGCTCCCTCCAATAAGTAAAAATGATGGGAGACCACCAGTGATCCACCACCAATCTAAAAGAAGCAAAGATAAAGAAGCCAGTCCCAAATCATTTTAAAGTCATAGTGGACTTGAAACCTGAATAATAAACAACAGAACTAGAATTCAACTAGGAAAAACGAAAGACTTGAGACGGACATTCTGGGGTAACTGTTCTACAGAGCAGCCAGCTCATCAGTTACCCCCACACTTGCCAAAATAAAATCTAGAAGCCCCCCCTGGGTACCTTCTAACAAAAACACCACATCCAACACAAAAAAACCAAAACCAATAAGAGTGAAGAGACCAGCACATGAAAACCAGAGGAAATTCCAGTTTAAAGTCATAGAAGACTAAAACCTGTGAAAAGAAACCAATACTAGGGTTAAACCAAATTAAGAGAAAGGGTTGGAAACAGACAATCTGGGGTAACTGTTGATAGAGCAGCCAGCCCATCAGTCACCCCTACACTTGCCAAGATCAAATCTAGAAGCCCCACCCATGGGTACCTTCTAACAAAAATTTTCCAACACAAAAGTTGCTCTGCAACACCAAAATTTACAAAACAAAAAAGAACGTTCCATAGTTTATCCTCATTGAGGAGTTAATCTTCTTCATGCCTAGTGCCTCTGGGATAAAACCTCTTCACTTGGTCTGCAGCCACCCTCTTTTTCAAGACTGCACCATCCAACTCTTCCAAAACATAAGAACCTCCAGACGCCTGAGATCTGACTCTGTAAGGTCCATTCCATCTGTCAGCAAACATTTTCCCCCACTGACTCTCCAAACTTCTATTATACACCAAAACCAAACAACCAGGTTTCAAGGGATTCCTGAGTCTATGAGCCAACTTTTTGTCCCAGTACCTGACTGATTGATTCCTAATCTTCATCATTCTAGAGTATGCCTTCTCCTGACATTCCTCTCTACATTCCAACTTTTGCATCCTGGAACAGAGCAATTCTTCTGTTGAGTGCACGTCATCCCAATCAATTCCAAGATAAGAGACAGCTTCCAAGTCCACTGGTAGAACGGCTTTCTGACCAAACATTAACTCATAAGGAGAATAGCCCGTTGTCCTCTTCACAGTGACCCTATCAGCAAATAACACCAAGGGTAAATAATGCCTCCACTTTTCAGCACTATCTCCGCACATCTTCAACAAAGCATTCTTGATAACTTGATGGCCTCTTTCAACAATGCCTTCAACTTCAGGATAATAAGGTGTAGCCACTCTAACTTTAGAAGCAACACTAGCCACAGCTTCTTTAAATTTGGCACCAAACTCTGGCCCGCCATCAACAGTGACCAACTTCATCAACCCATACCTATAAATCCACTCCTTCTTCAAAAACTCTGCCACATTCTTGGCAGTCAAATTAACCAGAGGCACTGCCTCAACCCAACCAGACAAATCATCCATAGCAAAATCAAGTATTTATACCTGCCCTCTTTAATATTGACAGCATCCAGACTGACCCTTCCAAAAACAGTTGATTCACCAGTAGCACGGCCCACCTCTTTAGGTTTCAAGTGACTTCTTCTTTGACATTCTTCACAAGATTGAACCCAACCCTGCACAGTCAACTTCATATCTGGCCACCAAAATCTGTCTGCTACTCTTCTATAAGTCTCCCCAAAGCCTCTATGACCAAGGTCTTCATGCAAAGACTTCAAAACCAATTCTTGACCCTTCTTCTGAGTCACCACCACTTGAGGATTTGGATGTCTCCTCCTCATCAACCGCTGTGGTAGCCTAAAGTTTAGTACGGCACCTAAGTACGTAAATGAAGTTATTACGGCGTGCAAGATTGGCATTATTATTTTTTTATAAAAGGGTTTTATTTAATTTATTTGAGTTTTAAATATGGAGAAATTGGTCACGAGCGAATGCCTACAAAAAACAATTTATTTTGCGGAGAAAACTTATTTTTACGGTCTGAAAAATTTATAAGTATTAAGTCGAGTCACTCAAGAACCTTGGGAAATTTTCCCAGAATTTTTACTATTTTTCTTATATTTTTAAATGAATTTTAAAGTTTTATAGAAATATTTACGTTTTTCAAAAATTACTTAACTTTGATGAATTTTCACGGGATAATTAGAGCTGCGCAGACTACGAAAATTAGTTTGGTAGGTAAAAGGGAAGTAGCTCTATTATGTGTAATTTTTCTAGATTTTTCATTATGGTTTTAAGGTTCTAAATTGAGTCCGGAAGTCCGTACGGACTCCGCTTTGACTCCGTACGGACTCCATACGGACTCCGTACGGGCTCTGGATTGACTCTGGAAGAGCTCTGGAGGGGAAAACTTAGGCACGTGACTAGGAATACTTAAGCGCTTCTCAAACTCGAAATTGAGAGAGGGAGACACATCATACAGCTTAATCTTTAACCACCACAGTCTCATTTTTTATTACTCAACAAATTAAAATAACTTGTAATACCCTTATAACATTATTATTTTTTTTACATAACATCTTAGAAATACAATTCAACAGTTTAAATAACACTTCATACAGGGTATCTTTAGAAAGGTCTTCGTCGCTGGGACTTGATTATTGCTGTCTCATAAAAATTCAAATTATTATAAAAACATAAAAGTCAATCTTTTCAGATCTTTCACTGGTACACCTTAATTGTTGTTATCAGTATTTCTTTATCAACAGCCACTTTCATTAAATCTCAATAAGCGTTAATTATTTTAGAGTTTCATTATTTTTATCAATCAGATCTAAGTAGATTGGTTAGCTTAGTGATTTAGAACACCTACTTTGTTATTTTATTGGAAGGACGGGGTTTTCAGCTAAATCCACATATCTCCTCCGGATTCTGCTTACAGCAAGGCGACTGTAAGAGTTTACCTTACCATAGTTGGCGCCCAACGTGGGGTTCGATTTCTCTAGCTTTCTTTAAAAGACTTACTTGGATCAAGAACGTTATTAGCCTGCAAGAGGCTTATTTTCTGGAACTCTAATTGGATTTTTGTTATTGGCCTGCAAGAGGCTTGTTATTTTATCGATTGTTAACGCTTTTCATTACTTATTGGGATGTCTTCTTCTGCTGTTGCTTCTGGATCTTCTAACCCTCTTACTCCCTCAGTTAGAATTGTTTCTTGGGATGGCCCAAAGTTTGATGGGGAGGAGGTTAAATGGTTCATTAGCAGGTATGAAGCTGCTGCTGCTGTTGATGGTGCTTCCCATGTGGATATGGTGAAGCAAGTTAGATTTTTTATTGCCGATAGGGAGGTGGAAAAAGAGGTTATTGCTATGCAGGCATTTAAGGACAAGGATTGGGTTAAGCTTTCTAAAGCTATGATTGATAGATGGGGTGTTAGGTTTACTATGATGGACCTCAACAAAATTGTAGGTGACTGGCAAGCTAAAGGTGGTGTTTCTTCAATGGTGGACTTCAAAAAACTTTGTGTTCAGTTTGATGAAGTGGTAGAATATCTTATTTTGGTGGATGAATTAGTGCATGAAAATCAAGCAAAAGATTTGTTTTGGTCAGCATGCAGTAGGGATATTCGAATGGACGTCTTGAAGGATCTCTCAAGAAAGAATTTAATGAAGGAACTGCCAAACGGTGAGCAGAAGTTACCGGCTCTGGAGGTTATTAAAGAGAACATCCAAGCCCATCTAAAGTTATTAGCGTTGGACAAGTATCAAGAGTCTTGCACTCAATATGTCAGTAAGGTTAGCGAAGTTTTGGCCGAGAACAACGATATTATGGTCAAAGCCCAGGAGGCCAAGAAGGCACAAATGGGTGTTCCTGCTGCAAAAGTTGAGGGCAATGTAGACAACAAGATGGTCGATCACTTGGCCGATTTAACGAAACAGCTAAAGATATTTGTCCAAGAGACTCAAAAGGCCAGTAAGGCCCCAATCGCTTCCTTGTCGACATCGACTTCTTATCAGTCTAGAGGGTATGAACGTCGAAATTATAATGGCAATAACAACGGTAACCGCTTCCCAGGCAATGGGAGAAATGGTGGGAATGGTGGTAATGGATATAGAGGTGGCTACGATGAGCCAAAGGTGTGCTCCTATTGTAATAGGAGGGGTCATAGAGCAACAGTTTGTTTTGCTCTTGATAAGGATATGGATGCTGGGCGAGTTTTATTTGATGGTAAAGTTTATAAATTTCCTGATGGTTCGTTCATCAAGCCCAGTGATGGACAGTCTCCTTCTGATTTGGTCAGAAGAAGTTTAACGGCTGAAAGGAGAGCCAGATTTGAAGAGGTGACGGATGAAGATGTTAATGCCAAGGGTGGCAAAAATGGTAACGGTAATGGTGGAAAAGCTGACAAAGGTAAAGAGAAAGAGGTCAGTAAAGCCACATTTTCTACTTCTTTTGGTGGTTTAGAGCTGGCGACGGTTGCCCAGGTGGAGGGTAGCTGTATGGCTGGCGAATACGATGTTAATGCTGCTAGAAGAGCAGCTGCTACTAAGGCGAAAAGTAGCATTCAGAGCCAATTGAGGGCTAATCCTGGCAAGGCCAATAACAAAGTGAACCCTTACTCTAAGGACAAGATTTCTAGTGCTCAAACTGCCGCCAACAAATTGAACCCTTACTCTAAGGACGAATTATATAAAATGCAGAAGGGAATTGCTGATATGGGGCCCCCTAGTTATGGCAAGTTTGATTTAAATGGTGAGCCTATGCCAGAGGATGATTCGGATTCTGAGGAGGACGTACCGTTGGCGTCTCTACCCAGACCAAGTTTTAGCGGTCCCATCCCAATGGAGGGTGTAAGAAGGACTAGCGATGGATCAGGATTAGTGCAAGAAGCTGGTGACGGAGTTAGGGTTATAGAAAGTGAAGATGTTATAATGGGGGGTGAAGATGGCTCGGTTGGACCTCAAGAGGTACCCAGGGCCAAGGTTGTTAAATCAAAGGTCCAGTATGAGCGGCCAGTAGTTTCTGGTCAAGCTAATGCGATGGACGCAGTTTTGAATAGGGTGAATCAACTTCAGATTCCCTTATCTTTAGGGGAGTTATTTACGATTAGTCCGGCGCTTGCTGAAAAGCAAAAGAAGCATTTGACGAGGCGTCGGGTTTCCACTGGAGAGGTGGAATATATTTGTGAAAATGCTGAAAAGTTTGGGGAAGATGTAGATACACATTTTTCCGCTCCCCTGGGTTACCTGGTGGTAACTCTTAATGGTAAAGAAGTAAAGGCCTTGGTCGATTCAGGGTCTCAAATTAATTTAATTTCATTGGAGCAAGCGACGAGTATAGGCTTGCCAATTAAAAGTGGAACTGGGGGAAACCTCAGAGGTATTGGAGGGCATGCAACAGAGCTGATGGGTACAGCTGAGCATGTCAGGTTAGGCATTGGTGGATCTGTTGGTAAGGTTCACTTTTATGTGGCCAGAGGAGCAGTCAAAACTGTTCTTGGTGGTCCTTTTTTGATGGATTTTGAGGCCAGGATAGGGTATCAAGCTGGCATGGGGATTAGTTTGGAGATCACTGGTGAAGATATGCGGAGGTTACATATGCGGTTAGCGCCTCCTGGAGATGAAGGTTGGGAAACACGGCCAGGGATTACTACTCTGTGCCAGTGTTGTGTTTGCACCAAGAAGCGGCATATTAAACGGACGGCTTCTGGTGAATTATGTTTGTTGGAAAGGGATGAATGCCCTCATTTTTTGGGGTAGCAGGGGCTGATCGCTCTAATGTTGTAATCTCTCCTCAGGATGAGATCCCGGATTGCAATAGGTCAGCTCACTTGGAGATAATTCAAGTGGATTCTCAATTATTTTCTGTTAATATTACTTTGGAGTGCAAATACGTTTTGGACTTTTCTATATGTTTATTGGATTTACCCTGTTTTTCTATAAAATTTAAAAATGGTGAAAAAGGCAAAATGGGCCAAATTAGGTTGGATAAAAATTGGAAGGGTATGTTTACGGACCTCCAGCAAGAGGGTAAACTGCAATTAACTCGTCAAAACTCAATAAAAAATCTCAGTATAAGTAAAACACAAAAAAATAATTTTTGTGAAAATTCATTACCGGACCTCCAGCAAGAGGGTAAACTGCGAAAATCTTATCAAAACCCAATTAAAAATCTCAGTATAATTAAAACCCAAAAAAATAATTTTTGTGAAAATTCAATTCCGGTCCTCCAGCAAGAGGTTAAACTGCCAACTTTCTTTACGGGTGATTTACTGTTGGATAAGGGAAGAAAAGGTGTTGGAAAATCTGTTTATAAATTAGACAAGGGAAAGGAGAAAAGGGTAAAATTTAAAAATGAAATAAAATATTTTTCTAATTTTTCTTATTCTGATTCTGGCGATGAAGAAGATTCATTTGATGAAAGTTTAAATGGCGATACAAAAGAAAATGTTTTACCTCAAGTTAATTTAGATGTGGACGCAGCCAAATATAAGAAAGTAGCAAATAAAGTTCGACCTATTAATGAACCGCTACCTGCTGAATTAAATCCACCTTTGAGAAGACCAAGGTTATCAAGAGATCCTTATGAAAGTCCCTTGGTAAAGAATCCGCCTGAATTTTCTGAGACGTCAAGAATCACTTTTGAGAGACTGGGTGTTGTTAATTTTGGACCTGATGGTTGGTTGTCTGGAGAAGAGAAGAAGTTGTTGTTGGATGTGATGGTCAAGCGAGAGAAGGCCATTGCTTTTGAAGAAGAGGAGAGGGGTGTGTTGAAGCATTCCTATGGGGAGCCTTACAAGATTCCTGTGGTATGTCATGAACCGTGGCAGCAGAAACCGATTCCTATTCCGGCTGCATTAAAAGAAGCCTATATTGAAGTTGTCAGAGAACGGATACGCACTGGACTTTATGAGCAATCAACGTCAAGTTATTCTAGTCCGGTATTTTGTATCAAGAAACCAAATGGCAAGCTTAGAGTTGTTCATGATCTTAGGGAATTAAATAGGGTTACAATAAAGGATGCTGGGATACCGCCTAGTGCTGAGGAGTTTGTTGAAGCGTTTGCAGGGAGAGTGTGTTATGGTTTGGGAGATATTATGGGTGGATATGATGAGAGAGAGTTACATCCGGACTCAAGACCTCTCACTACATTCGATACACCACTTGGACGTTTACAGTTAACAAGATTACCTCAAGGAGCAACAAATTCGGTTGCAGTTTATCAAGCTCAGATGGCTTGGATCCTTCAAGATGAAATTCCACAATATGCTGGAATCTTTATAGATGATGGAGGAATTAAGGGACCAACAACCGACTATGATCACCAGGTGTTGGAAGAGAATCCCGGGATACGCAAATTCATTTGGGAGTTTGCAATTACTTTAGAAAGAATCTTGTTTCGAATTGAAGAGGCTGGTTTAACTATTTCAGGTTCAAAATTTTCATGTTGTGTGCCAGCCTTAGAAATATTAGGCCATGTGGTATGTAGAGAGGGTAGGATTATGTCCAAGAAGAAAGTTAACAAAATTCAGTCCTGGCCAAGACCCAAGAATACGACCGAAGTTAGAGGGTTTTTAGGCGTTTGCGTATATGTTAGAATGTTTATTAAGGACTTTTCTTCATTGGCAGCTCCATTGAGGCGGTTAACGAGAAAGGATGCAGACTGGGAGTGGGATGAAGAGTGTGAGAAGGCGTTTGTGAAGTTGAAGGAGGTTGTAGGGAAGGATTTAGTCCTGCACAAGTTAGATTATGGAAAAGATGCTGGTAGAATTTATTTAGCGGTTGATTCAAGTCAGGTTGCAGCTGGGGCGGTTTTGTCTCAGATGGATAAAGCTGGTTACATCAGGCCAGTTAGGTATGAATCTGTAGTATTTACTGAGGTCGAATCAAGATATTCTCAACCGAAATTGGAATTATGTGGTGTGGCAAAAATACTGAAGAAACTTCAGCATATTTTGTGGGGGCAACATTTTGAGTTGCAAGTGGATGCGAAATCGTTAATCCAGATGATTAATTCCCCAAGTTTACCGAACGCACCCATGATGAGATGGGTAGCTTTTATTCAACATTTTTCATTTGATTTAGTTCATAAGCCTGGCAAGACTTTTACTATGCCAGATGGTTTATCAAGGAGACCACCCACTGAAGAAGATTCAGACTCAGAAGAGTTCGATGAAGATATACCTATTATTAAAGCCAGCACTAAAGGAGCTGAAGACTTTCCATACCTCCCCCATGAGGTTAAACTGGCAGGACTATTGTGTTTAGATTATGATGATGATGACCTCCCCCAAGAGGATAAACTGGAAAATAGTTTTTATGTTAATAAAGGTGTTGGAAAAGGTGTAGATAAATTCGGCAGAGAGGAGGTAGAAGAAGATGTGGTGTATGTAGAGGAAAATGGATTGGTAGTGTGGGATAGTAGTAAATTAAGGAATGGTGTATATGTTGGAGAATTAGAGAATTTAAATAAAAAGGTGGATAAAGAGAAAGAGGTATTTTCAAATACGGTTTTCGAAGGATCCAAAGGTTCAGAAGAAAAACGTCGACATAGCTCGATTAAAAATTTATTTAGGGGTCAACGATTATTGGCTCATTCATGTGCAGGTGATATTGGTGATAGAGAAGTCCCTATTGATGTTATATTAATCGATTTTCAAGATGAAGTCTGGGGTCAGACTGGTTTTTATTTTTTGTTAGTCAAATATTTGTTGACTTTAGAGAGGCCAGAAGATTGTGAAGACGATGAATGGGTGGCTATCAAGAGGAAGTCATCTACGTTTTACCTATCTGGTCGACGTTTAATGAGGAGGAGGTATCCAAATCCTCAAGTAGTTATAACTCAACAGAAGGGGCAAGAATTAGTTTTGAAATCACTGCATGAAGATCTCGGGCATAGAGGCATTGGAGAAACGTTTAGAAGAATTTCTGATTGATTTTGGTGGCCTGGCATGAAGATGGCTGTTAAACAGTGGGTTCAGTCATGCGAAGAATGTCAAAGACGAAGTTATTTAAGCCCAAAAGAACCTGGACGCGCGACCGGTGAATATACGCTCTTTGGAAGAGTTAGTTTAGATGCCGTTCATATAAAAGAGGGACGGTATAAATATTTAATTGTGGCCAGAGATGATTTATCTGGTTGGGTAGAGGCAGCGCCTCTTATTAATTTAACTGCCAAAAATGTGGCAGAATTTTTTTTGAATAATTGGGTATATAGGTATGGGGTGATGAAGTTGGTAACGGTAGATGGAGGTCCTGAATTTGGGACAGAGTTTAAAGAGGCCGTATTGAAAGTTGGATCAAAGTTTAGGGTAGCAACCCCATATTATCCTGAAGCTGAAGGCATGGTTGAAAGAGGGCATCAAGTTATTAAGGATGCTTTAGTTAAAATGTGTGGGACAAGTGCCGAAAAGTGGAGGCACTATTTACCTTTAGTTTTATTTGCTGATCGAATCACTGCCAAAAGGACGACCGGATTTTCACCTTATGAACTTGTTTTTGGACAGAAAGCAGTTTTACCGGTTGATTTAGAAGCTGAATCATATCTTGGAGTTGACTGGGACACGGTCAAAACTACTGAAGAATTATTGTGTGCAAGAATGATGCAGCTAGAAAAGAAAGAAGAATATTTAGAAAAGGCATATTCGCGGATGATGAAGATCCGAAATCAATCAGTTAGATATTGGGATGAGCGGTTGGCACATCGATTAAGGAAACCTTTGAACCCAGGAGATATGGTCCTGGTGTATAATAGGAGTTTGGAAAGTCAGTGGGGAAAAATGTTTGCAGATAGGTGGAATGGACCGTATAAAATCAAGGAGCAAGTTTCCGGCGGTTCATATGTGCTAGAAGAGTTGGATGGAGTAGTATTGAAGAAGAGGGTAGCGGCCGATCAAGTGAAACGGTTCTATCCTAGAGGCACCAGGAGTGCCGAAGTCTAACTCCGAAATGAGGGTAAACTACAATTTTAATGACATTTATCAAATTTTATGTATTCATCCGCAATGAGGATAAACTATGATATCTACGAAATTTTATGGATTCCTCCGCAATGAGGATAAACTATGAAATTTCTTAAATTTTATCAACTCCGAAATGAGGATAAACTACAATTTTAATGACTTTTATTAAATTTATACCTCCGCAATGAGGATAAACTATGATGTTTATAAAAATCTTATGACGACCTCCGCAACGAGGATAAACTATCTTCTTTTTTTATCAAAATACTTTACTATCGTTACACTGTATATGGTCAACGAAACTGTGACGAAACTTAACGAAATGCAAGAAGACCTTCTTTGAAATTTTCGAAAACTTAAAATTCTTAAAATATGGGTGAAGATAGTGTTGGAAAACTTTTTAAAAATTTATTGGAAGAAGTGTTCACAGGGGAACCTTCTTAATTTAATATTGGCAAGTGTGGGGGTAATTGATGGGCTGGCTGCTCTATACACAATTACCCCATAATGTTCGTTTCCAAAATTTTCCCTTTTTCTAGTTGAATCCTGGCTTTGTCTTTTAATTTTAGGAAGTCCACTAAGACTATAAACTGGAACGAATCAAGAGACACCGCTCTCAACGCCGGATTCAAGATTCTTTTTATTTTATTTTGTTTTTGATTTTTTATATGTTAGATTGTGATTTCTCTTCTTTAATATATATTATGAATTATTGTAAAGGTGATGCTCACTGGTGGTCTCTAATCATTTTTATAAATTGGAGGGAGCCCACCCAGTGATCATCATTATAAAAATTATCTTCTAAAAACTTTCATTTATTTTCTTTTCTTTTCAATTTCTTAAAATTGTGTAACCACATCAAGTTGCACTTGGATGTGGGTATGATGTCGAGGGTACGGCTCATCAAATGGCCGGGGGGCATCTTTTAAAATTTTATTTAAAAATTTTTTTTTTTTAGTACTTTTTTTTATCTTTCTTTAAAATTAAATTTTAACTTTTATTTCAAAACTATCTTTTCTAAAATCTTTTATTTTAAATCAAAAAAAAAAAAAAAAAAAAAAAAAAAAAAAAAAAATTAAAATTAAAAAAAAAAAAATAAAAATAAAAAAATAAAAATAAAAATAAAATAAAAAATAAAAAAAATAAAAAAAAATAAAAATAAAAATAAAATAAAAATAAAAAAAAAAATAATAATAATAATAATAATAAAAATAAATATAAAAATAAATTAAAAATAAATTAAATAATAAAAATAATAATAATAATAATAATAATATAAAAATAATATAAAAAAAAAAAAAAAAAAAAAAAATTAAAATTAATTAATTAAATCAAAATTATTATTATATTTCTTAGTTTTATTTTTTTTAGTTTTCATTCTTTTTAGTTTTATTCATATAGTTTAGACAGGAAACAGGGTCTAGGGGAACTCAATACCTATGGGATTTTACTTCAAGACATCTGTTAGTCCTCCAAGACTTTAAACTGGCTACTGTTCAAGACATTCTTTAAGGTTTTTTTTTACACGTATTTTGGATCTGTTAGTCCTCCAAGACTTTAAACTGGCTACTGTTCAAGACATTCTTTAAGGTTTTTTTACACGTATTTTGGATCTGTTAGTCCTCTAAGACTTTAAACTGGCTACTGTTCAAGACTTTCCTTAAGGGTTTTATACAAATTTTCGAGCCGTTAGTCCTCCAAGACTTTAAACTGGCTAATTTTCAAGACTGTCATTAAAGATTTTATATTGGAGCTGTTAGTCCTTCAAGACTTTAAACTGAATTTCAAGGATGTTCAAGATTTTATGGATATTTTTGGAGATGGATTTTTTTATATAAATCAAATGTTAGGTCCACCAAGACCTTAAACTGGAGTGTTATCAAACGTTAGGTCCACCAAGACCTTAAACTGGACTATTATCAAGTGTTAGGTCCACCAAGACCTTAAACACGATTTCTTATCTGTTAAATGTTTGGTCCACCATGACTTTAAACTGGTAGTTCATTCATTGTTTAGTCCACTATGACTTTAAACTGGAAAATTAATATCTGCAGGATAATTCAACATTCATTGGACCACTATGGCCTTATACTGGATTACTTGTCGATCAAATGTTTGGTCCACTATGACATTAAACTGGATTATCAAATTTATTCAATCTTTGGTCAAGCCTAGGCCTTACTTGGGAATATATCAAGATATTTATGCACTTAAACGATCTTTGGTCCACCAAGACCATAAACTGGCAATCGATTATATGTTTGGTCTGCCAAGACTTTAAATTGGAATGTCAATCTTGTTTGGATAACTCAATTCAATCTTTTAATTTATCACTGTCCACTAAGACTCTAAACTGATTATTCAATCATTTCTGGAAATGGGTGCTGATAAGCTTTAGGAGGTTAAAATTTTAGGTGGTGATGATGCTAAAGAAAGCATAATGGTTAATTAGGTAAAATTTGTGGCGCTTTAACATGGTCTAAAGTTAAAATTATTATTGGAAGCCTGGCAAAAGTATTTTATGGGTTTGCTGTATAGCAAAGTTTGAAAATTGTGATGAAGGAATCAGAAGTTAGGATGGTAGTTGGATTTTAGGGAATGATTTTTTTTTAGTGCCTCATAGTTAGGCCATTTTTTTTTTTTTGGTGTGGAGCTTGGAGAACCTTATGGCGAGATTAGAATCATAGAATTCGGCTCAGTGGGGGGCCCTATGAGGTTGGAATCAGGAGTATTCGGCTCATAGGAAGATCCACTCTCTCAATGCTGTGACAAGAAGGAAGACTGGTATATGGGAGTCTGAAGGGATTCAAACCTTGCTCTCAGTAGTGGAATCATCACAAGATTTATTTTATTTTATTTTATGTTATATCAAGCCAGAGAAGAAAGAAAACATCATTTATGTTGAAAGTTTAAGAAGACCAAGCAAAAACAAAATTTTATCAAGTTATACTGTTAGAAAAGATAATTTCTTTGAAATTGTTCAACATCATTATCAAAGCTTTGCATTAAAATTCTTCTTTTCATGAGGTATTCATGGTTATTAGCTGGAGTTTCTTGAAAATAGGCCAGCATTTTTCGTTTCAACTCATTAGTAAAGTCAAGAAAAAGATAGCGATGAAAATTTGGGTAATGATTGATATAGTCCGTCTTCACTCTACCAACATCATCAGTGTTGGTTATTTCGACAGCTAGAAGTTCAAATATGTTATTAAGTCATAGGTTTAGTCAATTTTGATTAAAAGTTTTTTTTTAGTAAGATAAATAGGGTCTTACATTTAGAGCCAGGAAACATAGTCTCAGCAAAGTTAGTTGGGGGTACTGGCGTTATAGGATTAGGATCTTGTGAAGGCAAAATTAGGCCGGGATCCGTTGATGAAGATTGAACTTTTGAAGCTGTTTTTGTTCTTATTCGTTTTAAGAAGACAGGAATTTTGGATCGCTTTTTAGAAGTTGAGGGATCAGGGAGAGCTGCTGGTCCTAAATATACGTTTGTTTTAGAAGGAACTATTGGCCGGTTGCATTTGACTTTTTTCACACGGCATAAGTCGCAAGCTGTTCTGCCAGGAAGATTAGGGTTGGACATTAAACAAGGTACCTGGTATCGAGCGCAGAGTTCACATGGAGCGACAAGTTCTTTGGAAGACATATTGATGAAGATGAATTTTTTAGTTGATTAAAGAAGATGGTGGTTGAAGGTTAAAGATGAATATTGTGCTCAACCACTTATGCAAAGTTATAAGAATGGGGACATTCTCGATTGGAGGGAGGATGTGGTAGCCTAAAGTTTAGTACGGCACCTAAGTACGTAAATGAAGTTATTACGGCGTGCAAGATTGGCATTATTATTTTTTTATAAAAGGGTTTTATTTAATTTATTTGAGTTTTAAATATGGAGAAATTGGTCACGAGCAAATGCCTACAAAAAACAATTTATTTTGCGGAGAAAACTTATTTTTACGGTCTGAAAAATTTGTAAGTATTAAGTCGAGTCACTCAAGAACCTTGGGAAATTTTCCCAGAATTTTTACTATTTTTCTTATATTTTTAAATGAATTTTAAAGTTTTATAGAAATATTTACGTTTTTCAAAAATTACTTAACTTTGATGAATTTTCACGGGATAATTAGAGCTGCGCAGACTACGAAAATTAGTTTGGTAGGTAAAGGGGAAGTAGCTCTATTATGTGTAATTTTTCTAGATTTTTTATTATGGTTTTAAGGTTCTAAATTGAGTCCGGAAGTCCGTACGGACTCCGCTTTGACTCCGTACGGACTCCATACGGACTCCGTACGGGCTCTGGATTGACTCTGGAAGAGCTCTGGAGGGGAAAACTTAGGCACGTGACTAGGAATACTTAAGCGCTTCTCAAACTCGAAATTGAGAGAGGGAGACACATCATACAGCTTAATCTTTAACCACCACAGTCTCATTTTTTATTACTCAACAAATTAAAATAACTTGTAATACCCTTATAACATTATTATTTTTTTTACATAACATCTTAGAAATACAATTCAACAGTTTAAATAACACTTCATACAGGGTATCTTTAGAAAGGTCTTCGTCGCTGGGACTTGATTATTGCTGTCTCATAAAAATTCAAATTATTATAAAAACATAAAAGTCAATCTTTTCAGATCTTTCACTGGTACACCTTAATTGTTGTTATCAGTATTTCTTTATCAACAGCCACTTTCATTAAATCTCAATAAGCGTTAATTATTTTAGAGTTTCATTATTTTTATTAATCAGATCTAAGTAGATTGGTTAGCTTAGTGATTTAGAACACCTACTTTGTTATTTTATTGGAAGGACGGGGTTTTCAGCTAAATCCACATATCTCCTCCGGATTCTGCTTACAGCAAGGCGACTGTAAGAGTTTACCTTACCATACCGCCTTCCTGACACATAAAATGCAGGACTCTTCTTCTTGATTGCCAACCAAGTATCATCATCACAACTATCTGGCCTCTCCAAGGTCAACAGATATTCCACCAAAATAAAATAAAACCCAGACTGACCCCAGGTCTCATCTTCAAATTCCAACAACACCACATCCAAGGGTACAATTCTGTCATCAAAATTACCAGTATGAACATGAGCCAATTGAGCAGCCTAACCAGGACACCAATCCTTAAATTTTTGGCACATCCTTCTCTTTCCACTGAACCTTGTGAGAATCCAGTTCACTAACAAAAACACCCTTTTCCAAATTTGAGCTGTCCCAAACAACAACTCCATCTTCATCAACAAAAACATCCTGATCACCAGAATCAAGATCAGATCCAGCCAGTTTAGCCTCTTTGGGGAGGTCAGAAAAATCTTCAGCACCCTTTGTGCTGGCCCTAACCACTGGAACATCCTCATCAAACTCTTCAGCCTCAGAATTTTTATCTGTAGGTGGCCTCCTTGATAATCCATCAGGCATAGTAAAAGTTTTACCTGGTTTGTGTACCAGGTCAAAAGAAAAATGTTGAATAAATGATACCCACCTAGTCATTGGAGCATTTGGAAGACTAGTTGTATTGATAATCTGAACCAAAGATTTTGCATCCACCTGCAGCTCAAAATGCTGCCCCCACAAAACCGTCTGTAGCTTCTTTAAAATTTTAGCTACACCACACAATTCCAACTTAGGTTGAGAATACCTAGATTCCACCTCATTAAACATCACAGACTCATATCTTTCTGGCCTGACCCTCCCAGTCTTATCCTCCTGAGACAAAACAGAATCAGCAGCAATATAACTTGAGTCCACTGCCAGATAAATTTTTCCAGCACCAACACCATAATCCAACTTGTGAAGAACAATATCTTCACAAACAACCTTTTTCAACTTCTGAAAAGCCTCTTCACACTCTTCAGTCCATTCCCAATCTGCATCTTTTCTGGTCAACTTCCTTAAAGGTGAAGCCAACAAAGAAAAATCCTTAATAAAAATCCTGACATATACACATACACCCAAAAATCCCCTGACTTCAGTAGTATATTTAGGCCTTGGCCATGACTGAATTTTATTAAACTTCTTCTTTGCCATAATCCTTCCCTCTTTACATACTACATGACCCAGAATTTCCAAAGCAGGAACACAACAACAGAATTTTGACCCTGAAATGGTCAAACCAGCCTCTTCAATCCTGAACAACACTCTCTCTAGAGTTATTGCATATTCCCACACAAGCCTCCTTATGCCAGGGTTCTCCGCTAACACCTCATTACCATAATCAGTGGATGGTCCTTTAATTCCACCATCATCAATAAAAATACCAGCATGAGTAGGAACTTCATCGTGCAAAATCCAAGCCATCTGTGCTTGATAAACTGCCACTGAATTAGTTGCTCCTTGAGGCAACCTAGTGAGCTGAAATCTTCCCAAAGGAGTCTCAAAAGTTGTGAGAGGCCTTGAATCTGTATGTAGTTCCCTCTCATCATAACCACCCATAATATCACCCAAACCATAGCACACCCTTCCAGCAAAAGCTTCAACAAAATCCTCTGCACTTTGTGGCATACCAGCGTCCTTAATAGTGACTCTATTCAAGGCTCTAAGATCATGAACCACCCTCAACTTTCCATTCTGCTTTTTTACGCAGAAAACCAGACTTGAGTAGCTGGAAGTCGATTGTTTGTATAACCCAGTCCTGACTCTTTCCCTAACAATCTCTACAAAGTCCTCTCTAATAGCGGCTGGAATCGGAATAGGTTTGATTTTCCAAGGTTCATGGCAAACCACAAGAATCAAGTAAGGTTCCCCATAAGAGTGCTACAATACACCCCTTTCCTCCTCAACAAACGCCGCAGCTTTTTCCCTTAGCACAACAATGTGCAACAACAACTTCTTTTCTTCTTCAGACAACCACCCATCAGGACCCAAATTAACAACTTTCAACCTTTCCATGGTCACCCTAGCCGTCTCTATAAATTCTGGAGGATTCTTTACCAAAGGAGTACAGTACATATCTCTCGACAAAGGAGGTCTCTTCAAGGGTGGATTCAAGCCCACAGGCATAGGCTCATTGACAGGCCTAATCTTCTGTGCTACCTTCTTATACTTTGCCGCTCCACATTCAACTTGAGGGATCTTCAGGAAATCTTCACCACCAGACCTGGAACAAAAACCAAGGGTTTACCCATTGCTCACATGTGTGGCCAAGGTAATGTTTTTGAAAGGTGTAGAAGAAACCCTAGTGGTGCACAATTGGGAGGACTTACTTTTACACCCCAATCTCACCACTCCAAAAATTTTCCGCAATCCCACATCTTCATCCTCACTTCCAACTTCCAAATCTTCAAATCTTGATTCATCTTCTGAATCACATCTTCTAAAATTTTGCAGTTTACCCTCATGCTGGAGGCCCAAAAATAGATCTTGACGATCTTCACAAAAATATTTTGCATCTTCTTTCTTCATTATCTTCAGATTTTTTTCTTGATTTTCATGAATTATCTTGAAATTTTTATCTTCTTTTCTTGAGTTTTCTTCTGACCTACAAAAATAACCAGGGGTTTCCCCAATGCTCACAGGTGTGGCCCAGGTAATGTTTTTGAAAGGTGTAGCAGAAACCCTAGCGGTGCACAATTGGGAGGACTTACTTTTAGACCCCAATCTCACCGCCCCAAAACTTTTACGCATATCTTTCAATAAAGATATATAACCAATCTTGTTCTTTGAACTTGAATTAAAAATAATTAGGAATCTTGAGAGAGAACAGAGACTTGATAAAAAACTTGATTAATACTCGCAGAGAAGAGAAACATTAAAAAGAGAAAGTTGAAAATCCACTTGGTATATCTCCAAGGGAGCTGACCTACTACAACCTGGGATTTCCTCATCTTGGGGAGAGGTTGTAGCACTAGGGTGATCAGCCCTCATTACTCTAAAAAAGACAGACTCTCAATAGAGCCTGAGCCGCACTCCAAAAAACAAGAGGCAGCACCCACTTCCTTCCTTCTCCTGCAGCAGTCCATGCACTGGCACATTGAAGATAAACCAGGCCTGGTCTCCCAACCATCCTCTCCAGGGGATGACAACCTCATGTGAAGTCTCCTTTCATCTTCACCAGTCAACTCCAAACTGATTCCCAAATCAAATTGATAACCAATTCTTGCCTGAAAATCCATCAAGAATGGCCCACCCAAAACTGCATTTACATTACCTTTAGCAATGTAAAAATGAACCTTCCCTGAGGCTCCGCCAACATCTAACTTCACAAACTCTGAAGTTCCAACCAATTCAGTGACATGGCCACCGATCCCTCCTAAATTCCCACCAATACCAGTTTTGATGGGGAGGCCCATATGAGTTGCCTCAAACGAAGAAATCAGGTTTATCTGAGAACCTGAATCCACCAATGCCCTTGCCTCCCTGCCATTCAGAGTGACATTGACATATCCCAGAGGAGCAGAAAAATGAGTTTCAAACCCCTCACCAAACTTTTCAGCAGAATCACAAATGTATTCTACCTCACCAGAAGAAACTCTTCTCCTGGTCAACAACTTTTTCTGTCTATCAGCCAACCCTGGACTGATAGCATACAATTCCCCATAAGATAGGGAAACATGAACCTGATTCATCCTTTCCAGGACAGAGTCCATAACATTAACTTGACCAGACACTACTGGCCTCTCAAAGTGAGCTCTTTGCTTCACCACCTTGGTCCTAGAAGATTCTTGAGGACCAGCACCACCAACAGATTTACCATTAACAGGAACCAAACCAGATCCCTCACCAGAACCTCTGACTCCAACAGGCTTTGGCAATGAAGCCAAAGGGACATCCTCCTCAGAGTCAGAATCCACCTCCATTGGCATTGGCTCACCATTCAGGTCCAATGCACCAAAACTAGGGGGGCCCATGTAAGCCATACCCTTCTGCATCTTGTACAGCTCCTCTTTGCTGTACCTCTTCCTAGCTGCACTCAGCTTAGGATCCACCTTTGAAGCCTTTGGCTTTGGTTGGGCCTGAGAACTGCTCTTAGGCCTTCCCACCTTCCCTGCTTCCACATCATAAACACCAGCCAAGCATTCACCACTT